>OX602108.1:2365895-2969933 GCA_951449985.1 Falcaria lacertinaria
TGAGTAATTGACACATTTCCGAACCGATGAGAAGTTTCCTACGTCCTTTTCCGAGTTCAGGGAATCTGTAATTTGCCACGTTATGTATCTGATAATTTTCACACTAAAATTATCAAGAAGATTAATAGTTTCCTAGGCGCTATCGTATCATAGATAATCTCAAATTGGCCTAACAATTTATCTCAACCATTTTGGCAACATACTTGGGCATTATATAAGTCCTAAAAATAGAACAAAGAACAAGATGATTTATACCAAATGTAAAGCAAGGTGTAAGAGTAATGTTATTGCAGGATTAATGGGTGAGGAGAAATATGCTCCAAATTTCTTCACAAATTGTAGGTGATTTACACAATACCTTCTATATCTTACGCTACTCAACTTAATGATAGGTAATTACTTAATGATAGGTAATTAGGGCAAGATGTTTGTTAAACAACATAAAATCATTTAATCAGAAAATCTTATCGTGGAACCGACAAACAGTAGTTATTAAAATTAATTGATACTTCCAAGAATGTTACTGTAGACGAAAATATTTTTCACAACTTTAAAATCGCCGAGACAGGTGTCTAGGCCTAGTAAACTACAAATCTACAAAAGTGAGACCAACTGTTCCAATGTCACATTGAGTGACACGTTGAGTCACCAGCCGAGATCTTTCAATGTCAAGACATCTAAAATAACTTATGTTTGACAGTTCAGTGAATGTAATCGCTTGGGAAGAGGCCAAAATGTTGGGCTACCTACCAGGTAAAGTAGGCAATCGGCCAAATTAAACGTAATTAAACGCTACAATAACCAAGGGAGCCTGGTCGCTGATTAGGTGATCGTGCATTTCAAGAATAGACACATCCGAATTGCAACATCGATACTAAGCCGTCATCGATACAAAGCCGTCACCATGTACATTACTCCCTATTAAAACAGCAATCAACTATAAATTATAATGTAACGCTTTTAAAAGGGCGCGTATAATCATATAAACCAGAATTAACTGTAAGCTAGAAAGATGACATGGCTAGAATGGAAGTGAGTACAGACAAGACGGCTGATAGAGAGGAATAAATGAGTTTTTTTTTTTTATAACACTAAGGACGCACAAGAGCATATGGCCCACCTGATGGTAAGCAGTCATCGTAGCCTTTAGCCGCTAGCAATACTAGGGGTATCACTAACGGGTTGCCAACCATGTTGTTGATGAGGACTCAGCATTACTGCTAGCGCAGCGTATCCTCGTGGACCTCTACCAACCTTACTCACCGCAGAAACACAACATTCAAATGAAATTTGTCATGTTTTGAGTTCATACTATGAGGTATAACATAGGATACTTTTTATCCTGAAATTCAGCACTGTTCCATTCTTGAGACAGTGAAAGTCAAAATATATAAATATGCACTTAGTTATTACTCATAGCGTCGTCCGATTCATCCATTCGTTTTTGTTATAACAGGAGGCACTCCTGTCAAAATTTCAACGTCATCGGTTTTGTAGTTAAATATTACAAACATTAAAGCACTCAGTAAGGTGTCCAAATAACTTGAGCTCCGGGTTATACAGGAGCCTTTGACCGTACGGCTAATCTTAAGCTGGCGGCGTACATTATCCTATAGGCTACGTCAAAAACTGATTGCGGGTGATGTTTTAAAAACATTGACTGTTTGCCTGTATTGGGTTAACATAAACTAGGGGCAACATAAACATTTGCGAGAGGTTTTTTTACACCAAAGTTGGCTCATGGGATGGGATATATACCTACTTTTATGTTTTAGGAGTACGTAACGTAGAAAAATTAAACGAATGCGCTTCGTTAGCCTATAAGATAATAAAATAAATTCCGCGCGTAAGAACTTGCGGGCTCAGCAACGCAGGTAATAAGGGTTGAACTATTCGTGTATGAGATGGCACCGACTCCGTAACCTAAAATTATACACTCCACAACATATTCGATATTTGGGTACCGAAACCGGTGACCATTATTTAGCGAAACATTTTTTGTACAGCTTAAATATGAACATTATTTACGTAGAGTAGTAATCGTCATCATAGTAATTATAAAAAAACAAAGCTCTTGTCGGTGTAGCAACTCAAGATATAATAAAATTAAAGACCGCATAATACGTTATTACTTCCCCCCAATTTCTGGACGAAAATAGATTCATCATATTATTAATATACTTTCTCCAACCGCTTCCCGATTCGTTTTCCTTGGTGAATATATTAATATCAAATGTATTGGTCTTAAAATTGCGTAGCAACAAAGACGTATCTTATACGAGAACTGTGTTTCTCTATTTAGGTGTTAAATATGTATTTTATCTTTACTCGTAGTTTCAATTAGCATTGGAGATTTTTTATGTATAGTCATGTGTTTTTAACCAACTTCAAAAAAGGAGGAGTTCTCAATTCGACTCTAAATTTTTTTTTGTGTATTTGTTACCCGATTGTTAATCGATGTTTATTTTTCTTTTTTTGTTTGGTAGCTCATATACTTCAGACGTGGTCCCACATTAAAATATATCAAAATCGGTTGAACAGTTGTGTTTTAAAATCAAAATAACCTAAAAAAAATATGTCAATGCGTATTTTGTTTCCCTGTGAATTTTCAGTGGTGCTTAGTTGCTTACGGTCACTAGAGCTGACTTTTTAGTTTATTTTAGTTGTTTTAAAATACCAAAAAACCGACTTCAGTTTAATTAAAATGTTTTTATCTGTATCTGGAGATAGGCGGGCAATACCTAGTTGTAAGTAAAAAATATACCTAATTAAATAACATTTCGTTGAAAGAACGATTCACAAAGGTTCCCAATTATTAACAGATTTATCTCCTACGCAACTCCCCAAAATGGGTACTAAAAATATTTACTTCGAAGTCAATCTTCAAGCAGCTTACAGGCAATTATCGAACGGTGTTTCCGGAAACCGTCTTAAGGACTTCTGCCCTGTATGATACCCAGTTCGTTGGTTCTCTTTATACCTAAATACTCAAGAAAATAGGTACAATTATTAGTTATACAAGGGGCTAAAGTGACCCATTGTGTACGAGGTAGTTTAAATAGAAACCGAGTTACAATGGGTTTTAGCGCCGTGTGTAACACTCTGCTTTTCAAATTCAAAATGAAGTTATGGTCATCAATTCAATTAGTAATTAGATAAAAATAAGATTTCGCGCCAATTACTTTTTATTTATTCTGTAGGCGCAACACAATGCACGTATTCTTCTTCTTCTTCTTCCTAAGTATGGCAATCAATCCCTTCAGGGACTATTTTTGCCAGTGTCGAGTGTTAGAGAATTTTCATGTTGCAAAATTTCTCGTGTTTGCCGCATTAAAATGCCTAGTGTCATGCATTCTAACGCCTAATGGAGTCTAATGGAGTTTCTGGAGACAACCCACGGCAGTAGCAGATCGTAACACGCCTTTAGATTAGAGGTAACCTATTGACCAAAATGATAAATCACTTAACCCAAAAGTCGTATTATGGCATTATTTCCAATGCTCCTATAAATCAGTCACTAAATGAAACTTTACTGCACATATCGACACCAAAAATACACATTAAAGATCACTATAACACAATTTACGACACACTGGAAAAAATCTCAACCGCTCCGCCTGATTCCCGCCAAAAACTCCAATGCACGTATTATACCTCCGAAGAAATCACGGTTTTGTAGTTGCATTAAAAAAATTAAAAAAAATAAAATATTTTTTATGTACCAGTAATAAGTCGAGTCTTTATTCATAATTGTTCTATTTATGAATAAATATTTTCGTTTTTATAAGTAACAGACAAAGTAAAAACTTTTTCCCCTAGAACGGTACAATGACGAACTTTTTGAGCATGAGGAGTTAAAAAATATCTACATCTACTTGTTAGTTAGAGTTCCGTTCTGCTTTCGACTTGGTTATAACGGCTACCACGAGATAATTAATTCGAACAATCCATTTGCGTCTTTAATGTTCCAGTGAGTGATGCCACCTATCACAGTAGTCTTTTTAAGGCACATGATGTGCCAATAATGAACGTAGCGTATACTTTATTGTACGCCAAGTAGTACACAAACTTGGTGACATAAATTACCATTTATTTCCAAGAATAAAATAGGGCATGTTCCTTGAGGTTCCTCTAGCAGCCTTCATAGGTCTTACTATACAATAAAATTAAATAAAAACATCTTCTAAAATCGATGCAATGTTCTTTCAGTGAAATTATAAATACGTCATTAGAATGCGAGCGCGGGAGATACATTTCAAATATTTTAATTTACCTTTGCAAGAAACTTATTCATACAATAAGAGAGTGCTTCTTCAAAAACAATTTATATTATAATAGGAAAGTGTTCGTGGGTCTGTCTAGCCTTTTCTCTATAACCTCAGAGTAGATAAGATTATACTACGTACAACTATAACAAACCTACTGGCTGGCACCCACCCATGGTTTTAGTGATAGATGGTCTGCATTCGTGAAGAAGGGAGTTTAGTCTATGTTGGTGGAATTACGAATTAACATGGAAATTGTTGTGAGTGGTAAAAAATTCGGTTCGACCTAGGCAACGCCGGTAATGGAAGCTAGTAAAAATATGTTTAAATAAATTGAATATATTATATTTATATATTGATTACATTAATCAGAGCAGCAGAGCACACTCTCAGCAAAAAACAAATTTCCTCTCAGCAAACTTCAAACATACCAACAACAAGTTCTTCCACCCATCCGCAAACAAACCAACACTTGGTTTAGACTCCAGGAGACTGTTGAATGCTGCCTACGATCGAGGTATGGGAGACATAGCGGTGGCCACCGTGCGACGAGTGGGCACAGCAATAGCTTATGCTTGCGGCGTAGATCTACACTATATACACAAATCTAGACTATAATATTAGAAAGATTTGTATTTTTGTGGGTGTGTATTGAATAGGCTCCGAAACTACTGGACCGATTTCAAAAATTCTTTCTCCGTTAGAATGCTAAATTATCACTGAGTAACATAGGCTATATATTAAACTAGCTGCCCGCCCCGGCTTCGCACGGATAGACACAATATTTGTTAAATGTCTACCCGTGCGAAGCCGGGACGGGCCGCTAGTATTTTATAAGTGGGGAAGTAGAAGAGTCGGGCAGTTCACCAAGTAGTACGGGAGCGTCAAACTGACCACGATTACAAGATTTAGCCATCGGATTAACTTCTCTTCAGTATTAAAATATTCACGGGTTGTGAGGCAGAGATGATGATCAGCTCTCTTGCCCCAAAGATGGTATATCCCAACGAGGACAAGTGAAGATACGGGAAAAGGGGAAACTTGGAGGCTACATCGCATTCTCCCTCTCTCAGAAAAAAAACCTTTTCATCTGCGTCTAATAGAAAACTTTCTAAATAAATTTTTCGACATTCAAGGCATTCCAAATGCGTATAACCGTCGGAGTATGTAAATTATTTGTGAATTAATCACCCTTTTTAAAAAGGGCAATATATCTAATTTCATCTTAAACTAAAAAAGATTTAATCGTGCTGGTTTGAAATTTATTTGACTACCCGGGGGTGTGCACGGGTATAAGATTTATTTTTAAACTATTGCTATAAAAAAGGATATTAAAAAAATGTATTAAGCAAAATAGGGCATTGAGTTTTTTTAAATTTGGCAAGCAAGCGATCACCAATAGACGTTTGCAATACGGGGGGGGGGTATCACTTACGAGCTGCCAACCCTATTGTAATAAAAGTCATAGAAAATCAATGGTATTATTTTACTTGTAATCAAGTTTGTACATTTATAGTTAACTAGCTTTTGCTCGCGGCTTCGCACGCGTGGTAAAGTGAATAAGTCAACATGTACCTAAATATAAAATCCTATTTTTTTTTCTTTTGCCCTATTATATATTTTACCTATTTTAATGGATTTAATTTTAAAAAATACGGATTTTCATACAAACTTTCATCCCCTATTTTACCCCCTTAGGGATGGAACTTACAAAAATCCTTAAACATGTATTTATTTATTGTTAACTGAATGGCCAAATACCAATTTTCATGCGTTTAACTTCAAAAACGACGAATTAATCAAAATCCTTAGCGGATGTCTACGTCATAACATCTACCTGCATGCCAAATTTCAGCCCGAACCGTCCAGTGGTTTGGGCTGTGCGTTGATAGATCACTATGTCAGTCAGTCAGTCACCTTTGAGTTATATATATTTAGATAGTTTTATTGGTATATAATCTTTTATTGACACAAATTGGTATTAATTTTAGTTTACTTTCAGTTTTTATTCAGAAATATGTTTATTATTCAAAAGGAATAAAATTGTTATTAAGTACTCAATAAAATGTTATATAAATATTATAGTTCCGATAACAAGAAATACATTTTACATTCGAAGCCCGGTACTGAAAAGTATCGAAGAAATTTCCAATATTGTTTGTACATTGATCACAATATTTAGAATTGTGAACAGTTTATATTTTATAATAGTCGTTCAAAGGTGAATAAAAATTAATTAAAAACAGAAAACAGGAAATTTTATCACATTTAAAAATGTTAATTGTTTTTAGTTTGTTTCCACTTATATTAGGAACCACACAATTAATCAGAACAGCTGCTCAGACCGATCCCGAAGCCAACAACGGGGAAAATTATGTTCAGAAAATCATTCGTGGTGAGAGTAAGTACCCTTCAAATTCCTTTAGTCGATCGCTGTCTGTCGTCTCAACCACGCATTCTGATGAAGTAGCCGAAAATACCATAACTAAACCGTAGTTAACAATCATTATATTCTTCAATTGAGTATCTTGGTCTCTTTTTATACAATTGAAAATTTAATGTGGCAGAATTTTCGCTTGGAAATCAAATTAATATCAAACTTTTTCCTAGTCTACTCCGTTAGCAATGTCTTAACAAAAGTCAGTGCTTAATCCTAATTGTTTTGAAATATTTATTCTAGAGGTGTCAAAAAGACCCGAATTATTATTATTCACTGCACCATTTAAACTGTGTGAGGGCTGCCACGAAAATGACACCAAGAATTTCGTTATGGAATTTCCTCTCTACATTGGTAGAAATGCCAGAGATGTATACAGGAACATGTATCCAAGAGACTTTGATAACGCAAACGCCAAGAATCCGAATGGACTGTTCAAAAGGAGAACAACGAAACGGACCGCTTCTGCGAGTATTGGCTCGACGTATACTGTTACCGTCACCATCACTGTTACCGTCACTACTCCAAGTACTACTGTACCAAGTGCAAAGGAAACTACAACGAAAACATGCCCTACGCTGATGTTACCCGAAACCAGGACATTTGTACCACTTAACCCACTACGAATACCTTGGTTTTGTCCATATCTACCGCCAGCAGTTTGTGTGCCGCCACGCGTTATCGACCAGATTCCTAAAATGCCAAAGGGTGGTACTTCATCCTATTCTGAACAAATTGATAGATCCCACTATAAAGACGACACAGAAAAAGAGTTCTACAGCTACGATGACGAAGAAGACTTGCGAAGAAGCTATTCACAATCTGCAAGCGCTGCTCCGTTGTTACCATTTCGGGCAATCAATAAGAAACCTTGATCTTCGGAATGTCCTAAAATAAAAGTATTAGAAGTGGCAAGAAGTTTTCAAATGGCGACTCTGTTCAACTTAACTAATATCAAACTTGACATGCCTACCGCAATTATTAGCAAAATTACTGCTGTCGTCTCAGCCAGTGCCCTGATTCAATTGCACCTTGTAGGTACCAATATTTTTATAGTAGCGACTGACTACTTTACGAGCAGCCTACTTCAGAAGAGACGGAAAGTCAAGTCTTTTAGCAAATGAATTAAAAATATGATCTTTATGTGTTGCGATTAATTAAATAATTATTCAAATGAAATCCAAATGTTTCAGAATGCTTTTCCTATTTGTCAAAAGGTCCCATGCGACCTTTAGCTTTTTCATTAAACGTCTGTTGTATAATTAGCTCATCAACTAAGAATTACACCGACACAAAGGGTTTACCTCATCTTCATAAATGATATCTTATATCATTTAAATCGCTGGGTCTGTTTTATTACTGTAAGAGACCGCCTGATGGTAAGCGATCACCGTAGCACTTGGACACATTATTTCTTTTCTGCCAGCACAGCATAACCCCGAGGACTCTTTAAAGTTTAAGGGTGACTGTGATCTTCTGTTAGGGCGCGTGAAGGTATCCTTCTATGCCCCATTTTGTTTAAAAAGCTCGTGGCATGATTTATCGCCATACTTACAAAACTCATTAGTACAAACCACCGTTTGAAGCAAGAGTATCTCAAATAATCTCTAACTTACAGGTGGTATTGATGTTCATAATGGGCACCATTACTTCAAGCTTGGCAGACATGTCTTGGGACAAATGGTCATGGTCGGTTCCCCAGGAGCCGATAGAGCGTTACTTTCGAAGAATTGAAGATATGCCAGTCAAGTCACCAGGAGCTCAGTGTGAATGTCCTCCACATAAAGGTATGCAGAGATTACTTTTATTATACTAACTATAAAGCTGGTTAGCGGACACCTTAGCACGCTAAATAAACCCGACGTTCACGTAAATGAAAAACAGAAATAGCATGCGCGAGCTGATAAATTGCTCACCGCGAATCGAACTACCGGATATTGAGTTATCATCTACTCTGAGGTATTTGGAAATAAACAATTTTGTTTGACATTTTCCATGGTTTAAATTATTATATTATGATATAGTTTTATTTTACTTATATACGGTAAGTTCTTTGAACCCCATACAACAGTATAGGTATTTATAGTACGGAAAAAAGTCTTGAATTATCGTATATTAAATTGCAATCGAATGGATTCTATTTCGTTAATTTGTGGCCAAAGATCTTTCGATCAATTACAATTGCAAAGCAGATTAAATCAGAGTACCGGTACAGAGGTACCTGTAAAAAAATACACTGCAATAATATAAACTAAGAAATCACTTGTCAAAATTTAATATACGCAAATTCCAACGTAACGTAAGTACAAAGCTGTGTCTGAAATTGAAGACGATTTTTCATTATGCAACGGGCGAAGTGCAGTAATTGAACATTCTAGACATCTCTGAAACTCACTCGACGGTACGCTGCATCCGATCTATTGTTATTTTGCTTCTTCATCTCTCTATTTACTTCAAAGTACACCATTTTGTCAAATAAGCGAGTTTTAAACGTGAATAGTTTTACATTTTAATCTAAAGTAATAGCACGACAGTACGAAAAAAAATTTATTGATCTCGACTACTGCGCCGCTAACCGGGTTCAACTGTAGCTAAAAAATATGATAATCCCAAAAGTATAAAAAAAACATAATAGAAACTTTAGAAGGACAAGAACTTTATAAAGTTTTGATAAAATCAGTCCAACCTTTTGGATTCTGTTCACAATTTTATGGGTATATGTTGCGCGGAACACTGATTATTTGTCCAAAAAAATTAAGCCTAAGTTACGCCTTATAGCATCAGCACCGTCAGTGAAACTCATATTGAAATCGGTGCAGCAATCGGTTATTATTCTCAATTTCATTGGTTTATTTATTTGTTGCGCGGAACCCTAATTATTATCCAAAATAAATGTAGCTTAAGTTAGTTTTTATAGCATCAGCTACCTGCCAGTGAAAGTTCCGTTCAAACCGTTCCAGTCGTTTTGAAATTACAGCCAAGTACACATTTTGACTTTAATCCCCTATCCCACGAGAACCGTGCTGAATTTCAGGATAAAAAGTATTATTTAAATACATTCGGTAGTTTCGGCGTGATGCGCAACCAAGACACAGACAAACAGACGGACAAAAGTAAAAAAAAAGCAGTTTTAGTTTCTGTATCAATGATATAGTGCCGTCCAAAAAAATTTGCTAAATATCTACAATGTACAGAATCGGACCTGTTACAGTATAGATAAAAAATAATATTAAGACGATTTTGATTTAAATTGATAAAATAATACTGACTTGTAAGCCAACATACGCATAATGGTATAGACATCACTAGTGCTTATTGCAACTGCAGTTTCCCCAAGGAACTTTACGTATTAGTACGTGCTATTGTACATAGCTTTCGGCCTCAATGGTACTCACCGGGAATCTATACTAATATTATAAAGCTGAAGAGTTTGTTTGTGTGAACGCGCTAATCTCAGGATCTACTAGTTCGGATTGAAAAAATATTTTTGTGTTTGATAGTCCATGTATCAAGGAAGGCTTGAGGCTATATAATATTTGATAAATGTCTACCCGTGCGAAGCCGAGGCGGGCCGCTAGTCCTGTATAAAGATGCCTTAAGAGCTGACGTCTTAGGCACTTTTTACGGAAATGCTGTTATGGAATTGTAACTGAGAATAGTAAGGCTTCAGCGAAAGGGCAAGGAATGCGTCACCATTGACATTTACAAACCATGATATTTATTTTTCACGTTACATTAACAGCCTCAGATGTTATGGGGCTATTTTTAATTCAAAATTGACTGTGTTTGGGAGGGAGTTAAGATTTGTTAAGGCTTCAGTGAAAATATCGAGTAACTGCTGCATTTGCCATCATTTCCGTTATGTAACTTAATTTTCCAAGTTATTTTGCTAATTACAATATTAATCATCCGAGTTGTGATCTGCGAAATGGTTTGTCTATGCAATAGGTAGCTGGATTAGGAACGTGTTTGGGTTTAAACTTACTGGAAGATTGAATTGCAATTACCAACTTTATTTGCGTTCCAAGAACACAATGTCCATAGATTCCAAACGCATCGCGACAGCAAAAACCAGTTGGCAACACAAAGTGGTTTTTACTGCAGCTTCTATAAATCTGTAGGTAATTGTTTTTACGTTTATTCGAATTTATACGAAAGTCGCTGTATCCCGTAGATTGGCCAACGTATAAATACTATAACATCGAACAATTAGAACTAATGTTTTAGGTTTTGAAAGTTAAGCAACCTTGACTGTGACTAGTTGTTGGATGGGTGACGTCCATACCAAATCACGTTCCCCCGTGCTTCGGAGAGCACTTTAAGCCATCGGTCCCAGTTGTCCATCGTTAGCGGTCTATCAGGTGCCGATAATCTAACCACTAATTAAACCTGGTTACCGAATTCCCGTGTAAAATTGGTGCAGACCCCAAAGGTGCTCGGGATAAGACTAGGTCGATGATGTGGTTTTTTTTATAAAAAAGACTAGCGTTTCCCTGCGACTTCGCCCGCGTATCAATATAATATATAGCCTATGCTACTCAGTGATAATGTAGCTTTCTAACGGTGAAAGATTTTTGAAATCGGACCTATAGTTTCGGAGCCTATATACAAACACGCACACATACAGAAATACAAATCTTTCCTCTTTATAACATTAGTATAGATAGGTTTAAAAACATAGTATAGGCAAGATCTTGTAGTACATAATTCATTAATTTTTATACCACTAAGTTGGCCTACAAGCATACGGCCTACCTGATGGTAAGTAGTCGCCGTAGCCTATAACCACGGATATCACTAAAGCGCTGCCAACCCTGTTGTTGATGAGGACTCACTGTGCTAGCAGCATTACTAACCCAGCATATCCCCATGGAGCACTGGCTTACTTACCGCAGAAACACAACACATTATAAAAAAAGCAAAGTCATGCAAAAGTATCATGAACCTATAACCACGAGATACTTATAACTAATGCAAAGACCTTTCTTCCAGATTGTGTCGTAGATTTCAAATTAAACGAAGATGCGATAGATTTTCTCAAATTGCGAGGTGTTTATAAGGAGGAAGACGTAGCGTCGATTAAGCAGGATATTCAAACAACGACAAAAAATGACATGAGACGGTCTCTTGATTTAAAAGAGGAAGAGGTTTGCTGTTGCCCGCCAAGAAACGTCATGATGCCTACATTCATAACCAACAAAGAATTTGACAACGTTGTTGATAGGATGGGTAAAGAAAAACAAAAGTGATAAAAATAAATAAATACATGTTAGTAAAATTATTTGTGTTTTATTGCAAAAGTAACATCAACCTTCAAACACGGGATACTGATGTTGCCCTATAATTTAAGAGACATTTAAATATTGTCAACAGCAAGCATTTTTTTATACTTTTATGAAAACACTAGCGGCCCGCCCCGGCTTCGCACGGGTAGACATACAGTGATAGTGTAGCTTTCTAACCGTGAAAGAATTTTTGAAATCGGTCCAGTAGTTTCGGAGCCTGTAGACATTTATCAAACGTTTTGTCTACCCGAGCGAAGCCGGGGCGGGAAGTTACTCAGTGATGATGTAGCTTCCAAACAATGAAAGAATTTTTGAAATAGGTCCAGTAGTTTCAAAGCCTATTCAATACATACAAAAATACAAATCTTTCCTCTTTATAATATTAGTATAGATACTGTTGCAAACAATCAAATTTGGGCATCGATGCATGCGATGATTCAGAATATCAGTCCGCAAATGTATTTTTATGCGAGAAGTTATGACATAAGCTAGATCGCCATATCAAATACCGTATGACATTGGGTTGGACAATTCGTATTAAAAGTTCATAGGCGAATTTCTACGCTGAAACTAAAGCTTCATTGTATTTTTTTAGTCCTAACTAAAATGCATTCAACTCAGTCGTAACAATTGGAATAGTTTTTTTATTGCTTCTGCTTATGAATAATATAATACGATTTCTTATGAAACACTATAAAATATGCATTCTGCAATATTATGCGCTGCTATTTTCGCAGTAAATTATTCTGTTATAACAATGGAGGAAACAAGAGCCCCTTCAGGTATTGAATTGCAAAACAATAAAATCTTCCTTAGAATTCGTCGTTCTTCGTACTTTTACGCTGATACGCTGCGCTAGTAGTAATACAGTTAGTACAGTGAGTTTTCATCCACAACAAGGTTGGCAATGCGTTAGTGCTATCCCGGTATTGCTAGCAGCTACGGTGACTGCTTGCCATCAGGTGGGCTGTACGCTTGAGTGCCACCTCAGTGGTATAAAAACCTCTTTTTTCCGAGATTTAAAGTACCCTATCTTTGTTTCATGCCATCGTATAACTGGGTGCCAATGTAAATTTAAGATAATCATGATGATGATGATGATGATGATGTAAATAAACAAAGAAAATAGACAGTATCTCGCATTCATTAATATAGTATTTATTATAGTAGCATGCCTTTGTGTAATCAGATTGGATACTGCTAAAAAGTGGTTTCCATTTCCATTGCCGAAGTTCAATACGAATGCCAAATAATACACTACTAAGTACTCTATTAATATGTGTTGTTTGTTACTATTGAAAAACTTAATAGTGCCAAATATTTTAACGTCTCATCGATTCCAAGGAAATTGACAGTGATTCACCGATTTCCCTTTATAGATCACACGTATCATCATATAGCCGTTTGTCATCACACGTCGTGACTTATGTTATCATCATATAGCCGTGTATCATTTGTTTATGGTCATGAATGTGATATATTTCCTCCATCGTCACGGGTCGTGACCTGTTCACCCACTGTCTCAAGGCTGGAATTAATTTAAAAAATGACAATAAATTTTAATCGATACGTCGTTGACCACGTGTTTGTATGTTTTAGATGACTGCAGTAAGAAGCCGCCAATAGTGTTACTGCCAGTTATAATAAAGTTGTTTCGAAATCAGCAGGAAAATGGTAGGAACTTTACGGAATTTCTTAAAAACGCCGAATTACACGTAATGGGATAATTATTTATCTCAGAATTCCAAGAACAATGTAGTGCGAAAAATTAAATATGTATGTCTGACAAATTGTTTTTTACTTAAACCTTACACTTACATTTTATTGCTATTTGAAACGTGTCTTTTTAACATTTTAGCCCAGGCTCAATTGTATTCGTATAAATCTTATTCTGAATTCTATACCAATATCATAAGGAAAAAAACACTGATTGTATGTTTCGGGTATATTGTTTTTTTACTGTTCTGTAACTCTAACTTAACTTAACTGTAAGTTCTGTAACTGAGTAAAAAAAAACACTTAAGCAACGCTACTCTACCCCTGAGTGTTATAATGGATATATTAACTGTCCTATTTTTTGGCGGGTGAAGTCGCGGGAACTATCCGTGTTATTGAAAGCAACATATGATAAATGCGATAGTACCGCAATGTGAGAGAGTTCCTAGTATGAGAATGTGTGAGAAGCGAAACCTCAAGGGCAGAACATTTTCATACTTTTATTACGTAACTTAGGTAGATGTGTTTATGCGTTACAGGGGCGTTATATTAGACGAAATTACTGAGGAAAAAAGTCTTATGCACTAAGGTCACTTGGTGACGAAGTACAGTACCTACCACGGGGATGCTCGTCTCGCTAGATCTCAAAAACTGACAATGTTGAAGTACGCAAAAGAATTCAAAGTACGTTGCCTTGTGAAAGATCGTCGTGGTTACAGCTATTACTGCCCAGCTATTTGGCAATAAAAGCAATGAAAATTAAAAGCCACCTGAAAAAAACGTCTGCTCAGAACAATGCGATAAGTGGGTGCTAATAAAGAACGACTGAAAGATTTGGACGCCAAAAACAGAACGAGAATCATTATGACTGTGAGTTATTGTATTTTACTTGTATTAATATTCAATAGATTACCGCCTCTCAAAATATATTGCTCTTTCAACATCAAATTAAAGAGTACGTAATATAATACCTCTCATTTATTCTATACTAGCGGCCCACCCCGGCGTCGCACGGGTTGAAGTTTATCAAATATTATGTCTACCCGTTTTTAGACTATTCCAGGTATTTTTTTAAACTTTTCTCTCCGTAACAACCATCCTCGTACTTCAGGGAATAAATTAAATTCTAAAAAAGAATTAGTGAAATCGGTCGGAAAGTCAATTAGTACTCCGTATTTATGAGTTAAAATGCATACGGCCAACAAATATTCCTGTAATAACTAACGATGCTACATGCAATATTTAATGGAAAATTATTTCATCATACACCCACAGTCTGGCTTAAAATGCGTAGCGGATTAATAATGTAGCCCGAAATTACTGCCCAATAGTTTGTAACATTAAGCAAAATGGTGATTAAAATATTGTGTAAATAGATTTGCATGCGTTATTCAGCTCGCGTGGTAATATGTATGTACGTCTGCATTAAGTCTTCCAACGAAGCGCAAATCAATTAGTCTCTCGGCAACATTAATCTGTTTCCCTTCATAATGCTACGGGCCAGAATTTTGTTTGACTTATCAGAGAAAATGTTTAGAGTAAAGCTAATTATGTTTTGGCATCCACTACGTCTTTGTTAATTTTGTGCATTGCGTACTTATTCAATGAAACGAAGAACTGAAACCTGAACACTCAATTTCAACCCCACATGGCACGTTAAACATACATTTAATACTAGCGCCCCGCCCCGGCTTCGCACAGGTAGACATTTATCAATTATTTCTCTACCGTTCCTCGATAAATGGACTATCCAATACAAAACAAAATTTTCATTTTGAACCAGTAGTTCCTGAGATTAGCGCGTTCAAACCAACAAACTCTTCAGCTTTATATGATTAGTATAAGTTACTTGGTAACATACCCACAAAAAATCAGAAACCTACATATGTTATTCCAATTCCAGGGTAAAATCTTGGTGCTGGTCCACTTGGTGCTGGTATTAGTACACCTGTCGACGGCATCCATCGCAGGGGTCACTTACATAGATGACTTCGACTTCGAGGAGAGATACAGAGACGTCACAGAGTGTGACCCTTTCTATTGGCACCCTCTCCATCTCCCTGAACACTGCGCCGCGATGTTAGAACAACTAATCCGCTCCAGGTTAGCATCCAAATTGGGGACACCTCTTCGCGTTGTCAAAAAGAAAAGGAGGCGTGAAAGAATCAGATATTCGCCCGAAATTCCTACTTACGACGGCGAGTTTTACTACGGAGGAGATAGTTCTGAATACATGGAGCAACTGCCACCCTACTGGCAGATGTTGGAGTTACTTAAAAAGGATGTTCAGAATAATCCTACGGCTCCTAAGATTGGCGTAATGTCAAACATAGGTCCGGTGGCCATATACCAGCAGCCTATATCAAAGAAGAGCGAAGCCATGATTAAAACTATGTCCAAAGCATACGCTAAGGCATACAAAACATCTGGAGTTGGAAATTATGGAGGATTTAACGGGAAAATTGACATACTGGAGCCAAAAGAATTGCGCCAAGATAATTTTATGGGTAACGATAAAATGCCCGAGAGCAATGATCCCGTAGTTTTGACGAAAAACTTTAGGGATGGTAACCTTATAAAAATAATGAAGAAAAACCAAAAATAACAGCCGCAGTCATTGTAATTAATTCGTGTATGCGCTTAAGCCTAGTAATATTACATTTTTTATTTCCATTATGTCTTCTATTTTAGTAGAATTATTGTGCTCTTCTCTGCCCAAAGCGTAACGACGTGAACATAGATAAAATGAAGGTACCCCCCCATACCAAAAACCTCGTTGGTTTAATCGTTATTTATCAAAACGTACAAAAAAACTCCTTATTGCTTCCAAATCTAAACATTGACAATTAAGGATAATTAACAGATATATTCTCAAAAAAGTGCGATTGAAACACAAAACAATCGCAAATTACATAACAAGTGAAGTTAATGAGAATTACGAGGTGATTTGCGAGATAGCTTTAACTTTACAGAATAGGTATGCTGTGATCTTTGCCTAACCGAAAGGAGCTCTATGTAATGTAATTTATGTATTTGTGGATGAATGAACTGTAAAACATATAGTATATCCAACTTATCCATTCCATTTTTCCATATCAAATGGGGTGTTATTTAAGAAAACCTAATTCACTCTCAAAAAGAACAAATAGGGAATTGTATTGTGTCGACAGTACAAAATAGCCCTATTGTCCGCAAACGATAATAACTTCTCATTGTTCAAAGTCCTTAGATTTGAACAGGTGTGCCCGCATATTTAGTAATTATGAATTAACATAAGTGTTCCTATGGAAGCGGTTTTAAAGGTAAGTACATAAATTAATTCTAATTGAAATCCTTTGAGTTAAAACGATATAATAATGTAATTTTTTTTTTATTGGCCTTGTAACAAGGGCAGATGAAATTATAATAAAGCTTTTCTTCAACTCGTTACTAGTACTTAAATGACTATAATCACTTTGGATTTTTTTTATGAGCGGATATGTTGTTATATCTATATCCCACTTGAAATATAATTAATACGCCTTAGATGTTCGTTTGTGACTCAATCAGGGCAAAACAGAAAAATAATTTTATAAAATTATTTATTACTACATTAAAGTCAACATAATTCAGAAACATTGTATTAATAATATTAACAAAAGCAGTTTTCAAATATTTTAATTGAGATAGTAAAATTGTTCCAGTTACTCATCGTCTTAAGACTACTCAAGGCAGGAGTATGCACTATCGGTGGCCTAACCTACATGGATCGTCTAAGCATGAGACCTTTACCAAATGATCCTGCGGCAGGACAAGACCCTTGCAAGCCCTTGTACTGGTACCCGAGGCCAATTCCAGAATACTGTTCCTATAAATTTCATCAAAGACCACCTGCACCACCGTCGCAGCCAATTCCTATGCCCATACCCGTTCCTATGCCACCAATGCCACCTCCAGTATTCATGGCACCAATTTTTCCACAGCCAATATACCCACAGCCAATGCCACCACCAATATACCAACAGCCAATATCACCACCAATGATACCGCCAATGTTTCCACCACCCATTCCCATTCCATATGGAGTTCCTCTAGCCCCTACCAATCCTATGATACCAGTTGGAGGTACACGTTATGCAGGCTTAAGACGTCAGGTAGGCCTGGTTCCTGGTCTACCCGGCTTGGTGTCCCCTGACGGAGGGATCAACATCCTACCTTTTTCTGACGCGTACTCTGATCTCCTCGAGAAACATAAGCAGAAAATGATAAGGAAGCGTTTGGAGAAAGTCCTTGATAATTATGATAGATTTCCATACAAGCGTCATAAGCCACATGAGGACTGCAGAAGATACGATTTTGATCAAAGTGTGGGAATTTAGGCAGAACATGCAAGTGTCTTGTCAGTTTCATCCGAATCACAGATTTTTTGCATTGTACTGTACCTACATTATATTAACATTATTCGGGTGAAGATAATACACCGAAAATAAATGCTTTAGTATATTTTATCTATTCACTTCGATACCACATTCTTCCTTGAATTTCATTCCGGGTAAACGCGCTTCGCATTTATACGTACACTCAATAGAATTATTGAAATTTTGCAGTGGACATCTCACATAGAATTTTATCGTTCGAGTTTTTTAAAAATAATTCGTTCCAACGTTACAAAGAAGCATAAAAAACATACAGACGAACATAAAACCTCCTCCTTCTAAAATATTGGAAACACCATTGTAGTACGAAATATAAACTCATATATGGGTATTGTGAATACTTCATTTATTTAAATATAATGTGTGATTAACAATAAAAATTTATACATCTATGTACAATGGTCATACAACGAAAAATACCAATAAATCGATCAGAAGACTACTTTACGCCTTTTAAGAAAAAATGGGCCTAATTGGAGAATTCGGTCCCTAATTAGAAGGCAACATGGGTTTAGTTTAGTCCTTTGTTCCATTTTCAAGTCAAGTCTACCAAATATGTGCCGAGAAATCCTCTAGAATATACCACGTTTAGAATCTTAAGTTCTAAATTAGGGCCATAGCAACAGATAAAAATTAAATTTATACCAAAAGTTCAAAATGTTGAATTTCCTTTATTCTGGCCAAATTTAGTTTTATTCAATACGGATTGTTAAAATAAGCTGCGTTAAATTACTTCCTTCGACACGTGTTTGAAGATCTGCATGTCTATATTAATAGGGCACTGTGGCATAATTTCAAGCTATAGTTACAGACAGGTCAACACTTTGTCATTGCGTAACTCTAGTGATGCCGCCGTAGCACCCTGATGATGGGACCCTGAAACACATATAGGCGGAAGTAATTGGGCGCTTTGTTGAATAATCGGTAGTGAATAAAACATATTTTGAGCGAAGTAAAGCAAATTAAAATATATTTGTATTTAATAAAGATGCATTTCCGCTAAGTAACGCCTTTCGATTCAATAATCTAATCTAATAACGATTAACATATAAATATAACAAAACTATTCTAAAGACACTTGATATTGATAAGGTCAGTAGTACTGTTCGTTATTATGAAACTAAATTTATACATGTCAAGATCAAATGATATAACCGGCGGGGAAATCATCCACACACATTGGAACCAAAATGGTCCCGAACGGCGCGGTTTCAAAAGAGCTTCCTCCCACGCACAATTAAACTGTGAAATGAACTCCCCGCCGTGGTTTTCCCAAAGGAGTACAGCATGGGGTTCTTCATGAAGAGTGTGAAGAGATTTCTGAAGGGTTGGCAACGCGCAAGTGATACCCCAGGTGTTGGAAGCCTCCATATGCTACGGTAACCGCTTACCATCAGGCAGGCCGTATCCTTGTTTGCCACATTAGTGCTATAAAAAATAATTAAATATTGAGTTTTGAACTCCTTCTTATCACTTACTACTACAGAATATGTGACGCATCAAATCGACTACTTCAATTAAATAACTTATATATTTACTAATATAATGTCTTAATTAATGGACGGAATACCTGACTGAGGGCTCCAAATATTTTATTACATCATAATTACAGCTGTTAAAGTTTTTTGAATACCTATCTTATTATTATTATACTGAAAATATTTAATTTAACCTTATACATAAATCCACTTGATTATTTTTTCTATAAAATGTTAAATAAGTACATTCGCCGCTAGAGACATTTTAAAACTATTGAAGTAAGTAGTGTTCCGACATCTCGATAAACATTTTATTTAATTCACTTAGCAAATAAAGTTAAATGAAAATACGTATATTTGTTAAATATAACTAAGACTAACAATAAGTGAATATTGGTGCCAATTCTGTTGTTCAAAATTACAAAACTTAACTAATTTGACAGGTATAAAAAATATTGCCCTCCTTATTTAACCCCGAACATGAGAGAGGGATGGCAAGACTTTTAGACCCTTTTAACAACAGAATCGACACTTTCTAGTACTAAATTATTGCGAAAATCAACGATTTTTTCACATCAACACATTATACATAGTTCGTTTACGAATACTACTGGAGAACTATATTTTTTATAATAATTATATTTTCCCAAATTATATTTTCCATTTTTGTTGACGTGAATGATCGAATAAAATAAATAATGCGAACGTTAACGCACTGTCATAATGACATGACGATGAAGAAAGTAAGAAAGCTTTGTGGTCTTTCGTCTGACAATCTCGTACGTCGTAACTTCGCTGTGGATGCAGTGCTAGATTAATGTCTACTTGGTCCGAAATATTTGATATTTCCAACGTAGAGAGAAGCACAGAACCACGGCTACTGTATCACAGTACCTTTTAAAATGGGAGATGGCCATCGCCGAGCAGCGGGAGTACAATGGCTAGATATATTCGTTTGGTATGTACATGGTATTCCAATCTATGTAGGTATATAAAACAAAGTCGTGTTAGTTACACCACTTATAACTCAAGAACGGCTGGACCAATTATTATGATTTGTGGGTTTTTGGATTTATCTTCTTTCGGAATAGGATAATAAGTAATAGAATTTATGTCAATCAATAAAAAAACATCAGTCTAGCCTTTCATTTGACTGTTAGGCAGAGTCACGGCCTATGCACGACGAGCATGGCTCGCTTGTTTACGCCACATCCACACTACCAATGATAATTTTAATTTGAGGAAATTGCTTTAGAAAGGGCTTTTGTAACCAAATTCATTTTTATGATCCTTTTACGGCAATTCACGTCATATTTATTGCACCCTTACAAAACTCTACAACTTACAAGATACAAGTGTTTCAAATTCCTTTGTTGCAATGAATTAGTACACACCTTTATAACACTGACCTAATAATATATCGAAGTTAAATCTAGTACAAAATTCACGAAAATCGTGTCTGAACCAAACCAATGTTATAACCAACAGGTCAACATTCAACGGATGACAAACTACATACGTCACTATCCTGCCACGCGCTAGCGAAGTTTTCTACGCAATTCGACATATATACAAGTTTCCGACTAGAACAGTCGGAGCCGCGGTTCCCCAGGCATAACACCCACCTGGCTGGAAGATCTTCCCTTTGCGGTGGCGAGCATGATCACTGGTTTTTTTGTTTTTTTTTATCCGTGTGAGGTGAGGTCGCTACATGTATAAGTATAAAAGACAAAACTATATTAGCTTTTATATCTCATTAGCGGACGGTTGAATTTCGCTTGCAACGCTCTATCGGCTTATGACAGTCGACCAACCGGGGCTGTCGCATTCGCATTTTCTTGTGTTTAGCTGGGGACACTAGAGCGCAGACCCGAAGACCACGGTTTACGTCTACATTTTGAAGCCGTGGTGGCCGTGTGGTTGAAGCAACGGCCTGTCATCTGATGGGCCCAGGTTCAAATCCCAGCCAATACCAATGAGTTTTTCTAAGCTTAAGTACATTGATTAATCACAACAGGAGCTTTTAAAAAGAGAGGTAGGGCGGTTTGGGATTTCCCGTCGGTTATCCCATTTAGATTGGAGCCGCCCGACGGGACTGTACGTCCGTCTTACAGAAGACCGCAGTGAAATAACACTACTTGATGTAGTGTTGTGTTTCTGCGGTAAGTAAGGTTGCCAGTGCTCCATGAGGATACGCTGGGCTAGTAGTATTGCTGCTAGCACAGGGAGTCCTCATCAACAACATGGTTGGCACCCCGTTAGTTATACCCCTGGTATTGATAGCGGCTATATGCCGCTTGCCGTAAGCTTGTGTGCCACCTTTGTGGTATAAAAAAAATATGGTTTCTACAAACATGGGTTCATCAGTGAAGAAAATTTTAAATAGTTCTAATTAATCCCCCTCTAAAACTATACAAATCTTTTTAATGTGTTTCGCAAATAGCCGTAACTCTGGCTAGGTGTAATTTAAATATAATCTGGGAGCACGGCAGTGCCCCCGCCAAGTCGAGCAAATAAAGGCACGGCCGTACCATCCTTTTCTCGAAGCCATTCAGGCCATTTTCAACTCCCTGTAACTTCGTTGTGGATAATATTAGTTAATATTCTAAATAACTCTAATAATCATATAATTTACTATTACCCTATCTATAATGGAATGTCTTGTATGGACGGTATACTTAAGATACGTACCTAACTAAAATTACATAATTAATTTCAGTATACATTATTATTACATTACGTATCAATAATATTAATTATATATCTAGACACATCTATTTTATAATATCTAAAAGGCATATAACGATTCTCAAACCTTTATGAGCGGTTTTCAAGTTTGAATTGGACTCGCGCACTGAGGGTTCTGTACTAAAGGACAAATTTAACTTTTCCGTTTGGTCCCTAGACATGATTATTGCACCAGCCGCAAATAGTAAGTTTGTAATACTAAAATAAACTTTATATGTTAATATAACACGTAAAAAATCTGAGATCCGACAGGCGGATATACGGAACCCTAAAAATAAATCAAACAGATTATAAAAACGCGCTTTCCTTATGCTTGATTTCCTTACTTGGATATTTCTAAAGTTTGATCAAATTTCAGTAGAAATTATTTGTCAGACCAACAACAAACCTACTTGTCAGTTGTCCGATTAATTTTAGTGTCAGCTTTAACTTCTAAGTCCGAGTTTTTTTATGTGTATCATAATACACAGAATATGTTTTATTACATATACATACATACATGTATAAAATTTACTTTGTTATTATTATTCAAAAACCCTTTGTCGTAGATTATTGGGCTCAATAACTAAAACACAGTTATAAACTTCATGTAGTATTTTTTTTACTAACTGAATTCTTGTTAATATGAATAAATAAATTTCATTTCATAACTATACATTTGCAGTACCAACCACTAAGTAAAGAAATCAACTCGTGTAATTACTAGCCCACGGTAGACTTTATAGCAAATGTAAACTCCTAGTTGAGAAAAAGCACGCTGCAAACAACTAGGAGCGTGGTGTTAAAATTTGTTTGGGTTAAGCGAAAACTCATTACCATGTATTCGAGAGCAATTTCCCACAGCAAAGTGTATTTCTTTTCAATGTACATTACTGTGATAAATTCTTTTAGAATTTCCGATTGCGCTGTCCTAATTGCAATAATATGGAATGTTTATAATGCTGAATGTTATAAATACATGATAAATAATTTATTTCATATTTATAGCGGAATTAATTACTCACATTTCGGTTGTGAATAGATGAGATTATTTTGACCAATAAAGCGAAAATGTACTTAAAATATAAGCGGCTTTTCTCATTACTGTGTAATACCCTCATGGAATATATAATATTTCCTGTGTAAAAATTATTACCAGTCCAATTATTATGTTTCTATGCGAGCGAATATTCAGATAAAAGACAGACTTCAATGTTCGTCTTTCTCAATAACAACGTGTCTGTCACGTGTGAGTGTTATAGATTAAAATTGGCAAATTTTGTGGGAAAGAAAGAAATCTAAGCATTTACACTGACTTTTCTTTTTAGCTAGGATTTATCTCGTTTTCAATAAACAATGACACAAAATACAAAAAACCATTGGGATGTAGTTTGTTAAATTATAACACATAGTAACTAAATAATGCCAGCTTTTTTCTCTACTTTATTACGTTTAAGCCAAAACACTTTTTTGTTGGCAATCATTGCCAAGTTTTCATTGCTTCGAAACTAAAGAATTGATTTGAAACAAAGCAGTTGGACAAAAAAGTGTAAACGTAAAGATTATTTTTGCCTGAAAGAATAATCAAAGAAGCTAAATAGGTTTACAAAAATCAAGTGGAGCTGTTTACTCTGTGCCTAACCCGAAAGAGACTCGGCTTTATACGTAGATGTATGTATTCTTTTCTCAACATTTCTGATTCAAATCTGACCATACCAAAATTGTTTTTCAACGTAACCGTATCGCATAAATTATCCCTTAAGACTTTTAAGTTTATCGCCGTTCGCGGATGTTTAAATTATATTTGTCCCAGCATCTGCTACTAGCACAGAATACACTCTCCACTGTTTGAAGCGTCGAACAGTTTCGCATTTGAAATCGAAGGCCACTCAAAATTAATGAGGCGTCAGATTTGACTGTCGTTTTAGTATTCAGCCACAAGATTTGATACACCACATATTGCTGACATGGCACACACCACGAAGCTTGCATTAAATAGACAATGAAGCAGAGTATATGTACAATTATATATGTCTGTTTCTGGATGGTGACATTTCCATTCGGGTAAAGCCAAAAAGGTACTAGCTAAAGCTAAAAGCTACACAAGTCTTAAAATCAAGTAGTTAGTACAATTTTTACATTTGACACTATATTATGTAACTTAGAGTCTGTACGTCAATCTTTGACATACTAAGGACGACATACTAAGGAGTACTAAACAATTATCTTGTAGCGAGTAATAACCTTGAAATATAACTTAAGTTGTGTTAAAAATGCTTTGTTCTAACATTCACGACACAGTAAGCAACACACAGCCGCAATACAATAATCTTGTTTCAAGTAAACATAACAATGATTACCAATTTTATTTGCAGTCAAAAACACTATACTTAGTCACGAAGTTGTTTTTGCTGCCTCACTATGTAGGCACAATGTGCTTTTGAAGCGCAAATAAAATTGTCACTTGAAACAGACGATAACATGAACAGTACGTACACATTAAATGAAAAGTACCCCAGCTTTGCAGACATTTTTTATTTTAACCCGAGTCGAACTCGAAAATATATGTATATACAACAAATGTAACCAGTTTCACAAAATTAAGAATTAAGTAGTTAATAACAAAAAACGAGCGATCCTTACAGTAGTCGCATATGATGTGTATAGGTCGCGGCACGAAACTCTAGCGCTGACCGTTATTGCGCAGAAGTAAAAAATAAGGTGTCTTGGCGGGGTACAGGGGTGAAGGGCGAGCGTGCGTTGCGCCGATTGGCTCTCCAGTCGTACTCCGTCCCCCGTGCCGATACGACGCTCCGCGCACTTCCAGTGTACAGTCGCGTTCTGAATTGTTTTGTTGTCATCGTTAATTTTTGTTGTTGTTTTTTGTTAAGTTTGTTTTGTTGATTTGTTTGTTGTGTTTGTTAGTTTATTCACTGTTTGATTAAGTTTGAACAGTTTTTAAACAGTGAAAATGCCGAGGCCGAGAAGGAATACTGTTTTGAAAAGACAGGCACGGAAAATGGTGTTTGACGTGCATTGTTTTCTGAAAAGGGAATCGAATGATTTCATTAATTCCCTGAAACAAATTCAAAGTGAAATTGGCGAAGCTGCGAGTATTTTACTCGATTCTGACCGCAGCACTGTAGATATAAGTGAAATAAAACAAACTGCAGAAGTTATTCAGGCGGGAAATATAAAATTAAATAGTATAATTAGTGACTTACAGAAAATTCAGAAAAGGACAGCTGAATCTACAAAGACGTCCATAGCAACGGTAAGGAAAATCTCCACTGAAGCCAATAATTCCGACTTATTATCAGTATTTAGAACACCAGGCAAAAAACGCTCCAGATCAAAACCGGTCACAGATATTGATAACTTTGATCAAGGATTAATAAAGAGGTGCATACATAACTTTCATAGGACAAATAATGAACTTCCCACCGTCGGAAAGTTGAGAAAGAAGCTAGAGGAAGATATAAATTTCAAAGGCTCAGAACGAAGTCTTCGACGAATAATTAAGAGTTTAGGGTTTCGGTGGAAAAATACTGAAAACAATCGAAAAGTACTGATTGAAAGTTCAAATATACGTTTACTACGTATCGAATACTTACGCAAAATAAAACAATATCGCCAAGAGGGAAGGCCCATCGTATATACAGATGAATCTTACGTAGATTCATCGCACTCTGCTCCAAAAGCCTGGACCGATGGTACTACAAAAGGTCTCAAAAAACCTATCTCCAAAGGACAGCGGGTGGTCATTGTCCACGCAGGATCAGAGGCTGGGTTCATACCGAACGCACTGTTAACTTTTAAAGCTGGTGCGAAATCAGGCGACTACCACGACAATATGAACTACGACAACTACGAAAAATGGCTGAGGACACAGTTATTGCCGAACTTACCGCCTAATTCTGTCGTGGTAGTCGACAACGCATCATACCATAATAAACAATGGGACCTTGCACCCACTTCTAATTCCAAAAAAGCTGACATGCAGGGTTGGCTTACTGAAAAGGGCATACAATATGAGGAAACTCTACTAAAACCTCAACTATACAATTTAATACGGGCTAACAAAGATAGATTTAAAACATTTTCAATTGACAGGATACTAGCAGAGCAAGGACATCAAGTGCTAAGACTGCCACCATACCACCCAGATCTAAATCCAATCGAAATGGCATGGTCTGACATAAAGCAATATGTAGGCAGTAAAAATGTGAAGTGGAGTGTTGCTAAATGTATAGAACTAATTCAAGAAAAAGTTTTGCTGATGGGTGCTTGGGATTGGGGAAAGTTATGCCAAAAGGTAAAGGACATAGAAGAGCAATATGTCAAGAGTGACCATGTCGTGGATTTGGTTACAGAAGAATTCATCATTCGCGTTGATGGTGACAGTTCAGAGGATAGCCTTGGTGAGTCTGATGACGATGACGCTGTTAGTGCCGACGACCGAAGCAGCCCTGAGCCGGGGCCCTCAGTAAGCAAAAGGCCCTGTTGGGATACTATTGAAGGTGTAAGACCATTGTCTGATTCGGACTAGATATCGGAAAGGAGAATGCGGTGTCTGATGTCCACACCCTGCCGAACTCGCAGGTTTCTTCTATCCTGAGAAGAAACTTCAGTAGGTTCTTATGTAATTCGGACTTAATATAATTTTTTTTATTATTTGGTATTTAATATAAAAATTTACAAATCCGATAGTGTATTTATTTTTCTACTCCCCATAAACTTGTTAAAAATTATATTGTAGGTAACATGAAGTAATATTTGCGTGCGTGACAGTACCCATACGCAGTTAAGTTCCACATTTTGTTCACCGCTAGACTTACTATTTGACTTTACATTAAAACATTATTTTGCTGTTTTTAACTAAGCAATTAAATTACTAATTTGTATTGCGTGCGCGATGGTACCCATGCGCAGCTATCCCCTCCACGTTTCGCTCAGCGCTAGAGTTTCGTGCCGCGACCTGTAGCACTGCATCTGACATCTCACCTAAGTATGAAAAGGCGCGCTCATAGTTCAAACAAATTTCGCGCGCTTCCCCGGCTTCTGTAACACACATCCGTCCATTTTCACAAAATAATTGCAGGAAAGCGAGACAAAAAGATGTTACACGCCTATAATAACATTAACTTAAGTCCATACTGTGAGAAGCAGATAATGGTGTCAATTCTGTTGTACAAAATTACTAAACTAATTTGACAGTTCTTAAAGTCTAGCTATCCCTTTCTTATATGCGGAGTTAAATAAGGATAGCAATACCTTTAGAACTGCCAAATTAGTTTAGTGATTTTTACAACAAAATTGGCACCATTGAGCTGTTTTGTAAGGAAGTTTAAAGTCAAAGATTACACTTTTGAAAAGTAAGCAGTTATGCGCTGCTAGTATATAGCAATTGGTGTCGATTCTGTTGTTCTGAAATACTCATCTTAACTACTTTGACAGGTCTAAAAGTCTTGCTATCCCTTTCTCATGTACGGGGTTACATAAGGATGGCAATATTCTTAGACCTGTCAATTTGGTTTAGTTTAGTAATTTTGAACAAAAGAATTGGCACCATTGACAACCCTACACTTGTGATTTTATTACATTTTTTTTTCTATATTCATGTGCAGGCACAAAAAAACGACATAATGTTATTATAAGGTTCCTAATATAGATTGTGCTACCAATTATTTGAATCATCTACATAAGATTACGTAAGTAGTTTAACAGCCCAAGCAACTGCAACCACACTAGCGTTATTTAACTGTAGATATAGTAAGTAGTATAACTGTAGATATCCTTGATAGGATATTCACAATGGTTTTATATAACAAGGATCCCATTGAGCGATAGTTTTGAAACAAAATGAACTCATAGTTATTATTTTTCCACAAGTATTCTTAATAAACTAAGTCAAAGTAATGTTTCGCGAGCATTACCTCATAAAGGCCAATTGTCTCTTTGATTAATGTCTCTAATTTAATCTTATAGTTCATACAAATTTATAAACCACACGGTATTCATATCGGCGTTATGAAATATTGTTTAAATTATTTCAATATATATATACATATATTTTATAATAAAGTATATTCCAACATCTGCTTTAACGCTGACCAAATAAGTGGACATCGGGTCTTGTACAAGAATGACGAACTCTGATACGTATGTTTTATAAAACAACTAAAATTTGGATAAATGTTTTTTTTTAAATTAAAACAACTAAAATTAAGCCCCATTTCAATGTCACACAGTTGCTTGCAACAATTCACCGGCTTACGAATTATTTTTTGTGCGTAGCGCGGCTTTTTTAATTCATATTTTGTTTCGTTTAACTTGAGACACTTTGAAGCGCATACCCCAAGTCCATATTAATTAATAAGTGCATATAACCCACTAAATACAATAATATATAAACATTATGATATATTTTAATGCTTATATAACATTATATTAATAAAATCGAATATCTCGAAGAACAGGACAGACTTTCTACTATGCTCAAAATTTCACTCCTTTTGATATTTTTTTAGTAACAATTTCTATAATTTTATTCATCGCTTATTAATATTTACGAAATTACGACTGAGATTTCTGATTAAAATACAATTTTTAATACTAATATTATTTCTTAAACATACTACGGTAAACAGATCTTATACAATGGTACGCGGGTATGACCTTTCTTAATAATTATGCTTATTATGTGATGTTTTTAATAATAACTAATATCGCTTCTCCTATTAAGAATTACGCTATTGAAATATTGCCAACCCGAAACATACCTACTCATATTGGACGGGAAAATACAAATACTATCTTAATATATTTAATACTATTTATCTATAAATTCTAAATATACAAATACATTTTGAGCTGCAATAAGAAGGGCGGTAGAAGTAAGTAAATACTCGACACAAATTCGGTTTGAAATTCTAGCTTAACTTTACTAAAGGTGCTATACGCTATGGATACTACCTAAAAAATTGAAGTGTAAGGTTTCAAATCGTTTGACAACAATCGAGAGTTGAATCGAGTTCAATAAAATCGTTTAATTTGATGCATCGTCCTCGCGAGGTGTTTTGTATAGGAGACTCAGAATTTTTGGCTGACTGTGGGCTGTTCAGGCGGGGTGACATTCATGCCCATGTTGTCGTAGGAAAAATCCAAGGTCGTGTCCTCAGCGGGGTGCCTGTTGCTCAATGCAGTGCTTATTGTCTTCGGGGTGGTGGCGCCCTGACTTTTCTCGGTTTGCGAAGTCCTTGTCTCCAGGTCTCTCACGTTAAGAGGCTGGCTCTGCCGCTTAGGTGGCTCAGGGTTCCGAATCTCCAGCTTGAGCTCGTGCTTAGGTTTGGGCATATCGGCGTGAGGGTTGTGATGAGTCAAATCGTTCGGGTACTGCTTCACGCGATTCTGGAAAGTTTAGTTGATTATTATCAGCAGCGTCATAAAAAATAAATATTTTTTTTTTGTAAATATAAGCACTTGAGTTTCTTGTAAACATTACAAAAAACTTAAAGCTGGCTCAATTTTTTTTTTTTTATTTCATAACATTTTTTTGCCGCGATGTCGGTCGCACGCATAGAAATGCCTTAAGATTGAATAAAGTCTATGTTTACCCACAAATTATTGACGTAGGTTCAGTCATTCTAAATATTAAATCACACAAACAACCTACCCATTTATAATATAAAAATATAGTAATAATTCTTATAAGTAAAAGTCGTTTGTTACCTTAGCCGGCTGGAATTTTTGCTTGATGTATCTCCAAGAGACCTTTCCCCGGCACAGGATGATCAGAATTAACACCAGCACCGCAAGCGCGATGCCACTCACGATCAGCGCGGTTTGCGCCTGGCGGTGCACACCTTTAGGGACAAAGCTATAAGTATACAAAATATCCCAAGCCCCTGGGATTTGCAAAAATTCGTATTTTAAACGTGTGAATTTGATCAAAACCCCGATTGTGCGTGAAAGCTCAGAGTAGATAATACACTACGTACGTGGAAGGAACTACATTGTCCAGTGTAAAATCGTCTTGCGCATCGCAAAGGTATCGTCGTTAAGTTGGTTCATAATGTCGTTTTGTGTCAAAATCACAGTCACCTACAGTAGAGACGATACGAATGAGCAAATCTATTGTGATGTTCTATGGGCACATACATTGTTCCAAATGAATTTAATAGCGATTACCAACTTTTTTGTGGTCCAAAAACACGCCACCCATAGACCGCGAAGCAATGCGGCAGCAAGAACGGCTTGGTAATTATTACCTCGGATAATATACTACGTAATACGAAGGTGTTATTTCTGCTAAACTACGTACACAATGTAGGCACGATGTGTTACTGAAGTGCAAATACTTTTATTAATGCTATTAAATTCCACTGGAATTTGATTTAGGTAAGTCTTGACAATATAGGTAACTTTGGTAATGTCACGGCATGGCAAACTATGGTTAGAAAAAGAGCAAAGGAAATTCGCTTTAGTTATACTATAGTATAGAGGTCAAATTTATTTAACTCAGAATTCATTGTAAAAAATATATTACAAACTTTTTCACAATCAGCGGGAAAATTCAACAGTGTTTTGAAATATCGGAGAACAACGCCTCTCGTGTTATTTATTTTTTAACTTATTGAATGCTAGTGTTTTTCCGTTGCGTTGTAACTAGTGCTTCAGGCTTAATTACACTAATGAAATCCCTGTTATATCTTCGCAATGCAAATTGAACATTGAAAAAATCGCAGATGAATATATTTTTGAACCGTAACCGCTCAAAGCTACCAGAAGGTACGGGAAATACTGGTAAGTAATATTACATAATAGTGTTTGTATGTCCTGATATTCCAAGAACTTTTTAAAAACCTACACATACAGAAATAATGTTAATTATTCGTGCCTATACATTATCCGACCTTCTAGATAGAACGCTGTTAAATGCAAGTCAACCACAAACCATTAAATAAATAAAGAAATAATTATTTGCAAATCAGTTCGCCAAAGCCTTAAAAACTAAACCAATTCGATTAGGATCAATATGAACCAATAAGACCCGTTTGAATTGTTGACGACTCGGAGCTCACAAGCGGTCTATAAATTGGATGTTTGCAGCCCTGTTTTTGTGAGTCACGGCTGCTTGCCATCAACGCATCTCATCCTCAACGAGAAGTTTACTGTAGATAATTATTTATTTATTTTGCATGTCCAACAAAGAATACACACACATTTACAAAAATAATGCAGGAGTGTTCCATTAATTTTATTTTTATTGACACAAAACAGATTAAAATATGCCAGAGTTGTTTTAAAAAGTGCTCCTTCAATTTATAGGAGACCACAGCACGCACTTAATAGCTATCAAGGTAAACATACAAAAACACATATATTATTAGGATACAATAAAGGAGTTCCGGAAATTTATAAATGTTAAAAATAAAAATAATTAATGAATAGAGAATACAGTTTTAAGTTATTTTTTATAATACATACAATGGTGCCAATTCTGTTGTTCAAAATGATTAAATTTAACTTATTTGACAGGTCTAAATTTATTGCTATCCATATTTAACCCCACCCATGAGAAAGGGATAGCAAGACTTTTAGACCTGTCAAAATAGTTTAGCTTAACAACAGAATCGACACCATTGTAAAACATCCCGCTCAATGCCATATTTACCTGCCGAGGACGCTAGCCTGTGGCTATAAGCCCTCATACGTGATTATTCCAAGGGATAGCGGCATGAGGTTATTTAAATAGTGTGCGATTTTTACTGGGTCAGCAACGCATGTATTATCCCTGGTATTACAAACGTTCGTGAGCTCCGTTCATAGCTTACCATCAGGAGGGCCGTGTGATTATTTTGATGTATGCTGTTTATAGTTTGCTAATTGTATAATTGATCTACATAACAAGGTTTGAATGTTCTTCTGATGAGATAAACGATTATTTATTTATTTTATTTATTTATTATTACATTCATTAGAACGGCAAAGCCAATTAAACTAATTAGAAACCAAACACTTATTTCCTCTGAGTAAACTTCAAAGATGCCGACAATAAGTTGTTCCATCCATCCACAAACAAACGAACACTTGGATCTGAATCCAGGAGAGTGTTGAATGATGGTGCGGGGATGATGTGCAATTTAAATGTAACGATTGTGACGCCCTGACAGTTAGTAAGGGCACAATGATGATGACAATGATTTGATAGAACAAAAATATGCCGAATACTCACCGCTTAGGTCAGGTGAAGATGCAGGCTCGTCCGATCTTCTCATGTACCTCAAGTCAAGCAGGTATCCTGGAAATAGAGCATGTCATTTATTACTTTTTGTTATCCGACTGCGGCAAAGCAAAAAAGGGGGTAATTATTTTGACTGGTATGTTTTTTTATATATCTAAGGTGACACACAGGAATACGGCTCACCCGATGGTAATCAGTTACCGTAGCCTATAGGCGCTAGCAATACCAGGATATCACTATAAGTTGCCAACCCTGTTTTTGATGAGGAGTCACTGTGCTAGCAGCACTACTACTAGCCCATCGTACCCATGTGGAGCACTGGCAACCTTATAAGTAAGGTGTTCTCCTATTTGTTCTCCTCCTGCAGCTTACCGCAGGAGGAGAACACTACATCAAAGTAGTGATATTTCACTGCGGTCTTCTGTAAAGTGGAGATACAGTCCCCTGTCGGGCGGCTCCAACATTAATGGGATAACCCACGGAAGATCCCAATTAGCCCTACCTGTCTTTTTTAGATCATGGTGTGATTAATTACTGTACTTAATTAAGCTTAGAAATACTCATTGGTACAGGACGGGATTTAAACCTAGACCCATCAGATGACAGGCCGTAACGTTGCTTCAACCAAGTCAGTCAATATCTGCTTACACCGAAAGGGACTTGGCGAGATGATATATATGTACCTACAAATTAATTTACTTTTAAAAATAAAACGTAATTTGTCGGTCTGAGTTTATAAGTAACATCCGTAAAAGAATTAGCCTCACTTTTATGCCTGGGATAGGTCATTAGTCTTTTTATCGTCGCAAAAACTTTGGAATAAACAATAAACATACACTGAAACTCTCACAGCAGGTTGAAATCCCTTCTCGCGATTCACTCATGGAAGCGTTTATCTAAAAACTTCAAATAAGAATGTAAACTTTGAAAAAGTCGTGTCGACGAACTGCGACCCTCGAATGCACACAAAGCAGCCGACAGGTGCACCATTTTATCACACACACATAGTCCTCAAAGCACGGCACACTACATATATACACAGTTACACCTACACACCAGTGATGCGTAAAGCATTGCAAGTGAGGTAGGTTGGTATAAACACATCAATCTAACATAAAGTTTGGAATAATCCGGTTCGAATTTCAAATAGAAGATTATAAAAAAAAACCTTTTTACTTTGTATTTACAGTAATATTAGTTTATTATCTACTCTGAGGCAATATTGTTGTTTATTTGACAGTTAATAAACATAATTAACTTAAGTAAAACTAGAAACGCAAGGGAGAGGCAGTTAGAGGAAGAAAACAGACATATTATGAATCCTCCTTATATAATTATAACAGTGAAAGTATGTAAGGATAATTGTGTGTATATATGTTTGTCGCTCAATCACGTCAAAACGGCTCAACGGGTTTGTATGAAATTTGGCACACTTATAGTTTATAACCTGAAACGATATATAGGATACTTTTATCCTCGGAAAATGGTAAGTTCCTCTGGGATTCTAAGCTCAACGCGGACAAAGTCGCGGGCAGAAGCTAGCGGAAAATAAAGAGAAACCTCAATTGTCTGGTCTCTGAAACAGGCTTCGGAGCAAAAAATCCGAGATACAGGACATTGGTCCTGTCTTTTCACAATGTATTATTTACTCAAACTACACACATGCGCGCTTCTGTTACAAAGCGAACAGATGCACAAAGAGACACGCATATTATGTAGCGGTACCTGTTGAATTCCATAGAGCGTAACGTATACCTACTTACACCCATTATTACTGCCCTCAATAAAATTCCACATGCGCATCAGACACCATTGAATTATCACTTTGAAATAATTGTTAATTTCTCATATTGCATTTAGAATATCCACAGGATGACGACGAATGTGTACATCGTTAGTCTAGTGGTTAGTATACCTGACTGCTACGCTAGGTGTCACCGGGTCTATTCCCGTCAGGCCAATTTTTTGTGTTTATATAACTGTTTAATAACTGTTTTATTTCCCATAAAAATGCTTTCGTCTCTTAAGGTACTCACTAATTGAGATTGAGTTGTAGAGAATAATTTATTACATCATCAAAATTAAATTGATAACATATTCACGAATAAGATTTTCAAAAACAATATATGATTTTAATCTTGTTATTATGTAATCTATGTATAAAAATTATTCCCTTATTCCCTCGGTCACGGCACCACGCGTGAACAGCTAGACTGATTTAGCTGTTTTTGTGTTTGTTATTGTCAGGAGAAGGTTCTTATAAAAAGAGAAAATACGGTACATTTTATATTTCGGAATTACCTAAAGTGCCTTTTTTCTATGGTGTATTTGTCATATTAATTAACTAGCGTTTGCCCGCGGCTTCGCACGCGTGGTAAATAAGTCAAATTGTACCTATATCTTAAATTCTAAATGATTTTACCCACTGCTACCTATTTTATGGATTTAACTTCAAAAATGACGGATTTTCATGCAAAACTTTCATCCCCAATTTTGACCCCTTAGGGGTGGATTTCCGAAAATCCTAAAATACTTGTTTATTTATTTTTAACTGAAAGGTCAAATACCAATTTTCACGCGTTTAACTTCAAAAGTGACGGATTTTCATACAAAACTTTCATCCCCTATTTTACCCCCTTAGGGGTGGAATTTCCAAAAATGCTTTCTTAGCGGATGCCTACGTCACAACATCTACCTGCATGCCATATTTCAGCCCGATCCGTTCAGTGGTTTGGGCTGTGCGTTGATAGATCACTATGTCAGTCAGTCAGTCAGTCACCTTTGAGTTTTATATATTTAGAAGATAACTGAGACATGATAATGCCTGTCGGGACAGCAAGTATGAAATAAAACCTTAACTGTAGGTATGATAACAAAGGACCGATCACTTTGATTAATTTAATTTCTCATTACCTCATCACTGGAATTATATTGGATTGATCAGTTTGCATAATATATTCCACTCAGATGGAAACATAAATTGATGATTTCAATTTACTAAATTACTGGTTATTAGAATTTAAGCAACGCAAAAGGGTAGGGGTTAATTACTGTTTAGGTAGGAGTGAAGATTTTTTATGCATTACTGCATGACTGTCAACGGGCAGACAAAACATCACGTTAAGTAACAACATCAAAGATTAAAGATTTTGCTTTCAATTTGATGTTTCTATTTCATTATATAAATATTTTTTGTAATTAAAGTGCCCTAAATATTATCTAAGAAGATAATCATCTGTCTGGCAGTGCTCTTAGTCATCTGAGATATATTTTCGAACACAATGTTTTTCATTAATAGTCAACTCGTTTTGTACATAAATGGAAAATATATATACCTACTTTCTCACTTGTCTCAACTACGTATTTGTTTTTAGTAAGGAATACCTATTTATGTATTCAAAGCCTAGTATAACTTCGTCTTGGGAATCGGTTTTCTTAAAAAAAATTGAAGTACTTTTCTTTAGTTGTAAATTCAATACGTCAAGTTTAAGGCGTAAAGCCTTACGCGCTAGAGATTCTTGACCTGAAACCTACGCATTCTTTGCTCGAGTGAAAAAGAGAAAAGTATATTGTCAGAGTAGTTCAGACATATCGGTAAGCGGTTTGCGGTCACGAAACTGGTTGCACAAGTTAATCGAGTGAAGATAAAAGAGCTTTATGTCAAAACTATTGGGTTGACAGTCGCACAACACAATCAAGAGATACAGAGCTATATCAATGTTGTAGTACAGGAATTAGTCATCACAAGAAGTCAAGGATTTTCAACGGAACAGTTTTAAAGTTTGTTTATATGGAACCGTTTTCACCATGTTATATCATACGGCCAATAATTGTTACATACTAGGTTCCTATGATACTCGTATAATGCGACCGAGGTGTCGCTTGGGTAAAATCATAAATCACGTTCCCATTAATTTGTTTGCTTGAAAAGCGTATTGTTTAGATAATATAATAATTTAAAACAATATGGTTGTTAATTTCCATCATTAGACTTTAGAGGAAGACAAAATTCGAATAAAAATCTAAGACAGAGTCGTTTGTGGAAATATATTGCCGCCAGTGTGAAAACCTATATGGCAGACTTTTGTTCATAGCAGTGAACATTACCTGACTGTTATAATGATGAACTTTGAATGATGATTAATTGATTTTGCACATTAGAAATAAACACTTTGGAACATTTTTACTATTCTACAAAATACAGCATAATTGTTTAATAGCGGAGTATCTAAATGTAGTCTGTAAAGTGAATATTAATATTTTTTACCACGGGAACTTGATAATATAATTTCCCGATTTTATTACAATCTAGCCAAATTAAGGCCAATAAGTAAATTTGCTTTAACATAAACTAATAAATTGATAATTACTAAGAATGTTTCCCTCAAGACTTTTCTTATTGTCTCTATTAAAGAAAGACACTTATGTGTTCTTTACAAGTAATTTACATATAATTAAAATGGTGATTGAAAACCAATTGACCTGGAAGTATTATGGAAACCAACCTTGGCATTCCTTGACGCAGAGTCCAGCGTCGTAATTGTGGTGAGTCTTGTTGCAGACGACGTTGCAAGGTGCGCAGCGGTTGGTGTCGGGAGAACAGTACTCGTCCAGTTGGCAGGTCAACTGACCACACCGGACACCATCCAAGGTAAGCTGGGCTGACGCCGCCCCAGCCACCGCCAGAAGGTAAGCTAAGCGTGACATCTTTGACCTAAAACAAAACATATTTTTTATAATGCAGGTTGCAGTCTCGTAGTTATCACGGCAAGGACTTAGAGTAAGTGTACTCTACATAGGCGGGAATGTAGGACGAGATTAATTTATTGTCGTTGTAAAAATAGGGAACGTAACAGTTAAATAGTGACCTATAGTTGTTATATATATATATATATATACCAACACATAGCTGCGTCTATCGATTTGTTATAGGTCGTCTTCAGACCACGAATGAGATCTGCAGTTATCCATAAACCAAATTAAACAGATAATAATTTTACTAACGTTGTGTTAAATATAAAACCTTCAACAAATTTCGCATCGCATACCTTCACATTTGTACGAAGTGACATCAATAATAATGCAAGTTTCACCGGTAGTGGGTAAGCAAACATTAAAAATTCACACATGCCGCCAACCGTCCGGCACGGTTGTTATAGTGACTCATACAAGCCATACATAATACCGACCAATACATAAAAACTATGCATACGGGATTAAAAATGCGCTAGAACTCCGTTCTTAGTCTCACCTCTCGTCACTTTTTAGGGTTCGTACACGGAGTAACCAACGGAGCCCTTTTACAAGACTTCGCGTCTTTCTGTCAGCGGGTGTATCTCATGATCCATATTCTGTGAAAATTTGAACTGTCTACCTACTGTTCAAATTTTCACAGATTGTGTGGCCGCTATAACAACAAATACTAAAAATGGAAATAAATAAAAAGGACTCCATACCAGAAACTTCCCCTTAACTGGCAGGTAGCTGATGCTATTAGACGGCACTTGGTTACTTTTAGTTTGGAATAATATTTAGGTGGCAGAAATAATTAAGCGCATTAAAAATACATTCCACGCCTACGTCGCTGGCACAGCTAGTAGATAATAAATAGTAGATTGTTATACAAGGTGCTAAAGTGACCCATTGTATACGAGGTAGGTTTTACTCCCGAGCTTTAGCTAGGGGATTAAAAGAAACCGAGTTTCAATTGGTTTTAGTAACGTGTGTAACACTATGTAAAAATTACGATCCGATAAAAATCTATATAAATCTTTGAACCGAAAAATATCGATGCAGTATATTATATCAATATAAAAAATCTTCATCAAAATATCGGTATTTGAGTATCCGTATCAAAATATCGATAAAAAAATCAATCCGATATAAAAAATATATTTAAATTTGATATCTATTGATACGATAAATATTTATATATGTTTTATATGTCCAATGTCCATTCCTACCGGCAACTTCATTTCAGTTTTCTGTGAAAATAAATGTCGAGTAAGTATGCAACTGAAGGACTTGTATCCATGTCATGAAAAAATAAACAATAATAAGATACATGTAGTTCCAGGTGACAGACAAAAAATAGGAGGTTTTTGGCGGGAATCAGGCCGAGTGGTTGAGATTTTTTCCAGTGTGTCGGAAATTGTGTTATTTTTTTTTTTAATGTGTATTTTTGGTGTCGCTATGTGCAGTCAAGTTTCATTTAGTGACTGATTTATAGGAGCATTGGAAATAATGCCATAATACGAATTTTGGATTAAGTGATTTATCATTTTGGTCAATAGGTTACCTCTAATCTAAAGGCGTGTTACGATCTGCTACTGCCGTGGGTTGTCTCCAGAAACTCCATTGGGCGTTAGAATGCATGACACTAGGCATTTTAATGCGGCAAACACGAGAAATTTTGCAACATGAAAATTCTCTAACACTCGACACTGGCAAAAATAGTCCCTGAAGGGACTGATTGCCATACTTAGGAAGAAGAAGAAGAAGACAACAAATAAAAAATAAATACTTTTTCCAGGATAATATATTGTTTCTCCTCTTTTTACGCTACAAAGACGGACTATTCGAGCATGAGAAGTGAAAATGTAATTAGCACTCCAGAATAAAACAATACAGTATTGTGTGTCCGTTTTCAAATTTGTAGCGCGCGCCATCTTCATAAGATTCAAACGTAGCTTCTCTTTTTTATTTTGATCCAAGATGATTTTAGATCCAAGTAAGTATTAATGAAGTCTGCCCCTCTTGCAGAGGAGCCTTTGAAATTGCAGTACCTTATTGAAGTGGCAGGTAATGGGGCTGTAAATGACGCAGATCTGATCTCAGAGATTTCAAAAGCCATGTTCTTACTTAAAGCTTAAATCTTATATTTCTACGGCGACTAAGTACTTTTCGGTTCGTAGAGTTAAGATTTATCAAATAAGCCTTTGCCTTGGCTTTGCCACTGCGCGACGTGCTTGACTTACATAGTCTATTTATAACGTTGGAATTGATAAGTTTGAAGCCTTATGTACTTGACTGATATTAAACACCTAAAGAATGGAGCCGTCTGTACCTATATAGTCCCGCTGGTTCCGAGATATTTTGAGCAAAGTTCTTTCTTCTCCTTTAATTATTTTAAACTAGTTGTCCCCGCGATTTCGTTCGTATAAATCAAATTGGAACGTCTGTTTGTGATGTCAAAATAACCGCTTCTTACCTGATGCAAATGAAAGTATATACGACAAATATAATAAAAAACCCAAATTAAAAGAAATTGCTTGTCTGTTTGTTACGGATTATCTCCGCATCGATTAGACTGATTTGATGCGACCTCACTGGCAGATATCTGATGTTACAAGGCGCAACAAAGACTACTTGCATTTCAGAAAAATTATTAGGATGCCGCGCAAAATAAATTTAGGCTATTAAATTGTGAACAAAATCCGATTTCACGCGTACGAAGTCGCAGGGCCAGCTAGTTATTAATAAAAGCCGTGGTGGATATATATGAAGAGTTGTCTGCTATATCCAGCGACGCAAGCTCGAATCCTATCCGTGTGTAGCAATGAGTTTTTCTAACTTAACTGCAGTGATTAGACACAACACGAGCTTTACAGTGAAGGAAAACTACGTGAGGAAACTTTCATATGACTGAAAATAAATTCAAGGACGTAATGTAGTGCCCAAGAGACGGGGGCGGACTTGCCATCTGTGACGTCGGCACCAATTATCTTCCGTGAAAAGTGGGTGCTGTAATACCTGTGCTTACCTTCGGGGACCTTTGTGGAAAAGTATACAGCTAATTATTGGCTTAAATCTGTTTGGATGGAATGCTACCAGTCCTTCTAACGGTTCTACGTGGTTTACCGTAAATATTGTTATTCATTTTATTATTTACCTTCTCAGGAATTTTACAAAGAAATTAGTACGTATTTTCAGAATGCTGGAAAACAACACATCCCACTCGCACCCCCCTTCAACCATTTTACTTAAATGTATTATTGATACGCGGAATTCGTTAAATCCACCATATATATACAAGCGCGTGGGTAAATACGAGTAATTGTGATATTATTTGCACGTTCTCTAGAAAACAAAATATTCGTTATTCCAGGAAAACTTTACGTAACATTCGCAAATTATTTGTACCTTATTCATAATTTCATATAACTTGGGTGGGATTTATGCCACATGCTTGTTCGCATTATTTAAATATAAATAAAAAAAAAACAAACTAAAAATCTCACAAAATTCCGAGATATTAGGAAAAAGTAAATTGAATTGATTCTTTAGTATAGATTCTATTCGATTCTAAATCCGAACGAGAAATAGTTGATATTTGAATATCAAAATTCCAAGGGAGACCGCAAATTAGGTCATCGATGACTCATAAGTTAATATCATACATAGATACTTGCGTACCTTTACGCCTTACCTGACCAAACCAGTTCTTAACTACTGCGAAGAACAATGAAGCACTTAGTATCCTGTTTTTATTCACGGAGGAAACATGGGCTCAAACAATCCAGTCCGTTTACTCATGGTTACAAGCAAAGGCATCCGCGCAATACTAGATGTCCAACACTGTACGTTTGTACTAAGTTTTAACTATGGTTGCTAGGCAACTCAACACCGAAACTAAGCTATCCTTGCCTAAGTTGAAAGGGAATCGTTTGTTGGTAAAAAGTCGAAATCAGAATAATTTTAGGATAGATGCTTCTTTCGAACGCCACTTAAAAAAAAGATATTTATGCAGGATCGGTACGGATGCTTCAATTATGTTAGGTAGGTAAGACCGCGTATATGCAAGCGTAGTGTAGGATGCCCTCCGGCTAGATGGAGCGACGACCCCAAACTATAGCTGGCAATCCCAGCCTCTAAAGTAATATATCACAGTAGTAAGTAAGTAGTAGTAATGTATCACAAAGTGAGCAAATTTGTTGTATATGGCTGCTTGTGTAATAAATTAATAATCACTACTTCCCTTGCTCACGACATCACGCGTGAACGGCTGGACCTATTTCGCTAATTCTTTTCTTTTTGTGTTTTTTATTATCCGAAGATTGTTATAAAGAGAATAAATTGTAAAGAAAAACCGGTAAATTTTTAACCTTTTTTCATAGGTGTATTTTACATATGAATTCATAGCTAAGACAGGACGACGTCTGTCGGGACAGCTAGTAGAACTAAAATAATACGGAATCATAATCACGTCGTCTGGGTATCCGGATAAGGCTTTGAAACTTGATGGATTATGATGCGGCTTAACTATATGTCTAAATCAAGGTTAAGTTGGAATACACAAACTAAACTAGTCTAAGTAATATGACTTATCATTTTAATGTTAATTATATATTGGACATAAAAATGTATTAAATTAATATACATTTCAGTAAGCTTTAGAAATAAAATTTAATATATTATGTAGTTCGTTCACCGGCTCTCCACCGTCTAGGACTTTATTAAACGATAAAATTGCTTATTTCAACGCTCTTCCTCGTCGCATACCTATGTGACTGTTTATCAAGGAGTCAGATTACACTTTACGTATCCAGCAGTAATTTATTATAAATATATGTACATTGGTTTGATTATTTCTTATTTATTGAAGGAAATCAGAACTAAACCATTATTTATAGCACTAAGGTTGCACACAAGCGTACGGTAAGCGGTGACCGCAGCCTATAGCCGCTAGCAATACCAGGGTAGATGTATCACTAACGCGTTGCCAACCTTGTTGTTGATGAGGACTACTGTGCTAGCAGCATTACTAATAGCGCAGCGAATCCTCGGTGAGCACTGGCAACCTTACTTACCTCATCAAACACAACACTACATTTTTGTCTGCGATCTACTGTGGTACTTTCCTTTTTGTTGTACGTAGTATATTATCTACTCTGAGCTTTTTGCTTACAATTTTGTTCGAGAGATCCGATGCTCCCCACTTTTAAACAACGAGGTCATCGTCACATCAAAATGGTGTTAGCTACTTGGTTGCTTTCATAAATTAGAAGGATATGTCTGGCAGCTGCAGGTTTGATTAGAAATCCCTTTGTCTTACCTCACTTACAATAATTGCATTGTATCTTGCCACAACTCATAGAAAAAACTTCGAGACGGCCACTCCCCTGGGGCAGTACATATTCAGACTCAATGCTCTATCGAATTGTATTCCAGTCTGGTTATATTTACTACCGATTATTTAGCTCTTATTAATCTCAGGTCTACAAAGTACTTACTGCAGACAATTACGAAAATATTTTATGTATTACTATACATTTTAATTAATTAATCAACAGTTACCATTGCCTCTCAAGGCCTCCGAAGTTGGAATATTCGCGAACCGATTAAATTTTTTTTTATCAAATAAAATATGTTTATATATACCTACTAGTTATACAAGTTCATCATTGTGAAAATTCTAACTTGGAATCCGATTTCCCGTATAAGGTTCATTTTGATACATCATCGAATAGTTTATGAGATTTTAGATGCTTTCGACTTTTCATTTCTTTTGCAGTTTTCTTCGGAATAGTTAATAGTTCTTGAATAGAATTTTCTTCATATGTCAGCCGTTTTGTTAGATGAACGCTTTACCTTGTCTTTCTGATTTTCTATACAATAAAGTCGAAATAAAAGTCTATATTGAATATTAGAATTCTGAACTTAATTTATGTACACGGACGGATAGTTTATGTCCACGGTCGGATATTTTTTAATTTCTTTTACCGAGAGAGCTTTGTATATTGTTTGGCTCTTCGGTACTTTGGCCGCTTCGGAAGTGTTATTAAATATTTGTGTTACAATAGAGGTATTCATTTTTAATATTATTCTGAAAAATCCGATAATTTTGGTTAATTTTTTATCGAAATTGTAGTCTGTCGAGTGCTTCTATTATTTTATGTATAGAACATAATTCTAGGAATTCCGATTAGTGTCCTCTATTTAAAAATACTAGGCAAGTTGTTTGACTACATAGATTAAAGAAAAGAACACCAGCAATTATTGAAAATGATAGCCCACCCAATTTTAAGAGTTCATAATCTGTCTGTTGTATGTCCTCGTGAACAGAAAATTAATCTACACAAACATTACAAATGAGAAAACATTTGTATTTTTGTTTGTAATGAATTAACTCTAAAACTAATAACATTTTTTTTTAATTCTTCCACCAGTTGAATGGTGTATTATCTGAGTAACATACGCTACATATGACATATTGCTACGCGGCCGAAGTCGCGGGGAAAAGCTAGTGTAATATATATGCGCGTGCACCCATTTACGGTTGAGGGGACGTTAGGTTTCTTTAACAAGGGAAGGCTTAAATACTATGTTCTGCCCAGAAAGGGATTGGCGTGAACATATTAAAGTGATTATACTTGAGTTAATTAGGAAACGTGACATAGAAGCCAGCGCTCGGGAAGTGATCAATGATCACCTTGAGATAAAGGTGTACGCGCACGTTTGCGCTTGCACATCACTTAAGCATCACCGACGACGGCATATGACACGTACCTGGATGACGAACAATTTGATTTATGGAAGTACGGATACGTTGTAATTTTTTACGTTCTCGCTATTTATTAGAATTCCACTTAAGTAAATCTTATTAATGAACTAGCTGACCCGACAGGTGATGTCCAGTCTTAGCTATGAATTCATATGTCAAATACACCATACCAAAAAAGACTTTTAGTTTTTTCTTTTCATAAGACTCCTCTCCTGACAATAACTAACACGAAAAAAAGAAATAGCGAAATCGGTCCAGCTGTGACCTAGCGAAATGGATTAATTTATATATATAGAGATATTAAAAAAAACTATTTTAAGAATAAATTATGGTTACACAGTTGTGTTTAAACCTGTATTAACTTTTAGTGAAATAGTGAAAAGAATCGACTGTCATCTCGTGGATTTTTTACAAAATAATACGAAATAAATATTAAAATTTGATTGAATTGTATATCACTGAGTATTTTTCGTGTGTCCGTCATCTGTCCATCTCTCAGTCAGCGGGCTGTAGTATCTCATGACAGTTGCAATTTTCACAGAACGTATAGCCGCTATAACAACAAATTTTAAATAAAAGGGGGCTACCCTACCAGAAACGCGTTCTTTTTGTTTTTATTTTTGCTCGATCTCAATAACCAGGGTTGGTTACAAACTTATTTTACGCTTCAAAACTTACAGGATGTTTCAAACTCATGATTTGCAGTTTGTGCAATAGCTGTTTCAAAAGATCGAAGGGCAAAGTTAAGTTTGTCATTTATACTAGTTTGTTCTTGACACGGAACCTTCGGCGAGTGAGTCCAATTCGCACTTTGATTTTATTATGTTATCGAAATGGATTGATTTCCTTATGGTTAAGCGTACGGCTGTTGGCATTTGCGGTGGACACAGAACATCGCTGATTGTGATTGATTCAGAATCGAGGTCCCATTCGGATTCGTGGAGGTAACCGCAGGTACGCTTCGTCAAGGAAAGCGGCACACACACGAGTGGCATATTGTTTTTGTCTCATTAGTATTCAAGAAAAGTCACCATGAGTGGTTGGAGCGAATTATTGTGACGATTTTCTATATACGTCTTCCAGCGCATACTTCACGCAGATTTAAACTATATTACTGAAGAGTGAAGAGTTTTTTACGCTTACACAGTGAACACAATAGAATTTTAGTTATTTTTTATTCTTAATTATTCCAATTATTAATAAACAATATGTTACCTCAGATTTTCAGTTTCAAAGGCGATGTCAGAACTGAGCATTATCAGAACTGATTAAGATCAAAATAATAAGAGTACAATAATAAACGATAGAATATATGTTCATGAAAATTTTAAAATATTATTCACTCAAAACCTCTTCAAATATCAAAGATACCTACATAATAAAAAAACAAGTAAAGAGATAACTGTATTTGTTTTATACTAATAGCGTCTTGGTCTACGACCACTACTAAATATTACAATGAAAACGATTTTCAAAAACCTCAGGGAAACCCTTTGTTTACCGGATAAAAAGTATTCTTTCAGTCACTATAACATGGCCTATTGTATACCGAATTTCAATAAAATCCTTTGTGGAATTGACTTACAAACCATCAAATGAACATCCGAACTTCAAATTGCATTTATTTTATTAGAAGAAAACGTATCCCACAAGAAAGTAACTGTGGAGCATTTGTACAGATTCATCTTTGTAAGCAGTAAGTAGAAATTGTCTTGTAACATTTGTGTCTTGCATGCCTCTTCACCTTTCTGTGTGCTTGGGAACAAATCAAAGCCTACGAACGGGCTTGTTTGTAGGACGGATATGACGCCACTGCTTGGACCCGGATATTATGCCGGGCTGCCGGGACCGACTCAAATACTGTTTGGACACCTGCCCGGATAGCCAATTTTCGAATGGATTCAGAATAAAATGCATACTATAGTCAACAAAACAACGCATATTGCCCGGATTAAAAATATTATTATTATTTACAATATTTGGCAAATGAATGGTGATTCTGTCCGAAATTTTCAATTAAAATTATAGGCGCAGAAATGTATTATATTTTCAAGATATGGTACTATTGAACCAACTTGATTAGCTCTATTAATAACTAAGGTTAACAAAATATTAAATTGCAGTTTCATGTAGCCAGTATTGAAAGGAGTAATTGGAACCGACGGGCTTGTATGAAGAGATTAGAAGCAAAAGACGTGTGCAACCTAGAGTATAGAGAACCATTTCATTTTATTTCATCTCATTGAGTACCTAATACCTAACCCATGAGGGACGTGGAGTAATTAGGTATATGTGTGTACGACTGTAAGTCGCCGGCTTTCTTATTGATTAGCTCAGAATTATATATACAGTACGTTGCTAGCGTGAGGTTACATATGTACATAGAAATATTTTTATACATACATGTTGCTCAAACTACCAAAGTAATTAATGATGGAAAGGTAAAGAGTACCCGGAACCGGCGGACATGTATGACAAGATTGATCAATGTAAAAGAAGCAAAAGAGGTGTGTAAGTCGAAGGTGTAATGGCGCTCTATACTCTCTGCCTACTCCGTGATCGTGAAGGACTTAAAAGCGTGATGCATGATTTCCTGGTGTTTCTCGGGTGCTCATACAATAACTGGCAAATATTGTAATGTAAGAATCCATACGGCGTAAACACATCAACGAAAGTGGTTTACAAGCGTACTACCCACCTAAATGGTAAGCAGGCACGATATCATTCGCGCGTCCCTGTCATCATGTTGAGAGATACCTATATACTAGGATGACATCAACTAGCCTTAGCCTACCTGCTGTCTGCACAGCGCATACTTGAGGCACACAAAGATACATTAAATAAACATACACGAAAGATACTTGGAAAATAATTTAAATGAAGGGAAATAATATTTGTATTGTGAAGTGAAGTGAAAAGACCGTTGCCAATTCATTGGCTCGCATCGAAATACGTTCTTGAGTGAAGTGTTGCCGAATTAAATTATTTATACCATGTTCGTTCATTTTCAGTTTACATACGATAAAAGTGTGCTATTTTGAAAATAATCAAAAAGCCATACGATACGTTAGCTTTAGGTATTTTGAGTATCAAGGTAGTTTGCAAATTAACTAAGCTAAGCAGTCATAATTTAGCAGTTCAACGTACATACATCATATCATCGCTAAGTTCCTTTCAGAGTAGGCAGGTATAGAGCGCCATTCCACTCTTAATTTGTACAGTGCACACCTCTTTTAGTGCGTAGTGTAGGACGCCCTCCGGCTAGATGGAGCGACGAGCTGCGCACTATAGCTGGCAGAAAGTGGATGGGGTGAGCTGAGGATCCGCTCAGTGGCCATGGGAGAGACTAACGTCCAGTAGTGGACTGTGATAGGTGACGAAGATGATGACACCTCTTTTGCTTCTTTTACATTCGTAAATCTTTTCATACATACCGGCGGTTATTACCTTATCAATAAACTATATATGTATCATTGAGAACTTCGTACATTGTCGCCCGATATTTAACTACACCTGACTCACAAGATGAATGATATCATACTAAAATTGTCACAAACGATATGAGCATAGATAACAGACGACCATTAAGAGTTTAGTAGTTTTTAGAGGTCCGCAGGCAAAATGTTTAAAACGTAAACCATGTCATTCCCTTCAAACTCAAAATCAGCTGTATTTGTCCGTTCGTTTTACTGTCTGTATGTCGCAGCCCTTATACCCACACGGAGACATTCTGGTAATGTATAGGTAGATGCAATTTGTAAGGTATTTATTGAACAGCTTCATATAAATTGTAGTTAATTGCAGACTTTACTCAAATTAAATTTTACTCAAAAGTCAAATTAAATTCAGGTTGCAAACTTTGATTATACACTTGGTTTCAAAATTAGTTTTCTATTCAAAAAAGTCACAACACAATCCTCACTAAATCAAAATTAAGAAATTATGTTAATTAGTCTCTCAAAATTAATCATTACGAGTACTTAGAATCTACACCTGTTTAGTAAATAGGTACCTAGAAGTACCTAATGTATGAACAAATATGAACAATTATTTTTAATCTACGCTAGTTATCAGAAATAATAATACATAATATTATAATGCTTTCAAGGCATTTGAGTTTACAATGAGTTGATCATCGATCTATACTAATATTATAAAGAGGAAAGATTTGTTTTTGTTTTTTTGTATTTTTGTGGGTTTGTATTGAATAGGCTTCGAAACTACTGGACCGATTTCAAAAATTCTTCAACGTTAGAAAGCTAAACTATCACTGTAACATAGGCTATATATTATACTAGCTGCCCGCCCCGGCTTCGCACGGGTAGACAAAATATTTGATAAATGTCTGCCCATGCGAAGCCGGGGCGGACCGCTAGTACTTAATCAATTATAAACAAAGAATAACTCTGTCCGTCTGTTTGTCATTGCTATAAGTGCTGACTTGTCCAATATCCATCATAGATGAAAATAGGACATCACAGATAAAGCCTAGGTATATTTTGAGCAAACAAAGTCGGGTCCACCCACTGGCTTCACCCACTAGTGGGTGGACGCCTAATCAAGATGTTCAAGAATGACCCGTGTACCCACCGCCTCAAGGCTAGAATAAATTTGAAAAATGACGGTAATTTTTTTATCTTAAATTTAATAAATAAAATTAATTAGTTCAACGATTAGGGCCAAATTCCTTTCACAGGTCTGTATAACAATCGGTTTATATTTTTAATCGATGTGTTCCTGTACGGTTCCCGTTAGCTTCGTTTTTTTTTAGCTGTCTAAAGTGTTTTTTTATCGTGGCCCAACTTTAGGGATATAGTTTAATTTAATCATTTATTACGGCTGATTAAATTATTGTTATTCTAAGCTAGCAGTCAGTACATGGCCGTACAAATCCGGACGGGTGAGAGCCCTATGAGGTACTCCGCTTCGATAGTGAAAACATTTGTTTGCAATTAAGCGAGCGTGTAGTGACGTAATGGGTGTTTTATAGCGATGTAATGAGCAGAGTCGAGCAGCTTGAATGGTCCTACGTTGTAATAATAGAACCCATTACCTGCGTTAGGATAACAAGGCACCTGCAAAAAACTAAAAACTCTGTGAGATTACTCATCGGTTAAGAATGCGATGTAAAATCAATAACAAAATCACGTGATTTAAGTTGGTCTAAGCACGTACTTAGCCGTTAGTAGACAGAGCAGGTGACTTGAATAAAAACTAAAGATACAAGCAGGTGGAGCGATAAGGAAGCAGCGAATGATTTTACCATGGTGTCGAGGTCGTCTTCAAATTGATGTAAGTTAAGTGTCAGTTAAGTTTCTCCTAAGCTATGTACTTACATTAGATCAGCACTAACATCTTGTTATGAAGAGAAACGTATCACAAACACTGAACAAACTTAACTTTCTAAATACTCAAAGCCTACGTAGGCTCGCCGGCCAATGGCGGAGGTGGGTGACGGAATGCGACTCTTGCGCAGGTAGAGCCGCCGCTGAGCCCGTACACCTGTGTGCGTGACAATAGCTACAGTATAAACTATGTACTCTTTGGTGTAAACATTCAGTTGCGAGTGTTAGTGTGCGTGAGACTCGGTGTACAATTCAAAGGCTGATCCAACCAGAGATAATTTAATATTTATAATAGCAAACTTAGTACCTACCTAAATGCGTTTCTTTTTAATTGTCTACATATTTTCTTTGTTTTGAGACTGATTTATTGATATTTATATGATTGATTAATATTTCTTATTTTTAATTTAAGAAATCCAACCAGGCGTTCAGGGCAAAACTGCAACGGTCGCATATGGGTTGCAAATTTCTGCAGAGACTTGCTGCTTCCGACACGCTATAGAAACGTTCTGTTTATATCGACGATGAAAAGTGATCTGTCTGGTAGTGTGATGCCCACGGCTATGCCATAATATGAGTATTCATGTGATGACTATACCTCACCGTTTGCCAACTGCAAGCGTGTTTATTATAGGTACAAGATACAATGTACTCCTTGCTGCGATTTTCCATCATTCATCATTATAAAATTGCGCCATTAGGCATTAGTGCAGAGTAATTAATATACTGTTTTATCAAGTATTATCTTTTAACACTGTCGCGATCTTCAACTAGCAGCTATCATCAGAAGGTAACGCATTATCACGTATTAACTTTACCTGATGGGCTGAATGTTTGTTGGTTTTATTTGTGGTAGTATACCTATACATAAAAGAGACGCGAGTTCTAATCCCGCTGTACCAAAGAGCATTTCTCAAACTTTACAACGTTCACGACTTTATTATGATGCGATTGTTCTTTTACATTTTGTTGAATGTTAAGGCGATTTACATCAACGATATTTATTTACATTTGTTTTTCACACTGATTAATTACTTAGAGGGTGACATTATTGGCTAGATGACGTATACTAGTTGACTACGAAATGCCTGGACAATAGGCACAGGTCCTGCTGCGAAGGCGCCGTGTTGGCAGCCATTGTTAGCCGTGTAGATTTTCTTATAAATATACTAACTGATCAAGAATAAAGACTTTTAGTATTAAAGCATAGATAATAATATCTCTACATTTTGACATTGACATAATTATGTGACACACTTGACATATTATAAGAATATACCTACATAATATGTACGCTTTATACCATGTGACATTGGCGGAATAGCTGTAGGTAATAAAAGCTTGTCGTCCTAAACTTCTAGCGTAGCGGTTGTATTCCCTTGGCATAAACTTAAACAAGAAGATAATCATCAATGTATGTACGAGAACTAGCACCGAGTAGACAATAGTATGTAGTAACATGGTACCTCAGAGTAGATAATATACTACGTTCTGTGGTATGGTACTAACCTGCCAATGATCTGTTACCTTAATCACCTTTATTTAGGTCGGGAACTCGCCCTTAAAGTGTGAATGTATTAAAAACCCATTAACAAGACAACTTACCAATCTACTAATGAACCCGTCTTCATTTTTAAACATTAAATATAGGTTTAAATTCTCCAGTTTTTTTATTATTTCGTCGCTACGTTCAATTAAATATTGTACCAACCAAACTAAGCTTAATTCTGATTAAGAGACTGAGGAACGCTGAGTCCGAGTCTATCTTCCTACGAAACAGTCTTTCTTAATGTAATTAAAATAAGTTCTGCATCTTTTTGAAAAGAGTAATTTAAAAAAAAGTAATTTTAGTTTCTTGCTAGTTTCTTTTCGGCAAACGTCTGCATTCGGATGGGTTAGGAAAAAAAAACTGTTTTTATAAATCCTCTTGAATTTCAACTCTACAATGTACGTTTTGTTCTATTGGATGCTACTTGCAAGACATATCCAACAAATAAAAAATAGTATACCATATGATACGGGGGTATGATATTGATTTATAAGATGAACCTCCCGTGACAGGCGTGCTGGAACATATCTCGCTCAGAGAATCAGCATTGCTATCCGGCGTGGCAATGCTGCCAGTATTCTTGGCACGCTCCCGCATGATTCCGGTTTGGGTCAGATCTTTTATCTATAAGTAGGTAGGTTAAGATATGTTTTTGTAAATCTGATTTATGTCAATAAAATGTTTATAATGAAGGCAAAAAAAAATAAGATGAAAGAAGTTTTTCGTTGGAACATAATATATAAACTACCTACATGTTCATTCTCGTGTCAAATCGTTTTTTTATTATTCCTATATCTCAATAGGATCCTCAGCCAATCATAAAGTACCTCCGGATGAATTTAAAGCAAATAGTACTAATTGTAGCGTAATATTGCACGGAAATGCTGTCCCGAAATGAAGACATTCTTTCTCGAGGCAGAACAATCGCACGGCGCTAATCGACTGTTAACAATCAAATATTACTACCTTTGATTACCTACTACTTGATCGAATATTTGAACGAAATTGGTACTATAATGATCGAATCGTTTGTATATCACGTTTTTTTGTTGTAATAAATTTACATTATTTACAAAAGCCAAATTGCAATATTAATTTATAAGTTTCCTAGTAAAAGTTTTGTAGTTATTTACTGTCTGAAGGAAATACTAAAATACCATATTTTTTACGAAACTTTGAAAAACGAATCCTAACTGCTCTACTTATCTCCTTCATTTCTATGGTTGTCTTTGTGTTCAGTAAGCGGTGATTAGAATAATTAGGTATCATGCTTACCTATTTAATTATATTCCCTTTGCCCTCTACTAGTGGACTGTAGGCGCAGTCTCGTGCCTAGTTGAATCTAGAAATGTTTGGCCTTTGGCTGCCTGTCCAAACACAGGGGTGCGCTGTGGCTGTTTCTTTTTCATTTATATTAAAAATAAATGAAAAAGAAATATAACTACAAGGCGGACTTCAATAAAAAAAAGTTTTTGTAGTGAATATCCATGTGGCGCCATTTGTTTTTAGAGGTATTAGTTTGGGGTGAGGTAGATATTTCAATTCAATAGGTTTTTGTGAGAGGTCGCTTGCTACGTAACATACGTCGACTGTAATAGGGATATCGGGTTCGCCTTCGGACTGGGTTTTAGTATTACTACTCGCCTTCGCGTAGTAAAGCGAATTCAGGAAATTGAGGCGAGATGTCGCCACGGAGTATATATTCCCCTTTTACTTGCAGTGTTTATAAGCTTGAAATACTAATAAAATATGAACCACTTTAAATTATTTTGGTGACAATGTATTTTTATTGTACGCCTTATCTGAATGGTCATCTAGGAAGAGCTCCAGATGAAGGAACTCTTCATCGGTCAACGGCACAGTCATCAAAAACTGACATGACATTTAATGATATGGATTTATTAATATGAATTTAATATAATGGTGCCAATTCAAAATTACTTTACTTAGCTTATTTGACAGGTATCAAAAATATTGCCATCCTTATTTAACCCCGCACATGAGAAAGGGATAGCATGACTTTTAGACCCGACAAATTAGTTAAGTTTAATAATTTTGAATAACAAAATCGACACCAATGTCATTGGTGTAGTATACCTACGCTCACGCACGCATAAAAGGGGGCAAGGAGTTTTTGGCGGGAATCAGGCGGAGCGGTTGAGATTTTTTCCAGTGTGTCGTAAATTGTTTTATAGTGATCTTTAATGTGTATTTTTGGTGTCGATATGTGCAGTAAAGTTTCATTTAGTGACTGATTTATAGGAGCATTGGAAATAATGCCATAATACGACTTTTGGGTTAAGTGATTTATCATTTTGGTCAATAGGTTACCTCTAATCTAAAGGCGTGTTACGATCTGCTACTGCCGTGGGTTGTCTCCAGAAACTCCATTGGGCGTTAGAATGCATGACACTAGGCATTTTAATGCGGCAAACACGAGAAATTTTGCAACATGAAAATTCTCTAACACTCGACACTGGCAAAAATAGTCCCTGAAGGGATTGATTGCCATACTTAGGAAGAAGAAGAAGAAGAAAAGGGGGCAAAGACATAAGACAGAGCGTCATTAGGTACCTACGTTTGCCGTCACGGCATACGCGTCGGGTTGTCTGCAGAGGTGCGTCAATAGATATTTCCTCAGAATAAGTACTCAGCTCGCTTACGCTAAGCGAGCGATTCATGATTTCAGAAACGAACTGAACTGGACTGATTTTATTTAAATTGATGTAGGACCATCTCGGAAGTATGTTTCAAACAAAAAACAAATATTTTTCAAAAAACCCACGCCGCTTCCACATCATGAGATTACGTTATCAAGGTAGGCAGGTCTTTATTATTATTATTATTATTTTGAAGCGTAGATTTCGTTGAGACCTTTTCATCAGTAGATTCAGCATTTGGTGATAGAGGAAGAGACACTAGTAAAATAAAACAACAACGACATATACTTCTAATATATTTTTTGTAAATTATTATATTTTTATAGCTAACATATAAAAATTTGATACTTTATATTCTTATAAAATTAATCTGTCGTCGGGAACAAACACCCCACTTCGCTAATAAACTATAATATGATTATCATTTCAATAAATACTTTATCTAAAAATACGTCCGCATATTAATTTGAAAATCTCAAATCCGGACTCCTATGTAAGTCTTCAATAGAAACAGTTTACCATAAAACATTAAGGCAGACGGTTTTGTACGTCCAAGTCGAAGCATTCAATATGATCGGTCTAAAGCAAGTAGTAAAGCTACTTAACTTGTAACCGGTAGAATCTTACAATAACAATATAAATATCTTATTTCCTAAATGATATCACTAAATCTTGCCAATAGCTACTAGACCAAAATGTAAAAAAAAACCTATTCTTAAATTACAAATTTATAATAAACAAATAATAATATCAAGAGATCAACTTGAACCATTGTTGTGCATCAATTACGAAATAGTATAACAAATTGTTTTCTTTAAAATATATTATTGACATAAAGTTAGATATAACATAAGATACAAAAAAAAATTTACAAAAGTAAACCTGGTATGGCATGTTCCATAAAAAAACTTAATCCTACACATATTTTGCCCAAACATGAACAAACTACACAACAGATAAAATACACGTATGTAAAATAAATACACCCTACAACAGTGGCATATATTTATACTATGACAAGTAATTACACAAAAATCTCATTTTACCCCTCTTTTGGCGTCGAGGGTTAAGAATAGGCTTTTGAATGTAGACCATTAAATTCTTTACCTAATTGACCTTTTGTAAGTATCAGGTTTTATAACTTTATGACTATTTTCACAGATTAAAAACTGCAAGTTTTTCGCATTCTTAATGAAACACATTAATAATTTTACTATCTTAGGAACTATGTAATAAATCAAGAACTAAGAACTAATCTTTAATCTATAAGTAGGTACGTTAAGATATGTTTTTGTAAATAGTTTAATCTGTTTTGTGTCAATAAACAATAAGGGTACATCAAGAACTTAAAACGAAACATGAACAAAAATGTATTTTATTTAAGATCCTAACATTGCCAATACGTACGTCAAACCAGATTCAAGCAATATACATTTACCATAAAATCTTATTTTGTCCTTTATTGTACAAAACATACATTGTTATTATAAGAAAAACAGACACCAAAAATATGACTATGAGAAAAGAAAACTAGATAGGATTTCAATAAAAAAAGAATATTAAAATAACCCATAGGATTTTTTTATATTCACGTGCGCTTAAAATTATGTTATTAACGTCGATACATTAAACTTTATATATTATAGATATATCTATAATATTACGTATTTCTGTAAACTTAGCTCCAAGCCTTTATACTATTTCCATAATTTGATAATCGTCTAGTGGTATAAACCTATATAATAATATCAAATCATAAAACTATTCGACATAGAATACAATTTCTTATGGCTGATTAGGGAAAAGACAAACAAATCTGATGCCACATTGATATGGCCCACATACACACAAGCTTAGATACATTAAGAACAATAGTTGAAACATCATGTTAAATAAGTAATCCATTAATTCTGTATCCACAGCCGTACACACAACCATCATAAGCACATTATCACGGATATCGCCATTCATTCGAAATGTTTCATCGGTAATAGTAAGTACCGTATAATTAAAAAATTAAATGGCCTTACCTGATTCACACAACAAGAGCAACTTTCTGTAAGTTAAACACACTTATATTGGGTTCTGTATCTTTGGAGCATTTTATGTAAGCGCTTCACATGCGCCGAATATCTAATAGTTTTGAACCGTGTCGGTAGCATGAATTTTTCGAAAACGTTTTCGTATCGCCTTCGACTGTTATTGTATTGAAAAATAAACAGCGCTGCGGCGGTGAAAAGTGGAACTAAACATTAGTATGACAATTTTGACATTCCGCGAGTTACGTTTTTGAATCTTCACCTACCACTAATAAACGTCCACTACGTTTAGTACTTATGTACTCTGTACCTACCACACCACTTGACATTGGCGGAATAGCTGTATATAAGCTCGTCGCCATTAACTTAAAGAAGAAGAAGAATACGTTGTTGACAATGTTCCTGCTACCGGCACTGGCCTCTCATTGTTACGATTGTACGCGGCAATGAATGTCATATTCCACGCGTATATCAAAGCAACACTAGAGTATCTATAATATAAAAATAAATCGCTGAATGTGTTGCTAAAACACGAAAGCAGGAGAACCGATTTCGCTAATTCTTTTTTTAGAATATTCCCTGAAGTACGAGGATGGTTCTTACGGAGAGTATAATTTTAAAAATTGTCCGGAAAAGTCTTAGAACGGGTAGACAAAATAATTGATAAGTGTCTACCCGTGCCAAGCCGGGGCGGGTCGCTAGTAGATAATATATACTAAGATTTATTTTTGGCTCGGTTTTTCCTCACCCGGGGCAAGTGTTTATAACGTTTTGCCGTTGGGTGTTCTTCTAACAGGATGTGCTCGGTTTCTCTCCGTCGCTGGGCGGGGGAGGTAGTGGTGTGTTCTCTTCGAAAACCATCACCAGCTTACTGTACTCCCGCCTGAACTTACTCTGCAATATAAAATAATGTTTTAAGGCACTGACGTACTAATCCATGGACATTAGGTCTAGTACAAAATTCAAAATAAAAGTGTCCGAAGCTCACCTATATGAACTTGGATACATTTATCTTATATATATATACAATTCTCGTTGTTGCGGTGTTCGGTCAAGCCGTTTCGGAGGAGTTTAACTACTCCTCCGAAACGGCTTGACCGATTCTCGTGAAATTTTGTGTGCATATTGGGTAGGTTTGAGAATCAGACAGCATTTATTATTCATCCCCCTAATATAAAAAAAATATTGAAATCGGTCCAGAAGTTTCGGAGCATATAGACATATTTATCAAATATTTTGTCCACCCGTGCGAATAATACAAATCTAAAAGACTCAAGGTTCAATCTTATCTCATTACCGCACGCCTTAATTTTGCATGCAAGAAATATGGGCTGACGTGTGCCTGACGTATACTGCACTCTTTCTGTTTTGGTTGTTATGGTGATTGTTTTAACAATTTATTCAATTTTTAATAAAATACGATGTTCCAGAGCGCAAAAATATTATTATACCTCTTTTCACACATAATATCATAAAAAAATCTCCACTTATACAAAATATGATGCACCATCGGCTTTTTCACTTTCTTTGGGTAGTTTTTACAAGTTTTCACCATACAGGACGACATTGTTGGTGTGATTTTTGACATTCGACCAAACGGAGGCTGATGTGCGATTCGCATAATATACCGCGTTTTCCAATTTATTTGTCTCGGGACACTTCGGCGCAGACTAGAAGGCCATGTATTAGTATGTCAGTGTTTTAAGGTAATAAAACTCAAACTAAAAAACCATAGCATAACGTTAAATCGAATCCACTCCAGCACAGTTATAGATGATGCCACCTCCTAAATTAGGTGGCACTAAACACTAATAATAAATGGACTTTGGATGTCCGTTCGAAAGTGTCCGGGGCTAAAACACAACAAAATGCAAATATCTACAAGTATAACAATCACGCCATTCTCCTTATGGTACACTGCCTTAAGCCAATAAATAAAATGGAGGTAAGCAAAATTAAGCTGTGCAGAGGCGTCAGCAAAAACAACTTACAACCAAGTATTCGAAAACCGTAAGTCTCAATTGTCAAAATTTTCATACGATTTTTTTATCCCACTTTTCGCCGTCGCAGCGCTTTTCATTTTCCCATACAAAATAGTCGAAAGCGATACGAATACGTAGTGGAAAGTTTTTCTTGCTCAGGCTACAGTAACGACATAAGATTTAATAAAATTTATTTCAATATAATAATAATACGAAAATTTTATATTGATAATAAATTAGAATAAGGCTACTACTATTTTCAATATGAACTATCGACAGTTTACTCATGCCTGCTAGTTTTCCCTAAGATGACAACTTTAATTGTCGAAGCAATGTACAAAGTGCTCAAAAACATACATCACTTCGGGAGGTTTCCTCCCCGGAGCTGCTTGAGCTGGTGATACCTTCTTCGAGGGTCAGCCTCGCGGCGACGCCTTCCAGCTGGAGATCCATGTATAGCTGGCTCAACTGCTCGTTCACTAGGTTGGGCTGTTGACATATTTACATCTATTAATGTATACTCAATTATTATTTATATTAGGTACTATATTATTTCAAATAGATTATCTGTACTAATAATATTATAAAGAGGAAAGATTTCTATTTTTGTGTGTATGTTTGTATTGAATAGGCTCCGAAAGTACTGGACCGATTTAAAAAAAACTTTCAACTTTAGAAAGCTACATTATCACTGAGTAACAGTGTGGAGATAGCTCGGGCCAGGGGCAAGAAAAGCAACGTTTTTTAGAGTTATTTTATAGCGGGTAAACAAACGGTTAAATGGTTTTAAGAAAACGGAAATTTCTTGCGCGTCTGGCCGGTCAGTCGTGTTACGGCGATACGAATGAGAGGCGCGAATGTTGTGGACAGTTTTTATTTCAAAATTTAGTTTTTTTATATTATACTAGCTGCCCGCCCCGGCTTCGCATGGGTAGACTGAATATTTGATAATAAGCGTATGTTACTCAGTAATAATGTAGCTTTCTAACGGTGAAAGAATTTTTGAAATCGGGCCTGTAGTTTCGGAGCCTACAAATATTTATCAAATATTTTTTCTACCCATGCGAAGCCGGGGCGGGCAGCTAGTATAATATAAAAAACTAAATTTTGAAATAAAAACTTTCCACAATATTCGCGCCTCTCATTCGTATCGCCGTAACACGACTGACCGGCCAGCCGCGGAAGTAATTTCCGTTTTCTTAAAACCATTTAACCTTTTTTTCACCCGCTATAAAAATAAACTCTAAAAAACGTTGCTTTTCTTGCCCCTGGCCCGAGCTATCTCCACACCACAATTCGTTAAAATCCATTCAGCCATATTGGTGCAATTCAATAACCATCTTCTTTACTACTAGGTTTATGTATTCATAAGTATTTCTTGTTTTTTAGTTTTTAACATAATATTTTGCTATAAAACCGTCCGTATTTAAAGCATGATGTGGCAGCCTTTAATTGAAATTTATATTTTGCATGAACATTTGTCGTTGTTAATCCTATGTATGATTCAATGTAATTTTCACTGGCAGTCCTAATAAATAAAAAAAAAAAAAAAAAAAAAAAAATCTAACAAACATCCATCCGCTAAACACTTACTTGTTTAAATGTTTTCAACTTCTCTTTATCAGCTTTTAAGATCTCATCGGTACTCCGTGAACGAATCTGGTATTTGTATATTAGTTCCGATGTAACGCACACCTGGAATAAACGTATACAATTTATGAGCCATTAAATTTCTGTAATCAATCTGTAAGCCTAACAGCATACAGGGGCGTGCATTGAATTACGACGAAGGTAGGCAGCCAAGAAAAAAAAAATCTTAGCCAGCTCAATTATAGCCAAATTTTTATCATACTTATATAGATGTTAAAGATATTCACGAGCACAGATATCCCGAAAATACAATATGTCCGACAATGTAGGTAGTAGGTACCCGTCAGCTTTATAAAGATAGGTAGTCAAACTAGTTACTAGTACCTACCTTACTTACTAAGAAAATACGTCTATTTCGCGATGTTTTGCCTCATTTCACGCACACATACATTTACAAACAAAAAATATCTTCACGCCGCTTAGTTTTTATCGAAGATAACCTACAATATTATTTTTAAAATGCCATATTTTTATATTATCTACCTGCATGCTGAACATACACATTGTTAAAGATACACTTACAACACAAAACTCGCAACAAACTCACAGCAGTCAAAATAAATATTATTTATTAGATTTGACTGGCGTTTCAGTGTGTTCGGCTTAATATATATATATATACCACTACGGTGGCACAAAAACATTCGACCCAGCTAATGGTAAGCAGTCACCGTAGCCTATAGCCGCTAGCAATACCAGGGGTATCACTAACGGGGTGCCAACCATGTTGTTGATGACGAATCACTGTGCTAGCAGCATTACTACTAGCCCAGCGTATCCTCGTGGAGCACTGGCAACCTTACTTACCGCAGAAACACAACACTACATCAAGTAGTGTTATTTCACTGCGGTCTTCTGTAAGGCAGAGGTACAGTCCACAATTACACGCAAACACCTACAACGCATACATCGAAAGCACTACGTGTTTAAAAATCAGGCATCACTTCGTTGTTCGCAAACTCATACCGTTTTTAATTTGACTTGAGTCATTGAGTACTTTGGTAATTTGTCATTATTTGTCTTTGGTAATTTGGGAAATGTTAATAGCTCATACAGGGCCTATTACAGAACACGATAATGATTCTGTTCTCTTCTTTAATGATCGACCTATTAGTCTTACGACACTGACACTGAAATAAAGATTCGAATGTTCACCTGTTCCGTCCACGGTGCCTCCAACTTCCTCTTAAAGACTTTCTTCGTGTTTTTTGGCTGCGGCTGTAGGAATGTATTGTTCTCTCCCGTCGAATTATGACCCGACACTGCGTTGTCTCCGCTGTTGTTCCTCTCCCAGTACTACGCCGCCGATGAATTAAAACATTAAATGACAAACACTTACTAGGACAAATTAAATGTGACAAGTGAAATAACACTATTTGATGTAGTGTTGTGTTTCTGCGGTAAGTTAGGTTGCCAGTGCTCCACTTGGATACGCTGGGCTAGTAGTAATGCTGCTAGCACAGTGAGTCCTCATCAACAACATGTTTGGCAACCCGTTAGTGATACCCCTGGTATTGCTAGCGGCTATAGGCTACGGTGACTGCTTACCATCAGGTGGGCCGTGTGCCACATAAGGGGTATAATAGAAAAAAAATTAGATAATTTAAAGAGCGGTCGGACTATACTACTTTGATAAAATCAATGGGGAATTTTGTATTCATATTATTTAAGTGAGCTAAAATGTGTTTTAATGGAATATAGTATAAACAAGCGTTACTGTGGTGGGGTCTATCGATATCGATATGGTCTTGAAAATCAGTTAGGATATCGATCCTTTGTCGACATATTTTATTTTATATAATATTTTTAGTCCTGTCCAATTAGTTTAGTTTTGTGTTTTTGTGCAACAGAATCGACACCACTGATCGAAGACTGAAGCACCAGTCAAATTTGATGCCACATCAATTTTGAGTGACCTCCGATCCGACTTTACAAGCGAAATAGACGCTTACAATACCGTGTGCCTTAAAACTTTGAATTTCGTTTCAATAATCGGCCATAGTGTTGAATATTATTTAAATACCAGTGCATTATTCGACTCTCGTGCCTTTTTCTTTGCGTCTGAACTGTCCTCGGTACTGTCGGCCTCGGTCCTGAAGAAAGATGAGTAGAAGGAAGAGCAGCTCGACACGCCATCGGTCTTATCCACCGAGTCCTTTCCGCTGTTGCCGAGTTGGTCGGTCTTCGACTTGTCTTCACTCGACGTGGCCTTATCCTGAACTCCCTCCATGTCCTGGTGACAAAGCACACATCTAGCATTCTACGGCGCTGTATGTTTGTCTATGCCATTATGAAGCTAATTGCTAACCTTGGGGAAAATTTAAAGAATATACAAATGAGATTTTTTCCTTTTTCCATGGCCCGGATAGCACGTGGAGCCATCGGTCACTATTGCCAATTAATAACGTTTTGGCAACGGATGTATTGAAGAGCAGTAAATGTAAAACTGGCAAGACCGGGAAAACCGAATTACCTTAAAAAAATATGGACTTCATACCGCAAAAGCGACACTACTAAGAAGTAGCATTATTTGGCTGCGATCTTCCAAATTGGAAGTACAGTCCCATGCGGGTTGCAACAATTTTCAATAACAAATACTAGAATCCTAGGCTACCTCTCATAGTAACAACGCATTTATTAGATTCATCTGTATGTTATGTTGTCCGAAGCTCACCTATATGACATTGGATACATGTATAATTATTATTATACAAATATAAAACACTCAAGATTCAATCTTCTCATTACAGGACGACTTAATTTTGCATGCAAGAAAATATGGGCTGACGTGTGCCTGACGTATACTGCACTCTTTCTGCTTGGTTTTTATGGTGATTGTTTTAACAATTAATAAATTTAATTTTAAATCGCATACGATGTTCTAGAGCGCCAAAATATTATTATTTATTTTTTTACACACACTTTAATTACATAACGGTGAGAGGTATGATAAGGGGTGTAAGGAAGGTGAGAGCAATCTCACATCACGTGACATTTCTATAGAACAATGATTGGTTTGTCTTACCTGGGTGTAGGCGTTGGAAGATTGACTAGTGCCGCTTCCTAGGTCGTTCTTTGAAGATGAAGTTTGCGAGTTGCTTGTATTAGTTCCCCGATTTTCGACCATTCTCGTGCACGTTGGCATGTTGGTATAGCATACCTGTTATATTTAATAACGACATTACGAACATTAAAAATATATTCAATTTTATAAATTAAAATATTATGATGCAGTAATTTGCCAATAAGTATTAATGGGCGACGAAATTAGTAATTCCTCGTGCTTCTAATTAGACAAGTTTTTTTAGTTTATCTATGTTGTGTTTCCTCTAACTACAAAAAGAAATCTGAAATCTGTGCTACCTTATATGGAATGGTTATCGTAGCTTGCATCGAGATATATGTATATTATAACCAACATGTAGATGCCCGGCAATTTTCCTCCTATGAAGTAAGGAATATGGGACATGGCGAATATGATCCCCCGGTATGCATAATGATTCATTCCGCCAAAATGCAGATACGTACATAAGAATGGAAAACTAACTATATTTAAATTGCTATCTACCTCCATTATCATTCTCCTGCCCGTGTCCCATAGTCGGCGCAGTATGTATTTCTCTTCCATCCTTCTCTATCAGCCGTCATCTCTGTATTCACTTCCTTTCTGGCCATGCCATCTGAACCTCGCACGAATGATATTAGTGGGAAGTGGTTGTATTGTACTAATATTTGTATTGACTCACCTCTGCATAGTTTCTTTCGGGCAAGTTATAAAGGTTCACGTGGTTGCCATGTAGATGCAATGCGGCGCCCTGGAGCGGGAACGACATCGGCTGCCCGATGTGAGAGTACATGAATGGAGTGCCGTTCATCGCTTGCCCGTACATCATACATTGCACTGAGGAGTACAAGAATTAGAAATAAATAAATCTAGGAAAATAATTAGAATTATGCACCCCGCAACATCACACTATACTACACAAAACATTACACAAAAATTACGGTAAAAACGTATACATAATGATGTATCTAATAAAGGTCTCGGTAGCATAAATTTAAAATCCCGAGAAACAAATGCTATTAGTTCGAACTTTGAAAAACACCAAAGGTAACTAAACTAAAAGTCTTCCGACCGAATACTAAAACGACATCAAAATGTCAATGTCAAAGTTTGAAGGCCCATGTTACTGCTTGAAGCGTCGTCAAAATACAACTTCAAAACTGATGTGAAATAAGATTTGACTGGCGCTTCAGTATTCGTCCATTTGACAAAAACTTACTAGCTTGTGACTGTAATGCCTGGTTAGGCTGTTGCGGAAAGTTGTGGTGGAGGGGCGAACTGACTACAGGGGTTTGCATGGCATTCGGTGCGGTGTTCCCATAGTACATCGGGTACAAGCCTGTTACACCTGTGAACATCCAACATCATCATCACCCAGCCATATTGCATGTAAAACCCGTTTCATTTTCATTAGCTTCACTACATAATAAAAAACAAATTCGCTCCCCGCTGTCTGTCTGTCCCTATGTACGCTTAAATCTTTAAATCCCAGTCGTTAATGTGTTTAGATTTGTTTTATGCCACTAAGGTGGCACACAAGCATACGGACCACCTGATGGTAAGCAGTCACCGTAGCCTATAGCCGCTAGCATTACCAGGGGTATCACTAACGGGTTGCCAACCATGTTGTTGATGAGGACTCACTGTGCTAGCAGCATTACTACTAGCCCAGCTTATCCTCGTGGAGAACTGGCAACCTTACTTACCGCAGAAACAGAACATTACACCAAGTAGTATTATTTCACTGCGGTCTTCTGTAAGGCGGAGATACAGTCCGCAGTCGGGCGGCTCCAATTTAAATTGAGTAACCCACGGGAAATCCCAAACCACCTGTCTTAAATCCGGAGAATTTGAAAGATTGTCATACCTGGCATTGTGGTAACGGGGCTCATGACGGGCATCTGATTCGGCATGCCTATGACGTAGGTGTTCAGGTTGTTCCCAGAGATCGGCGTCGGCTGCTGCCATGGCTGAGCTGTTCAAATGCATTGCCACTTAGATTTACGCATTCTTCAACACAAATTGGTTCAGAACGATCCGAGGCCGCTATGCGATTATTGATTGCAGGTGTATTTGAAAATGTTTATTTATTCGTAACTAATATGTTTATCGTGTAATAGCACCTTATATCAACTAGTAAGTGGTTTGTTTGTGTCTTTTGTTATTCTACCCACTTCTGTATTTTCTTCCACTTGTGATCTATGCTCAAATCGATCTAATATATAACTTTATAAACCCGTTTTCTATAATCTTTAGAGAAATAATAAAGATCGTAGGTTTGATGGGAAGTGTGGGACATGCTGCACTTACAAAGTTAATTTTAAGCTGAACTTGAGATTATCCGGATCCGGCAACAAATAGTTAAGATTGTGATCTTAACTACTTATCACCCTATCCCTCAAGGGTCCTCGAAGAGGTAGGCAGAGGTGTTACGACACCCACTTTTCAAAGTAGATAATTTGGTGCCAACCTGACAGATGGTGAGTCCGTCGCCGCCGGTAGCAGGAACATTGTCGACAACGTTTTCGTATCGCCTTCGACTATTTTTGTATTGGAAAATTAACAGCGCTGCGGCGGTGAAAAGTGGAACTAAAAAATTAGTATGACAATTTTGACATTTCGCCAGTTACGTTTTCGAATACGTTGTCGACAATGTTCCTGCGACCGGCACTGGTATTTTATTCAACTCACCAATGGAGGTGGTGACATTAGAGGCAGTTGGCGTGACGTCTCTAGTAGAGGGGTGACCACGAAACTGTTGGAACGTCCCCGGCCGTTGCTTCTTCTTAGAAACTCCCTCCGAGTGCCTCTGCTTCATGCTACGCTTAACACCGCGCGGCTACAACATTGGAACAAGTTAAAACAGTTTTTTTTTTACCACTAGGTGGCAAACAAGCAATAATTAAGCGGTTACCGTCGCCTATAAACGCTTCAACCGTGCCGAGTGATTAAGACATATTATTAAAGATAAAAATATAATTCAGCTGATCACAGCAATTAAAAGATTTGTATCCAGACTAGTGCAAAGGAAGGTGTAATTGTAAAGACTAAATAGGGTACGCTGGGTTGGCTTGGTGAAATACAACAAAATAAAAAAAAATAAAAAACTTTTATTTCAGCACTAGAAACATTGTAACAACATTAGCACTGGAGCCTCCTTTTAGACATGAAAATATCTGTGACAGAAGGCTCCGCTCTTCCATAACAATAGCTTTATAATATTTCTAGTTTTAATTTCTAAAGTACTTAAAAGCTAAATTTATAAACATTAAATTTTTATTACATTGTTGACTTATAAGAACAAATATACACAATGCGAATGAGAGTGGAAGAAGAAGCCGCGTAAGACCAAGGTCCTACATCAAATTAATAGTTCGCAGTGATAGAAAGGTGAAGCACATGGAACCAGCGGGCATTAATGAAATAAGTTAAAGATACGTGTAAGTCAAGAGTGAATTGATTCTATACTCGGCCTACACCGAAGGGAACTCGGTGTAATGATGTCAATAATATTTATGGACATCATTACACCGACCGCGACGGTAGAAAGGAAAAACAAATGAAAAGACATTTGGCCAATTGTTCAGCAGAGCTGCTTTGAGCAGCAAAGATTCAATAAATTGATTATATCTTAATAATGGTTTTTTTTTAATGTTGTAAGTTTCCAATTGGACACCTAGACAGATCGACAGAGGATCTAAAACTCTATCAAACTGCTTATATAACTCATTTTCGACCAAAGTGGCGTTTTATTGTTTTTCCTTTCCACCATGTCAGTCTATATGTACATTATTATTTGTCCAACAAAGTTTTCTTATCAGTTATATATTTCGAGCAAAGACAAGCTGACGACGTACTAAGGCGATGGAGTGAATATTATAAGGATATATATTATACTAGAAATGTCCCCGATCTATTCACAGAGCTGCCTCCAACAGAGCTTGCTGAGGAATAACAGAGTGTAATATAATATTATAGTAAATATGCGTAACTTCTAGAGAACTTGAATGAAATTGCATATCTTGCTTGGCAACTTCCTTATGCGAGATGGCAAGCATGAAAAAGAGATTGAAAAGCGGGTAACTGTCCGATAAGGTGAATAGTGCCATGTCTGCGTTAGTGGGCAACAAAGTATATCAGGCAAGGTACAAGCTGTACATAATGTGATTTTGGTGCCCACCTTATTATACGGCAATGCATCCTGGTTATGTAGTATGTAAGATGTATGAAAGTTGAGATGCGGTCGCTTCGTATGAAAAGATTGATGAATGTACTACGAGCGAAAGAGGTGCGTAAAGCAAGAATGAAATGGCGCTCTATACTCTCTGCCTACCCCGTGAGGGACGTGGCCTGATATGTATTTATGTATGTAAGTATTTCGAAATTCGTTATATTTACACTCTACGTACGAGTTTTCTGGCCAGGATCATGATTAAAAAATACCTATTTAATGATAGTACCTTATTTTTCACTGGCGTTGGTTCAAGAAAGGCCTGGCCAGCATCGGTGGACTGGAAAGACGCGTTACACCGGGCAAGATGCTCTTTCTTATTCTTTCTCTTTTCATTGGATGCCTTCTCCCGCTCGCCTTTAGTGGTCGACCGGATCTCTTTGTGCATCTTCATGAACGTTTTCTCCATGTCGACATTGTGTCTTTTTATGGAAAGTCAGAGATATTTAACATACGTAAAGATATAATATGGGAGTATTAGCTTAGTAGCGAGACTGTCACCGTCCCAGCTTCCAAACAACAGGTTTCCTAACATTTTTTTACATTCAAGAGTTGCATTTCAAAATATCCTTTCATTTTGGATTTTAAGCCCCATAAAGTACCAAACAATCTCTTAGATTAATACTATGCTATATGCATACATTTCAATATGACACTAATATTACAAAGAGAAAAAATGAATAAAACTCGAGAACTACTGAACCGAGTTTAAAATGTTTTTCACCATTATTGGAATCCTTTATTATCACTGTGTAACATAGGCTACATTATATTATATCAGGCTACACAGGCGAAGTGAAGTTAGTTGAACAATATAGCCTAAAGATAAGTGTACTTGGGTTGTATAATGCATGCTCATTAGTCAAAGATCTTTGCAAAACAAAATACATCTTACAGTTTACGAACAAAGTGAAACATTCCTTTCTCTATATAAATACAGGAAGGCAATTATATCGCAAATAAGTGATTATAATATTCAGATTTCGGAATCACATGGCCGCGTCACTAGTTGGTGCATGCCTAGATGACCACCGGCTAATACTAAGATAAAGACTTTGCTTTGATAATATTGTCAACGATGACGCACCTAACCACTTCAATGGGGTTATTCAGTATAACGGTTGCACGATGGTTGCAAAGATTTTGATATCATTGTAGAAAAAATCAAGGGAAATATTGTGTAATTTTCGCCATTTTTTACGTTGCCAGTCAAAATGATATAACCGTCATACGAAATAAGCCCTCTGATATCAGTTTGGTTTATCATTCTATGGCCGGCGCGTTTTTGGCCCGCAAATAAAATTGTTGATAATTTCCATGTTCAGTTGACACATGATAGAAGTCCCGTGTGCCCGGAAATACTCACTTCCTAAGCCGCGTAGTAGTAAGTCGTGGGCCCTCTGGAACAGGCTGCTGGATGACGGTACTGGGATGTGCCAACACAAGGTTGGCGGCATATAAGCCCATCGTGTCGACGTAGATTGGTGGAACCTGAGCCTTCGGCACAATGTTGTTGCTGAAAACATGGGCGTAGCGTAACTAGGGCCGTGGTAGAGATCAGCCTGACATGATAGTCAAATATGTCACAAAACGGTTGATATGTTGTGATAAACACTTTCCAAGTGGCACGCTAAAACTGAGCTAGGCCTACCTAGACTCTTCTTCTTCTTCTTCTTCCTAAGTATGGCAATCAATCCCTTCAGGGACTATTTTTGCCAGTGTCGAGTGTTAGAGAATTTTCATGTTGCAAAATTTCTCGTGTTTGCCGCATTAAAATGCCTAGTGTCATGCATTCTAACGCCCAATGGAGTTTCTGGAGACAACCCACGGCAGTAGCAGATCGTAACACGCCTTTAGATTAGAGGTAACCTATTGACCAAAATGATAAATCACTTAACCCAAAAGTCGTATTATGGTATTATTTCCAATGCTCCTATAAATCAGTCACTAAATGAAACTTTACTGCACATATCGACACCAAAAATACACATTAAAGATCACTATAACACAATTTACGACACACTGGAAAAAATCTCAACCGCTCCGCCTGATTCCCGCCAAAAACTCCCTACCTAGACTCAATTGTGCTAGCCAGTTGCGGCATCGAAAGAGTTTGGTATGTTGTTCACGTTGTCTATTTCATTGTGTCTCTAAATAATAATAATATATAATCAATAATAATACATAGTAGTAGGTACTTTTAACAACGCGCAAGTCGTCGCAACGTCCAACATAGTATCAAAAATACATACCTGATAATTTGATTTGGTCCATTTAATCCGAGAATATTTAACCCCTCCGCTGTATTGTAATCTTGGTACACAGACGACTGATGGCTGTCGAAATATCTGAGGAAATATAAAATCAATAATTTCAGTATATGTTATGTATTTACATTATGTAATTAATTAACCTTATATTATATTACATATTCGAATTGTAGCCCTAGCAACAACAAATTAGTTTTTCTGTGAAAATCAACAGCGCCGCGACGGTGAAAAGTGCAACTAAAAATTAGAATTCAAAGTCAAATAGCAGTCATTTCGTTGTTCTGACCTTTCAGATGGTGATAGGTTCGTCTAAAATAATAATATTGAGAAGAATCAAGCTAATATTTTATACAACATGTATTAGAAATACATTAAATTAATAAAAAGAATCCCTTTACACACACTACCGTGCGTTTGACACAAGTCCTAATGAATATCACAGTCATAGTTTGTTTATATATCGAATTATGACCGTGTATATTAGGTATGTATGGTATATTTAACATATATGTCACGACGTGCAGACCTCTCAGTCGAGCGCCTAGTAATACAGGGCAAGACTGAGGGCACCAGACCACGTGACAGATCTCCCATGAGGTGGACCAAATCCAAGCCGCAACAAATTGCCCTCTACACGAGATTAGCAGACGTGCAGCTGGAAGGGCGGAATGGCGCCGTGTTGTAAAGCTCGCTACTCAACACATGACCACGACCACTCTGCCAAGAGTTTAACGACGAAGAAGAATATAATATACTAGCTGCCCGCCCCGGCTTCGCACGGGTAGACAACATATTTGATAAATGTCTACCCGTGCGAAGCCGGGGCGGGCAGCTAGTATAATATAGCCTATGTTACTCAGTGATAATTTAGCTTTCTAACGGTGAAATAATTTTAGAAATCGGTCCAGTAGTTTCAGAGCATTAGTATACCTTACCTCTGCAGGTTTTGGTTATAGTTGAGCTGGGTGTAGCTGAGAGGAGTTTCTGAGCCGGACTTGCTCTCACTGCTGTCGTGGTGCGGGGAAATGCCACCAAGCATCACTGAGTCCCTTTCCTGGAAGAAGCACCGATCAAAATGTCTTTACATAGTATAAAATAAAGTCGCTTCCGCCGTCTGTTTGCTTAGATCTTTTAAACTACTCAACGGATTCTAATGCAATAATAGATAGAGTGATTCAAGAGGAAGGTTTTTATGTATAATTCCTTTAGGTTGGATGGAACCCTTGCGAAGCCTAGCCGGGTTCGCTAGTAATATTATAAAACTGCTGAATTTCTATGTTAGGTTGAACGCACTAATCCCAGAAATAGATGGAATTGAAATATTTTAGTGTTTGACAGTCTTCCTTCGTTATTAGTTTTCCTTTTTAAGGCCGATTGCGATTTAACATCTTCAGAGATAATCAGAAGTTATAATGTGATGGGTGTATCCCATTAAAACTAGAGCCGCCCGGCTGAGGACTGTACCTCCACCTTGCAGAAGACCGCAGTCCAATACCTTGATGTAGTGTTGTGTTTCTGCGGTAAGTCAGGTTGCCAGAGCTCCACGAGAATACGCTGCGCTTGTAGTAATGCTGCCAGCGCAGTGAGTCCTCATCAACAACAGGGTCGGCAACGAGTTAGTGATACCCCTGGTATTGCTATCGGCTATAGGCTACGGTGAGTGCTTGCCATCAGGTGGGCCGTATGCTTGTGCCACCTTAGTGGTAGAAAAAACAATTTTATATTACGTATGCAACCGACTTCTAAACAGCAAAAGCTACTGCGGTACATGTCATCCCTCAAATACAGTGTTTTTACATCACCACTGAGTAAACATAAGACTTTAAATGGGATAACTTACAAAACTCTGGTCAGCATCTTGTAAGTCCAAGCGCAGATCTTCTTCTGGCGGCTTGGGCAGCTCTTCTAAGAGGCTCTCCATGAATGAGGCCACGTCCTGGCATCGCTTGCTCATGTGCTGTTTGACAGTCTCCGCCGGTTTCGACGAGATCTTTATCGGTGGTCAATTGGGGCATTCATTATACATCCATATATTTATATTAAAAGATAACCGTTACTGACTGACTGACCTATTAATACACAGCTCAAACCACGTAACGGATAGCGCTGTTTGACACGCAGAAAGTTATAATGACGTAGCATCCGTTAAGAATAAGAATTTTCCAAAATCCAATCCCCCAAGGGGATGAAACGGGGGTCCAAAGTTTGTTTAGAGAAACAAGATTAGATGGACCTATTTATTCAAAAGTGCACTAAAGTAACCTACTTCATAAAAAAGATAATACGTATTTCAAAATGTGTCTTCTAAAGGTGTTACACCGAATTTAACGCGAGCGAAACTCTGACATAAGCTAGTCTATATATATACAAACATTCGTCCCATATTTTACCCCTATGAATTAGTGTTTCGATAATTCCTTAGTGGATGCCTAGGTCATAAAAGGTACCTACTGCGAAAATTTCAAGTCATTCATGTGCATTCAGCTGGATTTTGATACTTGATATTTCTGTAATGCCAAGGGATGGCGATATAATTGTGAAATCTGTAATAACTATTATGATGTTTTAGATCCATATAAAAAATGGAGAGTTAGCCAGTACTTCAAAAGAAACCCGTATTTCACAAAATATTACATTTTCATGCCAGAAACTGTTAATAAAAAAAATATCACAATGTCATGTTCTGACATGACATAGTTTATTTATTTATTTATTTATTATTACGGGAAACAATCAATATCAAAAGAATCTTAAATCTATCGTTACAAGAAAATATGCAGACATCAGCAAAGTTTCCACAGTTAAATATACATTATCTAAGCTATCCATGTTATAGAAATAAATTTGGTATTAAGATGAAGGATAATTACATTTAAAGCGGTTTTTTTTTCAATGATTTAAATTGAAAACATAAACAATACATGATATAACAATCTCACAACAATGTGTGTCTATTAACTAGGATAGTGTACTATTAACTTCCTTTTTAAAAGAGTTCGCATTACAATCAAATATATCAACATCAGGCAAGTTATTGTTGAAGTAACTACAAGAACGGTGTAAGAATGCGTTCCAACAAAAATGTATGAATTTTCTGGAATTTGAACACCATTAAAACCAAGGACAATAGTCCTACAGCTTTAGCGCCATAGTCTCAGATGGTCAAACTTTAACAGAACATACAAAAATAATCGTTAGTCGACATTTGGACAAAAGTGGATGATGCCCTATTCTACCCGGCCCACTAGTTCATTTATATTTGATTGAATTAATGTACTGACCTGATTCATACTCCTGATGATGTGATTACGCTTTTCAATTAACTTGGCTTGTTCCTCACTTGTATATTTGTCCATGTCTTTGGTGTTAGGTAATGCGAAAACATCAGCTTTTGCAGGACCCTACAAATCAAAATCAAAAAATATTCATTAAATTTAAGCCCTAATAAGGCTCATATGAAGGTCTAAATTACCACCGGTTCAGGACCAAAAATTTGGATATAAAAGTGAGATAGCGGCTCAGTTAGCGGCAAATGTGTAATGAATTGAATACAATTTGTATGTCAAATCCCTTGACGCGGCAAAACATTTCACGAAACCTATGTATCTTCACCTACCATTAAACTTCCACTACGTTTAGTACTTATGTACTGTGTGCCTCCCCCGTGACATTGGCGGAATAGCTGTATTAAAAGCTTGTCGCCATAAACTTAATGAAGAAGAAGAAAATACACAATAAACCTCAATTAATTACTATGCATCAGTACTTCATGTTTCTAGTAAATGACTTCATCAGTTTTTCCGCTTTCAGCAATTTACGAGCACTTGATACATCCATCACCTAGTATAGTAACAAGAGGCATTATCATAAGTTCACAAATTCGTGGCAAATGGCCGCCTATGGAGTGTTGTCAGTATTTTCCATATTTCCAGCATTTCCATATGAACGTTTACACTCTATTTCAATTTAATCCGTCCCATTTAATGGTATATTTTTGGACTAAAATAGTAATTACCTCCATGACGTGGTGTTTACCGGTGACAAACTCCAGTTTTCGAGACCAAGGGTTTATGAAGGAGGTAAATTCCGTTTCCACTTTTATAAAAAATCCGTTCTGGGTTTCCAATCTGAAAGCACGTTGCCGGACTATTAGAAATTGCCTCGCATGCACACGGTTAAATGACAAACTTAACTTTGCCGTTTGATTCCTAGACAAGGCTATTGCACCAACAGCAAAAACTAAGTATGTAATGGTAAATTTGCTCTTTTTTTCGAAAATACATGATCGTCGTTTCATTTTTGAAGCGCCTACTTGTTTTCATTATGAAAATAGAGCAAAAATAGCACAAATCAGGTTCAAAATCCGATCAATATTTTAATGAGCGTCTACATTGCGAACCGAGGTAACTATGCTAAATTTAAATTCAGTTATTTCTACATTATGGTAAAATACCATAGGCAACGGTGACCGCTTACCATCAGGCGGTCTGTATGCTTGATTGCCACATTAGTGGTATTTAAAAAAACTGTAGTTTTATTTACATACCTATATTGTTTTGATCTCGGCGACGCCCCCTCTCTGACAATCCTGTCATAAATTTGGCTGAGGTAGTCCAAATCTTCTGGGTGGTACATTTCCAAAACATTTTTATCGATCAAATCCTGGGGCAAATAGCCTAGATAAGGGACCGACTTGGAGTCTATGTATTCCAGGATTCCGTTGGCGGAGTGACGCATAAAAAACGATGGCTCATTTGTAACTGATTCATATGGTGCTAAAAAAACAACTGTACTTTGAAGCGGAACATGCTACAAAACAAATTGTATAAAATATTATGGTACTGTTTTTAACTGCGACTTCGCCCGCGTAAGAATATAACATACAGCCTATGTTACTCAGCAGTTTTTTTTAAATCGGTTCCGTAGTTTTTTATTTTATTCACTACAATCAAAAATGTCTTCAATTCTCTTGTAATACTTCTGTAAGTCTTATAATGCTTACTTGCTTGGACATTATCACACAGCGCCATCTGGCCCCAAACTAAACAAAGGTTGTACTATGGGAACCAGCAGCTGATATAATACTTATATAACTTTTTTTTTAATAAATACGTATAATACATACCAAACATGTTGCCCGGGAATCGAACCTAGCCACTAGACCAGCGGTCTCGTCAGTAGCATTAATATAATCATATTAATAGAGAAGAGGTATAATTGTATGTTCTTTTATAATTAATTGTAAGTACATGAAACTAAAGTTGGTATCTTGCGTTACAAACTTCCATAGGTGTTACAAGCTACGGTAACCGCTTACCATCAGGCGGCCCGTATGCTTGTTTGTCACCTTAGTGGTATAAAAAACTATACTTACATTTGAACGCGGAACGGAACTGAGAGGCCTGTATGACCATATATGTCACTTTGCCATTTTCGTCGCTTACATTCCTGAAAGTAAACTTCAAGAGGAACGGCAAGTATATCCACGACCGTTCCCTTACTCCAAAGCCAGTAGTCAACCCTCTGTACTTGCGAATGCGGCATACCATTGTAGTAGGATTTGTCACATGACCCGTGGGTAGAGCTGCCAAATAAAGAAAAATGTATGTTTAGTAGTGTGCTTATGGCTAACACTCTGTTTCAATTAAGCTTTTTTAGGAGAGGTAGGGCGATTTGAGATTTCCCGTGGGTTATACCATTTATAATTGGAGCCGACTGGGGACTGTACCTCCGCCTTGTAAGGCGTCACGAGGATACGCTGGGCTAGTAATGCTGCTAGAACAGTGAGTCCTCATCAAGCATCGTTAGCACCCCGTAAGTGATACCCCTGGTATTGCTAGCAGCTATAGGCTACGGTGACTGCTTACCATCAGGTGGGCCGTATGCTTGTGTGCCAACGTAGTGGTATAAAAATAAGGTTAACATTTATGCAAAAAAAACGAGTGACCCGTACGGTAGTCTCATATTGTGTGTAACATCCGACTACTCTAGCTTTATTTTTCGCTAAGAATCAAACAAAGGTCGCTAAATTGGCAGCATTGTCCACCGGCTTGATGTAATGCAATTTCATCCCTTTTTATCAGTATTTTTTTCCCGAGCTGAAAGATGCTACACGTCAGCCTTACAGTAGTCGCATATGATGGCTAACATCTGACATCTCACCTTGGTAGTAAGTCGAGTAAGTAAGGTACATTGACATTTGACATTATATTCTTTACTCGTTCTCATCACACACACACATACGCACTTTTTTGCCTAATAGTACCACATTCTCGGAAAATGGGTTGTTTTGTCCACTTGACTGCGCACGATCATTAGTCAAATCAAATAGCGCGCGCTTCCTCGGCTTCCAATAACAATCTTTTTTTATACCACTAAGGTGGCAAACAAGCATACGGCCCACCTGTTGGTAAGCGGTTACCGTAGAATATGGATGCTTGCTACTAACTACAGGGGTATCGCTCGCGCGTTGCCGGGCCTTCAGAATTCTCTTCACATCCTTCTTGAAGAACCGCATCTTTTTTAATACCACTAAGGTGGCAAATTAGCATACGGCCTGCCTGATGGTTAGCGGTTTTGGTAGCCTATGGACGCTTGCAACACCAGAGGTATCACTTGCGCGTTGCCGACCCTGTCGTCTTTCAACTTCCATCTTAATGCCCGAAATCTCTCCCAAAGATAGCAAGAGAGCGAGAGGAACGATGGTAAACATCAAAATGTAATTATTTACAAGAAATGAAAAAAATACCTCACTTTTATAACATCTAAGCAATGAGTCATCACATTATTAACAGCTAATTCAAAATTTAAATATTAATAGCGTGCTTACCCCCTAAACGATAAATCGTACGCGACTTAATCTAACCCGAGGTAAATATGCACATCGAGTAACAGATAAGTTAAGAAAAAAAAAAAAAGATTAATGTGAATGCTCGTAAGAAAAGCATAAAACAATCGGGACCAAACCAACCAGTGACTACCGACCTGACGATCTAGCCGTTGCATTTTCCATTGCAGTACGGCACGCCAAAATAAACGAGACTTAATAAAAAAAACATGACTACGAGCATTCACAATCCAATCCGTTTGCCAATCATTCATAGACCGAGAGTTATTATAGGTGTTCATAGACTAATTCTGGGACCTTTAGTTCTATAGCAATCTACATACACACTAACACACATTGATACTAATTCGAAGTGTGTCATTTTGATGTTAAAATTGCAATCTCAAGAATTCAACGAATTTAAATTAAAAGCCTTATTGTATTTACATACCAATAAGGTCAATATCAAAAACCTAACTCAGTGATTTAAAGGACACATCATCCATTTTGGTCCAAATCTGAAAGTGCCGACCAACGCAATATTTTTGTATATTCTGTTAGAGCTCTAGCCCTAGTCTGGACATTTATTACTGTGGCAACAAAGCTGTAGGACCATAGTCGTCGATTTTATTTGAGTTCGAAAACCTAGATATTCATACGTTTGTGTTAGATAATAGGAATTCAAAATAACCAAAACAAATGAAATGTCCTGTAATGTCCAGTTTTAGTGACATAGGAAAAAATGCTCACACAGAATATGCAAAAAAAAGTGTTGACCGGCACTTTCAATTTTGTTCTAAATCTCTTACGCTCGGTTTTTTTTTGCGCGATGCCCTAATTATTTTTGGAACTAACCTAAGTGCCAACTTATAGCATCAGTTATCTGCAGTTAAAGTTCCGTTCAAATCGGTCCAACCGTTCGGATTTTGTTCAAAATTTCATGGGTTTTTTTTGTTGCGCGGTACGATTCTTAATTTTTTTTTTATAAATTAAGCTCAAGTTACGCCTTATAGCATCAGCAACCTGCCAGTGAAGATCTCGTTCAAATCAGTCATGCTGTTCGGATTTTGGTAACAATTTCATGGGATTTTATTTGCTGCGCGGAACCCTAATATTTTTCAAATGATTTGATAAATTACGCGCCGATAAACGTTCTCAATATTCATAAATATAGATAATTACTACAATAATCTTTATACATTATTGTTTACTAAGAAAACAATTATGGAACACATAAAAAATCTGCCTTAACGAATAAGTTGAACAGTTAAGCCATAGCACAATAAACGTGTAAGTGTGGTATGTACAAAGAATAACGTGAATATTGAATTGGCATTGGGATTGGTCTACGATTACCTCTGTCTTTCGTACCGTGCACAACTTTCGGAGAGGCTAGGCCATTTGTGATTTGCGACACGAACGTGCTCCTGTCCTGTAAATTGAAAGCCATGAATATTACCCCCGCTAAGTCCATGACAATTTTTCTGTACCAACGAGAGTAAGACCTAGAGCTTTACGGTAAAGGAATTCAGTGTGAGGAAACCGCGAAAGCATACGTCTCAGAAGAATTGAAAGAAGTATGTAGTGCCTAGACGGCGACAGACTCACCATCTGTCATGTTAGCACCAAATTATCTTCGTTATAAAAGGATAACACCTCTGCCTACCTTTTTTATATACATAACAATTGATTGTAGTTACTGAGTTAATAAGCTTCCGTAATAAGTGCTAAGTTACCTTTTTGTGTATAAAGTCAATTAGGGACCTCCCGATCCACATGTTCACCGGGTAACCAAGGGAAGTTGTCAATGTGGTGGTCGTGTATATTACGACTCCATCTTGCATCGATATAACACATGAGAAGCCGTCCTGAAAATACAATATTGCCCATTAAAATTAATACAGATGAAGAAAAATAATTTATCGAGTATCTATTATAGATCGGTGTGAAGAAAGTATGAAATAACCAGTCAATCAAACGCAAAAGTATTTTGTAAATGGACACCACTAACTCAGAGTAGATAATACTAAGTTGATAGATATATACAGATTTAAACATATATATAGGTAATATATTAAAAAACACTGTTCGTCATCCTTCGCACCAGTTTTTATTTAAGTTACACTTCTCACATAAAAATATATATGTTGTATTCCTAACGACCGAATACTGAAACGATATTCAAATGTTTACTTTGTTCAAAGATTAATAATGTAGCCTTACTTTCGTCTCAGAGTAGATAATATACTACGTACGCATCAGCTACCGGAGTCCTAGTAAAATCCGAACGCGTTCGGATTTTGTTTACAATTTCATGGGATTTTTATTCTAATTATTATTTTAATATAACCGCAACCCAAGTTACATAGTAAACTCATAAGCAATTTGCTTTTGCAAGAATCACTACGTCTCCTTTTCAACCGGTTCGGAACCTAATTATTTTCACATGTAGATATTTGTACGTGTTCATTAATATAATAAGTTATTTGTATAAAAAAATATGAACTTACAGAACTAAATTCTGGCAGAGTAAGAACCTTGCCGAATTCAGACTTATTTTTACCGCCAACTGAATTCACGCTTGTGGTTACCAATGGCGCGTAACTGTTAGCAATCTGAAATTACAAAACTACATATAAATATGTTACAATTAACACACTTTATTAACACCAAAATCTGTCATATTTGGAAGTAGTATTTAGTACTCAAGTACCGATCATCAGCTATGTAAGGTAAATAATGATGCTATTATCCTTTAATAATTTGATCATTCTCCTTTCTCTTATGCCTAGAGCGTCTGCTACCTAGTTTGAATCAGAAGGAATGGATTTAATATATGGCCCTCAAAGGCGTAAGGCGACTAAGGGGACGTGCATCTTAAAAAATTGGTGCCGCCCGGCAGCAGATCGTACCTAAATAGCACTATTTTGGTGTATTCTAGTGTACTGTTCGAGGATAATTTGTGGTGGCAATAAGGACACTATATCCTGCTGGCACAGAATTCAACAATATTGGAAATGAGCTAGAGTTTCCTAATATTGCAAGCCCCCATAGGCTACGCTGTCTGTTTACAATTAGGCGGGCGGACGCTAGTAGTATAAATAAAATCGGCCAAGTGTGAGTTAGACTCGCATACCTAGGTTTCCGTACTGAAAACCAACTAGGTGAAATGACAAACTTAACGTTGCCGTTCGATTCCCAGACACGGTTATTATACCAACCACAAATAATAAGTTTGTAATTTTACCGTTTTTTTTAGAAAATATTGCAATACAAACTCATTGAACATTTCAAACGTCTACTTGTTGCCATTATTAAGATAAACGCCTAAAAAACACACGTGTTGTAGGAGAGCCCACAATTGTTTTTTTAATTTATTATTATTATGTTTTAGTTTTTGTTATAGCGGCAACTAAAAGATACGTTCTGTGGCAGGCAGACGGACTGACGAACGGACGGACGGACGGACAGACGGCCGGACACACGGACTGACAGCGGAGTTTTAGTTAAAGTGTTCCGTTGGTTACCCTTGGGGTACGGAACCCTAAAAGATTGTTCCTGGGGAAAGGATGAAACGAAAATTAAATTAAAACGTACCTCATCATCACTATTCCTTTCCGAATTGGATATATCCATATCCACGATTTCCGGACTTAAGGAGCTCTCCCCAAGTACCGGCATCGACGTATGGACAGCTGCACAACATAATAATATTAACGGTTCATAAATATGAACTAACAATTTTGCAATCATTATTCTTATTATCAGTAGATAATAAAAAAGGAAAAAACTAAGGGACACTATTTAAAATAACAAATAATTTGCTGATAAAAAATGGCTAACCAAAATCAGTAAAGAGCTGACTGGAACAAGAAGGCTAGCAGCATTGTCACGCTGGGTGACAATACTGTATGTACAAGTTACATACACATAGGCACAATATTTTGCTGGTTTTGGTATTAAACTTCCACCGTTTAACTTCGCTAGACAGCTCGATACAAATAAGAAAACTATCTGATATTAAATAGATAATATAATGCACAGAAAATATTAAAACATCTCATAAGTACATACCATGCAAGTATTCCCAAACGACATTATACTCTCTCGTAACTTACCTTTTCATGTCCAGCTCAAGTGCGTACTAACCCCCAACGAAGAACCTATATCATATAATAGAAGGGGTACGATTATTATGTAAGGCACCGAGTGACACTGTAGAATACGTTGTCCGTCGGGCCTTCTGTAACGATATAATCAATTGAAACGACGATAAATAATCCACTCAATTGACGAGACCGCTGGTCTAGTGGTTAGTACACCTGACTGCTATGCTAGAGGTCGTGGGTTCGATTCCCGCCGGGGCAAACATTTATGTGACAAATATGTTTGTCTTGCGTCTGGGTGTATGGTGTGTATTATAAGTATGTATTTACAAAAAAAAAAAAGTATATAAGTAATGTATCAGCTGCTGGTTCCCATAGTACAAGCTTTGCTTAGTTTGGGGCCAGATGGCGCTGTGTGATAATGTCCAAACATTATTATTATTATTAAACATTATTATTAATTAAATAGTTTTATGTCAAAGCTTTTCAGAGGAAAGTCCAGGATGTAAGTTATTCAACTATAATAAGCTGTTTGTATAACCAATAGTATAACGTATCTATTGTGTAATATGCTAATGTTTCAAATTATTGCTTTACTTTTATATTTGTCAATAAGGGAATAGCTATATTAGTATAATTAAATAGATTATCAACGACATAAAATACGTTTAAAACTGTGTATTTTTAAAATCGGTGCATCTCCAGTAAACGTGTTATTTTTAATATTTATTTTGAAGGGGCTTTTAAGCCAAGTCTATGCCCAAATTAGAGGGTGATAGGTATATTATCTACTCTGAGGTTATAAGAAAGTGATCAAAACTCAGGTTTTAAAATTTTGTCTTTTTCTTCTTTAAGTTTATGGCGACAAGCTTTTAATACAGGTATTCCGCCAATAAAGTGTTGTCTATCGGGCATGTCTGAGTAGACATGCCCGATAGATACTTGTATGAGTATACAAGTATTTTCAAAAAGTGTACTCTAGTTCGAAAGTGTTATCTTAGATGTTGTGTGCTATTTCGTTGACATATTTATGTTTCTTTAAAGCCTCAATGCTGCGTCAGCTTCTAATGTCCTTTAAAACTGAAACGAAATTGTGACTTAAAAAGGGGAAACATAAATTTTCACAGCAAACTTTAACTTTTAAAAATGTCTTCTTCATTGGTCTGTTACCCTCGGGACATAAAGCAGTAATAATATATTTGGTTCAGACGAGCGGATATTGTGTCTAATCATGCACGTGGATTATTGAATAGCATAATAAAATGAATGCGGACATATACTGGAACATTCTAGAGGAGCGTATACCTATAAGGGTCACTCACCATCGATTCCTAGTAGAAGGGGTGTTTTAAAGTCGACCACAATCGGCTGGACACAAGAAAACTCCTTTTCAACATGTTGTGTCTTAGTCAGCGGCTCGGCCAGTGGCTTTTTCTTCGGTTGGTTTGAGCTGCTGCCAATAAGAATAGCAAACACCGTATTATTAATATTTATTAATAGTAAGTATTCCAGGAAAACCAAAACGCGCGATCAATATCCCCTGTGTAACCTGTAGCCTTAGCAAGAATCACTTTCGACAATTTTTGCATGAGGAAATGAAAAGTGGAACTAAAAAATCATATGACATTTTTCATATTTTGAGTTACAAGCGGGCCAAATGCTACCTTAATGCTCCTGAAAATATATGTGAAAATAACTTCATGGTATTCCAGCTACAATATTCATCATCAGCCGATAGACGTCCACTGCTGAGCAAAGGCCTTCCTGTGCTAATACATATAGGCTATAACTTCGAGACCAGTTGCTCTCGAGCAAACATAATGTATCTAGATAATAGTTGGAAAAGTAAAACTTACCTGCTGCCCAAGTTGGAAGGTTTTCCTCCATAGCCACTGCTGCCGCTGGAGTTACTCTCGGAGCGGGTGGATTTGGAGCTATGACTGAAGACAGAAATAAAACTATACAAGTGGAATATAAACAAACACTATATAAACTATACCTTTATTGATAGTAAAAAGACATATTTTTAACATACTTTTATTATTTATTTCATCGATGTATCGTTCACATTATAAAATACCGATCGAATCCGCAACGAAGAGATTGTTAAAACAACTGGTGTAAAAGATGGTGTAATGTGATGTGATTCTAAAGATGAAAAGGGAATGCCATGTTACGAAGGCCAAGGCTCAACTTTCTAGATAGAATTACCAAAGTACTCAATAATGGAAAGGTAAAGAGTACTCGGAATCGGCGGGCATGTATGAATAGATTGATGAATTTAAAAGAAGCAAATGAGGTGTGTGAGTCAAGAGTGAAACGGCGCTCTATACTCTCTGCCCACCACACACACAATTAATCTAATTAAACGAAAGTGTAATGCTGAAATGATAAACCTCCATATTGCGGCGGCAGCAATATTGGAAAAAAATGGCATAGGTAATAGTGCATTGTCACGGGAACCAAACGTATACCTATGCCAAATTTCAGCTCAATCGGACACTGGGGAGTGCGTAGGGGAGTGTGTCAATTTTAACTGAGTCTGGAGTTTACAGTTCAGTGCCAGTAGCAGGAACATTGTCGACAACGTTTTCGTATCGCCTTCGACTATTTTTGTATTTAAAAATGAACAGCGCTGCGGCGGTGAAAAGTGGAACTAAAAATTAGTATGACAATTTTGACATTTCGCGAGTTACGTTTTCAAATAAGTTTTCGACAATGTTCCAGCTACCGGCACAGATTTCTTTGTCAGTAAAGCAGGTGAGAAAGGTAACGCTTTGAAATTAATTATTTTATTTTAAACCACCAACAGTATACATATTAACAATGTCTAAGGTAATTCTTCACCAAGGCAGTCGAAGTTCCGATTTGTGTTAACGCTCTTATAAATTTCATACACGTGTTGGTCCTGAATGGCCCTTTAAAAAGAACCGGTGGGATACCGACACCGACAGTCTAAGCGAGCAATTCCTAGTCTAATAAAAAAAAAGTTCCGTGGAATACTATAAATTTACTTGATAACACAGTAAAACGTCGGTATTAATGACGTCAGCACCCGCCTGCGACCGACGCGTCACATGGAGGCTTACAACGTGCACAAACACGTGCTCGAGGCGTAACTATAATTATGCCTGACCTTCTCTACACGCCTCTACAAGATAGTGATTTGATTTAGGCTCTGATCAAATAAAAACGGTGGACGGAACTCGGCGAACAACGGAGTGACGCCGGTTTTTTAAACAGTAGTGCTGTTTGTTGTACACTGCAAGGCGTAGCTTTAACCGAGGTCAAAATCATCATCAAAATCCAAAAGCATTTATTCAGTTTAGGCCCTAATAATGCACTTATGAAGGTCTAAATTACCGTCACTTCGTTTTTCGCCAATTTCCATCTACCCATATATCTTACCAGATCAACTAAAAATTGGAACTACAATTTTTAGTTGATCTGATGATATAGGACATTTTATTTTGGAACCAGTTACCCTATTGTTACAGAAGTGGTGTAACAATAGGGTGACAAAGACCGATTACACTTAATTCACTTTTCCGTTACGTTTTGTAGGGATACCTATCGATCAATTTGGGTAACGCTTCTGATAGATTGGTATTTTAATGGTATTTGTTCGTAGATAAATATAAATAAAAAACCGGCCAAGTGCATGTCGGGCCACGCGGAATGTAGGGTTCCGTAGTTGCCTTTCATAAGTATGTGGCCCGTTCATTATTTGCGTGGAACCCTAATTATAGCATAGCGTTTGAGGCCCATCCGAACAGCATCTTGGCGCTCGCGCCTATGAGCGCGGCTGCCGCTGGATTTGTTCCTCGCACGCAGGCCCCGTATCAAGCGTCCGCCCGAGCGCCCGTACATTTTATAAGTTGGTACGAAAAACGAAAGAAAAAGTCTGGTTGACTATTACTTGTTAAGTTTTAAAGTTGTGACAGACAGACGGACGGACATATCGAACCTATAAGGGTTCCTTGTTGACTTTCCGGAGTCAACAAGGAACCTAGAGAAGAGGGCAAAAAGGTACGGGCCTCAAGCTTGAGAGGCACCGATCCGCTGGGCACATGGGGAATCACATTTATAACAAAAGTTTGTTAATTTAATTTCTAGGGAGGGTCCCATCTGATAAATTTGCCATCCATACTAATATTATAAATTTGAAGGTAACTCTGATTTTTTGCTACCTCTTCAGGACTAAACGGCTGAACGGGTCGAAACAAAATTTGACACGGAGATAGATTTAATCCTGGGGAAAGACATAGGCTACTTTTATCTTTAAATAACTGCGGACGAAGTCGCGGGTAAAAACTAGTATGCTATAATTACGCCACTATTTGGACCCATACCAAAATACAAATTTGTAGAATACTGTAGGTATCAGGTACGAATGAAACATTATTTTGTAAGTTGGAAATAACTGTCAATAATGATACAGCGTTAAAGTTCTTATAAGTATAAAAGATAAGATATGACTTAGGATTTGGTTATAGACACCTTGTTTGTACTCAACCTCTGAAAATTTTAAAATAGTAATTAGTTTGTTACTAGTCATGAGTGACTGCTATCCTATACCTTTACCCGGAAAGGGACTATGCAAGATGTTAAGTATTATGTAAGTTGTTAGTCCAATAATTTCATTCTTATAATACGCAACATTTAAAAGATACCAATAAATAAACCCTTACTACCTTCGTAATATACAAATGTATACAATATTGCTCCGTCTTAAAAGGTAGAGCAAGTTGAAAGGAGATTTAATACACGTGTTTTTCGCTCTTCACGTGGCATCGTCTGTCACGTGGAGCGGTCGAGCTTCGGTCGAGGAAGAAATTGATACCGTTACAGCCCTACAAGTAAGCACAAAAGGAAACGAAAAAGTTGAATTAGGGACGGTCTTTTATAAGTTCGAGCCATTGCATACGCCCCACCTGATGGTAAGCAGTCACTGTAGCCTATAGCCACTAGTAATAACAGGGGTATCACTAACGGGTTGCCAACCATGTTGTTGATGAGGACTCACTGTGCTAGCAGCATTACTACTAGCCCAGCATATCCTCGTGGTGCACTGGCAACCTTACTTACCGCAGAAACACAACACTACATCAAGTAGTATTATTTGACTGCGGTCTTCTGTAAGGTGGAGGTACAGTCCCCAGCCGGGCGGCTCCAATTTAAATGGTAAAACCCACGGGAAATCCCAAATCGCCCTACCCCTCTTTAAAATTAGTTAATTCAGTTTAGGCACTTTAGGCCATAGTTAGGCACTTCTGAACGTCTGCTTTACCGGTTAGGAAAAAAGAAAGTTAAAGACAGCCTCTTTCGGAATTGTTGTTTTAGCGACAAAGCTGTCATCTCAGATAGCAGTTACCCAACCTCTTAATTACCAAATAATCACTTGAGATAAACTTTTTCCAAAGGGAAAAGCATCCTCTCGTGAAAATCACACCCGACTAGGATAATACTGCCACCTAACAGAACGTAGTCTTATAATAACGCTACTCTGATATAGTGATGTGACTCTCCGGTGAGTAAGGTTTCAAGACCTCTAAGATGCATCGTGCTAATACAGAAGGAGACATTTCGCGATTCCTCTCAACATGAAGTTGGCTATTATATCTTAGCAATGATACCACCCATAACGGATGTGAGCCGCGTGCTAACATTGCAGACTTTTATATCAAATATATTTTGTCTACCCGAGCGAAGCCGGGGCGGGAAGCTAGTATAATATATAACCTATGTTACTCAGTGATGATGTAGCTTTCAAACGGTGAAAGAATTTTTGAAATCGGTCTAAAAAATAAATAAAAAATTTAGGGGTGGACTACCCCTAACATTTAGGGGGATGAAAAATAGATGCCGGCCGATTCTCATAGATACCGGATAAGCACAAAAAATTTCATTAAAATCGGTCAAGCCGTTTCGGAGGAGTATGGCAACGAAAACTGTGACACGAGAATTTTATATATTAGAAGAAATACTTATAATAACTTTTAAAATGATCGTCAATACCTTTGCTCACATGGCAACTCTTTAGTGATATCCCTGGTATTGCTAGCGGCTATAGGCTACGGTGACTGCTTACTGCTATGTGCCACCTTAGTGGTATACAAAAAAACATGCAATTTCAAGTATTTCTGCTAAGACATCACAAAAATTAAAAGCTTACCTTCTCCGGGATTGGCTGTTGCTGTTGCTGCAACTGGTCGAATAAGCCGAATCCATCACCTTAGCATTACTCTCTGAATCATCCATGGAAACCATTGTGGATGTTAGATTTTAAATATCTGCAATAAATCATGAATTTTCATAAATCTTAAATAATAATAGAGCAGTGGTGGCCTTGTGGTATGAAGCGTTGCCCGCTATTCTAGCGACGCAAGTTCGAAACCCACCGGCCCGTACAGAGAGAGATCCGTCGGTTGCTGTGTGTGTGTCCCTTGAACTGTTCAAATGCATATCAATAATATGCTGCCAATTGACGATATTCATGCTATGCGACATCAGTGCTAGGGGGCGCTCATAATACAGGCCAGGTGTACTGAACAGGGCGGAGCATTATACATCAGGGCGATGACTTCAACTTTATAAGTCGCATGTACGGTCCTGAGTGGAGTAGGTACTCAGATGCGTGTTCTAAGAATTGTCATCGATCTCATTCTCACAAACGATTTAGAACACCTAATCCTGAGGAGTGATTACGCCACTCGTGTAAGCTACCGCTCAGACAAGACATTTTTTTCTAAAGAACTGTTTGATATTCTTTAGAATACAAGGTATGATACATTCTCGCATATCAATTTCTTTCTACCATTGCGTCTTGCCACTTGCCAGGGTGTCCATCCTCAATTGGAATGAAACTGTGCTTTTCAAAAGTATCCTTTTGCGGGCATACTTTTTGCACTGACTGTATACACATTCTAAATCAAAGGACATCATCCATTTTGTTCCAAATCTGAAAGTGCCGGCCATCGCAATATAGACGAACAAGATCAAACAGAATATATACAAAAAAGTATTGGCCAGCACTTTAAAATTTGGACCAAATCTCTATGAAACATGGATGATGTCCTTTGCAATGTGGCCTGTTTGTTTCGGCCACATAGAGTCATACTATATGCCCAAAAAAGCAAGTTAGCAATTAGTTTGAGTGGCGGAAACGGAAATGGAATAACGGAAATCCGACGTAATACGAAGGTAGCCTATATCCGTGACATAACCCGCATGGACAGATATACAAACTTTCGCATATTGAAGGTATTAAAATAACCATACCTAATAAAGAAAAAGCCTTATTTAGCATAGGCGACTTCGCATTTGCATACATACATAGATAAACATAGACATAGGACATAATGGCTGGAGCTAACCCACTATAATGTACTTACTACATCACACTACAAATGAAGGATTCCCGCTAGGGATGCAACGATACGGCTATTATGATACCAATACAAATGACGAATACATCGTAATGGCCAAATACGATAACGAATTACGATACGAATGCATTACGATATTTGTTTAATACCATTTTGATGAATTTATTGGAAGCTTTGTTGTATATTATTATTGTAAGACTAAGTAAAGTAAAAGTAACAAAAAAAACAGTTATGCATTTTTAATCAATATAATTATTTATTAATTTTATCAATGTTCATCATTAGCTTGTATTTTAATTGGTACTATTTGTTACATTTACTGACTATTATTTAATTTTAATTGTAGTCGTAATTTATTACTGGCAAATTCTTATTCAGAAAACACAACATTTTTAAGTTTTTTCCCTTAAGTCCGTTTCTCTCATCACACAATGTATCGTAAAAATATCGTATCGTAATATTTACGATAACGAATGATCGTAAAGGTTTACGATAATCGCCGATATACGATTATCGTATCGGTATCGTTGCATCCCTAATTCCCGTATACAAACATTATTGTATTCAATTTGAATAAAACTGAACATTTCAAATAAATTTCATAATTGATATATATATTTTTGACCTTAGGGTAAGAAGTGCATACTAAGGTCAGTATAGATCCAATTCAATATGCTCCATAGATTAAAGATGTAATCAATGGGTGTATACAATACTAGCGGCCCGCCCCAGCTTCGCATGGGTAGACAAAAGAAATGTCTACCCGTGCGAAGCCGGGCGGGCAGCTAGTATAATATATAGCCTATGTTACTCAGCTTTCTACGTGCCACCTTTATGGTATAAAAAAAAATGTTGCATGTATCATAAAATATATACATTTTAATCTTTGATTATTATAAAAAAGTAGTAAGTAATGGTTAAGTACAAATAACCCTACACAAACATTGTTATTTTCTCAAGTGAGTGAATTTTAGGACCCAAATATGAAGTCGAAGGAAGTTAATATTAAAATTCTTTCAGAACTTAACATATCCACATTAATCAGGTAAACAGCCTTTTTAAATATAGAGTTGTTGCAAAATTTTCTAGCATATTCTTAAAGGTGTAATCAGGGCTGTCAACTTCATACCACTAGTGCATATCAAATCAAAAACTGCTGTTTTACAAAAATATGCATCCATTTCAACTAATTTAATAAAGAGGTTTAGCTCAACTTGCATAGTAACTTAATAGATTTTTCTTTTTGGAACTAATTTGAATGCTTCTTCTATTTCATTTAGTAAGGTAGACTGAGCTGGACTCAACCCAAACCTTTTTTTTTGTCTATAGAAAACTGCTTTCCATACCAATTCAAGTAATAAAAGATATGAAAGGGGACATATGCAATTTCAGCATAGCAATGGTGAAAATAGTTCTAGATCTATCACTGAAAGTACTAAAGTAATATTGTGTAAGTGACAAACCATGAGGAAACTTCTTCATTGTACATTTGAAGAGTAAATATTGCTACTGGAAATATTTCTCTTTCTCATAAATAATTCCATGATCTAGGAGTTTGTAGGTACATACCTATAATATACGTAACAAATGATTATAATAAGAAACTAGTAATAAGGTAATGTATGTAGTTTAGTTATTAAATTGTAAAGCCATGAGAGGCCAACAGACTGGCACTACGCAATACAATAATGTCGTATCAGCGTTAAGCTAAATTAACACTAAAGTCATTACATTAGGCATATTATTTATATACATTGAATGTAAGCAATTTTGTTAATTTTTAAATACACGCCTCAAGCAACTGTGGAATAAATTAATTAAATAACTTACCAGCCCATAGTTGTTCTGACATGATGACACCTAACACCAACTTTTACGAATAGTGAAATTGGTTAAGTGGAAAACTTTCCTTAAACTTTTCGCCTATAATATATTAGTGTCAGTTTATCTTAACAAAAAACAAATGTCATGTTTATGAACTTCCATCACAAGGATCCAATAAAAATACCTCTAGGGGCACAATTCTCTTGAAATAGGTCTGAGAGTAATGAGTAAACAATACAATCAACACTATATGAATTGAATTACTCGGCGTTAATGACTGTATGTGACTGAACTGAGCTGAGTACTGAATTGACTGAGCAAGGCTCGTTCACTTCGTCTCCCCCTCTCGCTCTTGCCTCGACCTGCGACTAGTGAGGTGCAAATCTGTAGGAATCTTATTTGCGTGTAATATCGATAACGTTGATTTTTGTACTTCAGACTGTACCGTATGCCAAAAAGTCGCGTGCACAGCTAGTTATCAAAAAAATATCTTCTATACTATAAAAACTGTACGAAATTCGTATCTGTGCATTGAAAATATTTACCAAAAACTGATTCAGCGTGAATCAGAGTTTTCAAAATATAATAAAAGTATTCTTAAAAACTTTGTCCATCTGTTTGTCTGCCTGTGTTACGCGCTAATATCAGAAAGTTCTTAAAGAATTTTCATGGGCATTTAATAGGTAACTAGAGCATAGCTTGGGGCATAAAGATTTGGGTCACCGAGTAATGGATATTATCTTTAGTTCTGCGTAGCTAATAAAAAAACCCCGGCCAAGTACGAGTCGGACTCACGCACCGAGGGTTCCGTACACACTTGTAGGTAAGATTAAAAATAGGCAAACTCCAAATGAGGTCATTATTCGTCGGTGACTCTCAGCAGCGGGATTCAGGAACATTTTTTAGTAAATTCGCATTTAAAAAAAAAAACTACACATTTACGGTTTTCAGATTTTAACCTAGAACCATGAAATTTGCCAGGAAGCAGTATCTTACAGCACAAGTAAAGGACTTGTGCTGTATGATACTGCTTCCTGGCAAATTTCATGGTTCTAGATTAACGGTAGGTACCCTGTAGGTTTTGATTCCCTTGTGAAATCGCAAAATATGCGAAATTTTGCGACGTAAACGGTAATATCATTTCTTCATTTGACTTACAGGTTTGATGATTTAACAGCCGAAAGGGACCATAGACCCGGGTATTTCATATTAATTTCAATTTGATAGCTTCACGGGTACTCCAGATAAAAATTCTTGACAGACAGACAGACAGACGGACAACAAAGTTATCCTATAAGGGTTCCTTTTTTCCTTTTAAGGTACGGAACCCTAAAAATAATGGAATTGTAAAAAACAGTTGAAGAGCTGGACCGATTTTAACAGAAATTTCACTGACAGATAGTTGATGATATAAGACGTAACTTAGGCTTAATTAATTTTGGAAAATTAATTATAAAGGTTCCGCGCAATGAATAAAACCGATAAAATTGTTAACAAATTATTACCACGCGTATGAAGTCGCGGGCACAGATAGTCAGTTCTTACACCAAACAAAAATAAGATTCAGAAAAAGTATGAAGCGTTTGATGAATATAAACGAAGTAAAATAGGTGTGTAAGTCCAGAGTCAAATGATGTTCTATACCAGTGAAAATTGGGAAATTTTGGAGGACACCATAAATAAAAAGTCAATTTTAAATATTATTCAAACCTGCTGTTTTATTGGTAAGTTTCCGAAACGAAACAAACACCTCACTCGCGCGCGTTATGTAGTTAAGCCATTTTCTTTCGTCTGTATATCTTTATGGGATAATCTTATTTTTCCGTGGCACTACAGCTAATGACCACGGTACACCAGTGTACCACATATCTATACCATAAAGCTTTTCAAATCTATAGTTTTAACAAGATTATATTATGTTACTTTTTAGTTAGCGTCATTAAGCCCAAAAATATATTATATTTTAGACTAGCTTGGAGGAAATTACTCTGTAATCATATATAAACCTATTTTCGCTCCTGAGACAATACAATTTTATTAGTGTACTGTTACCAAATAGCGCAAATACAATCATTGCATGTATTTCCTTCATTTGCACAAGCTTCATCCGTTTTGGATACATATTATGTCCAGTTATGAGTATTAATTTTAAATTGACGTTTCACATTAAACTGTTCTATTATGAATCGCCTCACAAACCTACTGCGCTGTCAAATTAAGTATATATATTTTTTATCGCTCTACGATGACTAGAGGCCCTGTACAACACTAAGGCTCACGGTGTTCAAACTTTTCACGCTCCAAAACACGTGAGTGAGCTGAGAGAGGGAGTGAGACGCGTGTTTGACTATGTCTGGCTTCTTATTTTTATCACGAGGCGTTCGTTGCCGACCTACGAAATGGACTAAGGTGCTCAAAAATTCCGTGAATTGGTTTTGTTCAGCCACGAGACCAGATTCACGTTTCACAGTTTGTCGTGTGGCTGGGAACCTCTACAAATTATTACCAAATTTTAGTACAGTACAACCCTAACATAAAATACCTCAATATAACGATTAGACAAGTATACATAATCAAAGGAAATGCCCTTGTATTTGTACTTAAGGGTCGATTGCGAACAACCTCTTTATAACGATTTTATAATCAAAGAATCGTTACAGGATAAAGGCCCCTGCACTGTACTTGAAATAAATGTTTGTTTACCAAGCCAGACAATTTACCTAATATATTATGTTATCGCTATGTTAATAAAACTCAACGGCTGAATGTATTTTTTTGAATGTATAATTTTTAAATATGTATTTTCGATTCTTGTTATTTTATTTTTTATTGTCATATTATTATTATTGTAAGTCCGAGTGCGACAAATTTCCACAGTCAAACCGAGTAATCGGTTTTGTGGTAACCAAAAAAATTGTAAGTGTTATTTTCATAAAATAAAGAAACTTTTATTATTATTATTCCCTTTATTTATTTTACATCTTAGTTTTTTTTTTTACAATATTCTTACAAAAAATAATTATTATTATTATTATTTGCATGAAATTTGTAACGAGCTGGATTAACATATAGGATTCTTTATTCCGGTAAATGTGGGGTTCCTCTGGAAAAGCCATAAAACGTTAGGGTAGATAGGATTCTTTTTTAATCGGGTGAATTTAAGTTTCCTGTGGATATGATAGGTTAGGATAGGATAGGTTACTACAAACATGATTACTAAATACTTTTGTATTACATACCGAAATAACATCGTAACTAGTGGGCTTTGTCTCAATTATCTACTATCCCCAACCGGAGCTTGCCCAACATACTTCCATCAACATTGCTTACCACTACTTTATGACTGAAATTATTTTTGTAACGGTGTTATTTTACAGAGTTATTTCACACTGAGTCGTTTTTGTACCGAGTTGTTTGAGATTAAACAGAACATTAATAAGTAGGCGTAATAATTGTGAAGTAGCTATGTAGTATATACTATGAAGTTTTGAAAAACTAAAGCGATAACTATGGGTCTGTTTCCATAGTTCTATACTATCCGCTATATCTCATTCCTATTGTTTTTACCTACACATATCATCATTCACATGAACCATATTTCCCTTCATCGCACAACACACTATTCAATAAATTTTAAAATTAATTTTGTTTTCTTCCCTAACTTCCTAAAAAAAAAAAAACCTAAAATAATTATTTATTAGTATTGTTTTGTGTCAAAGATGTCGACGGAGACCTACACTAATCAGGAGGATTATTATGTTGTGTATTGGTAGATTTGCGATGGATGTAGGTTGCGGAGAGCCCCCGCAAGTGTTACGACAAGTGATAAAATCTGTTCATCGACGTGCCGCTTTATGCATTTAGCGAGAAGTGCGGCATATGAACCCTTCTTGTAGTTCTTGTTGGTAGCAGCTCGCAGCAACCGTCGCGATGGTTGCTGCGAGCTGCTACCTAATAGTGTAATAGCTGATCCGTGTTTTAAAATTTCCAATTAGGTACTAACACCTAAAGAGGGTTAGTAATTGGAATTTTTAAAACACGGATCATTAGAACAGGTAAGTTTTAGATAATTTAAAATCAAACAAATTGGTACACGTAAATTGATGCACAATCCACTGTTACCGAGAAGGTTAATTTCAGCGGGTGCGGCACGTGTAAGGCGCTTTGTAGTTTACCGCCTGTCGCCGCGCGCCTCATTCATCGAATAATGCATAGCTATATAGCTCAAGAGGGTTGCTACTATTTTGAAATAAATTAATTTTAGTATGAAATTAAAAACATACGATCTCCGAGTCGGGACCTCGGCTGTGTAACAATCACAGGTGATACATTATATAGCCTAAATATCAGGACTCCCTTTCCGAATAACCTTGTATATAGAGTTGGAAGGTAGGAGTGTTAGATTAGCAGATACCACTAGATAATATTACTACATAGTAAGGTACATAATAGTTCAATGGCACGTACCGTACGTATAATTAAATGTATAGATAAAACTAAATCTAAGGAGGGTTGTCGGAAAATAAACAGGACCAGAAATTCCTAATAGGTTCCACGAAATCATTTATTTTTGAATATAAAAAATAATTCTCTCGCTCCTTTTTATAACTATAATATCATTGTTCAGAGGTCAGAGTAGATAATATACTACGTACAAGTATCGCAGTCGACTAATTTTGTACGGGAAATTAAACAGCGCTGCGGCGGTGAAAAGTAGAACTAAAATTCGTATGACAATTTTGAGGTTACGTCACAGACCTTTTTCGCTGGTTAAGTATTCGAATACGTAGTCAAAAGTTGTTTTTGCTAAGGCTACTGAAGTAACCAAAAAGGCTACTGAAGAAACCAAAAAGGCTACTGAAGTAACCAAAAAGGCTACTGAAGAAACCAAAAAGGCTACTGAAGTAACCAAAAAGGCTACTGAAGTGAAGGCTAACTTAACTTTGCTCCAATTTGTTAATCAAAGTTTTTGTTTACAAATATTTTAATTTCCACATTGCACTTGTGGGGTTCCATAGAATAATGGGGATTTGGTAAGTGTTCCATTACCTTAAAAGTTTAGGAGCTCCGATCTAGACTATTTACTAGGTACTTTGATGAAGCACAACAGTGCTTCTGCGGTAAGTAAGTACCTAAGGTTGGCAGTACTGAGGATACGCTGCGCTAGTAGTAAAGTTGTCAAGGTGAGTCCTCGTCAACCACAGGGTAGGCAACTCGTTAGTGATACCCCTGGTATTGCTAGCGGCTATAGGCTACGGTGAGTGCTAACAATGCCGTACGCTTGTGTGCCACCTTAGTGGTATACAAAAATGTATATCAGTATCTTCATACACTTACAATAAAAACTACAATTAACACTAGGTTTATTTATTTAAATTATAATATAATAGGTACGATGAACAACAAATTTATGAAACTGAAACAAAAAGTAAATAATAATATTAGTACCTATACAATCTCTCCTAGAGGTATAGATAGATTATGTACATACCTACATTTATGATCACGCCGGCCGGGCCGGCAGAGTCCCTCACGGGGTTACTCCCTCTACGCTCACGGGGTAGGCCATAGACAATACACTTATATAGGACAGGGTATGCAAAGAGTATAGAGCGGAGCGCCATTTCGCTCCTGACTTAAACACCTCTTGGTTGGATTATTGGTAACATTTAAGCCAAAGGTATGGAATATATACATAATATGTTATTTATGAAGTTATGACCAGTTGAAGTTCCATAAGGAGAGTGTAGTTGGAAGCCCAAGTGCTAGTGATGTATCATATTATGTATACCATCATACCTATACACCCAGTCAGGATGGGGTCATCAATATAATTCACTCTTACCTCAAAATCGCGACATAAATAGTACCATTTAGGGCAGCCTGTATTTGTAATATTAACCTTATTGCAAGTACCGTGGCACCAAATCTACATTGCATCAGGTACGCATTGCAATACATCTTTTTCCTGACGAGTAGTAATAAATGGCAATGGAAGGTTTTCAAAATACTACCGCAAGGCAAAATTTAGTCAGCATAATCGGTTTAGTCATACCATAGGAACGCATAGAAAACGAACAGACAATATGTTTTTTATATATATTAGATTACAATATTGTGTCAAAAAGTAAAATTCCAATAGGAATACATGAAGAACATTTCCAAAACACATAATTTCATCAAAAATATATACACACATTATGTTGTGTACGGTAATCGACGCCGTTGCTCTATCTAGCAACTAGCTGGACGATCATTTTGCAGTTAATACCACAACCTATAACAAATGGATCATCAGTGGACTGGACTTTTACATTGTGTATTTTAAGCATTAATAAAATCACTTTGGGTTTTTCTATAAAACTGTCTAAGAGACGAGAAAATACCTGGAATGTATGTGTTTATAATAAGAGATGAATCGTCGCAATACTTGTAAACAAGTCATAAAAATATTGTGTCGATATATAGTTTTTATTGCGACTGTAATGTAATGCAAATGTTAAACTTATACAATAGTTTTTAAAACTGATGTAGATATGCACGAATGTTAGTACTGATAGAATTATTTTCATGTTACGGTACCAATTTTATGATAACAATTTTAAATATTAACAGTTTTATAGATTTTGTCGGCGGACATTGACCGCACCTGGCGACTAACAAAAACATGTCGAGGCACCCTGCAATACCTATTTACTATTTATTCTACCTATTAGTTGATTCATAAAGTTGAAGGCACAGACAAGAAAGTACAGCAGTAGTACAGTTATGTTAGGTAGTTGGGGAAAGAGGAGCTGGATGGAGATGAACAAGTGAACTTAATTTACTTAAATATACATTTTAACCAACAGCGGCCAAGAGTAGGGTTGCAATTTCTTCACTCGGAGAGCGAGCCAGCAGTTGCATGGTGACTGCTCCTTGGGCGGCCACCAGTCGTGCCTTGACCATTACTGGGATGCCCGCGCGCCACAGTCCCCCACCACGGATTTCTTTCACAGCATCGCCACTGATAGCGCTCTTGGGCAATCCCAAATGTTCGCATACAGCCATCGCTGCTACACCAACATCAGTTTGTGAAAGTCCAAACGTATCGCAGGCTTCAGTCGTGTTAGAAGCATTTTCCCACGTTGCCTCCCACTCATCAGTCGCTGCGCGTGTCCGAAGTTGATCGGCACAACCAATTTCGACGTCCTCTAAGGGATATGTATCGGCATAGCCCTCCGTAGAGTCTGGCTGACCCGTGGTCGGGTCACAATCACGGACCACGAACTCTAAAGTAGCTCCAATAGTTCCAAGAGTTTCGATCGGGTTCACTGGGAACTCTAATAGGCAGAAGACACTGCCCTGTTTGTCATACGGCAATTGTTCGCAAGGCACCTCACCTAGCATTTTATAACCAGGGGCAGGCTCCAGGCGTACATACACTTTTTCCAAGAGCTGATCACTAAGTGTGTTCAAACATTCAAACTGCAAGACTAAGTGGCGTGCAAAAATGTGCTTAACACAACGTACACGGTACTCAGTTTCTGGCTCAGTAAGGTCGACAGTTTCACAGGTTTTGAATATATTGCCAAGCTTTTCGATTCCTGGAATAATATTCAATTGATCAACATATTGTTCTTCGCGAGATACTACTGGCACATTGCGAACTTCAATCTCCACAGTTACTTCTTTAGTTTCTTTCTGTTCATCTTCAGTAGGAACACTTGCAATATTGAATGTTTCACTTTCTGTGTTTCCAGAAGCAATGAAGTCGCTTAAGGCCTTTTCTAAGAGAACTGAATTTGGTATTTGCACGTTGGTTATGTAATCATCGATCAGTTGACGATCACCAGAATCTAGAATGGCACTGTAAAAAATAGCTCTATCGCGTACTTCATCCTCATCATCTAACTGGCAGCGAGCCAATAGGACTCTAATGTTTGGAAGCAACTCTTCACGTGCCGCACCAAAGCGAGCGACGGCTGCCACAGCAGCGGCCCGAACTGGACCAGATTCTAAGATAACCCGATTATATATGTATCTGATGTACCTAGACGGCTGGCGAGCTTTAGGACCCTCACGGCCCAGCACATGCAAAATTCGCACAGCTAATGTAGTATGCTCACAATCTTCGATAAATTCGCAAAGATGAGCCAAGCCGCTTTCCTTGGCATCGGGATTTTCTTCGATAAGAGCAATAATAGCATCGGCAATGGCACTCTTGTATTGAAGTCCGCCTTCATCGCGCAACATTCCAGCTAAAAATGCAGCTAAAGACTGATGTTTTCGTGGATATTTAGAACAAAGGCGACGTATAGCACGAACGACCACAATCTTAAATTCATCTGATATTTCTGACATGAAACTAGAAATCTGTTTCATGAGACGATCAATTGAGCTTTCAGCTCCTGTTGCAAGAAGTGTTGTCACAGCTAGAGTTGCTACAGAGCGGTTCGGATCAGAAATTAGATTTTCTAAATCTACTGCACATGCTGCTACAGCATTAGGATGCTTTGCCGTTAATTTGGCTAAAGTGCGAGCACCAGCTAAACGCAATGTGGCTTTGGACGAACCACAGAATATTTGTAAAACAGAAACAGCTGGAGCTAGTTCACGCGCCGATTTTCTCAAATTTACTATAGCATGAGCAGCTTCATACACAACAATCTCCGATTTGTGGCGAAGGCATGATTCTATGAATTCCATGTATGGTTCTGAAGTTTCAGTTTGATCCTCTTCAGCAAGTTTTGCAGCATGGCGAATGAGAAGGCAGAGCGCATATGGTGAGCGGATGGGGGCGCGAGTCATTTTTGTAACAAGCTTGACAGTAGAAAGACGGTCGTTGCGCCTGGCTCCAGCTACCACAGCCAACGCGTGGTAAGACACCATCATGTTTTCTGACATAATAACCTCCTGAAAAGTAAAGGAAAATGACATCAATGAAAACATAATTTTCAATTAACCCCAGCCTAGATTTCATAATGTGGGCTCAGGGCTGATACAAATACATAATAACTCAAATGCATGTCAGCTGTTAGTGTTTGCACTGGATTAGTTCATTGCACCTCAGACAAGTGTGTACAAATTACACCTAGCAATTGAGGGTATGATACCTGGGAACTTAAACTGCCTTCCAAGCTTCTGTTAAATTAAAATGTTTGTAAAACAAACTTTTATATGCTAATTACATTCACTGACCTACTAATATACATGGACATTGAGTCTAGTGCAAAATTAAAAATTAAAGTGTTAGGAGCTTATTCATACTAACACTTCTACCCCAGAATTGTCCATGAAGCGATTGAAATTAAGAAATATAAACATTTCTATTGGGAGAGCGGTTTCGATTTCGTGGAATCTGTTGTTAGGAAAATGTTCGCGTATATCTAAACTTTAGATTTTATAGACGTATCCGCGGATGTCGTGAGTGTTGTGTGTCAAGTCATTCTAGGACTCATTTTTAAAAGATCATGTGGATGTAAGATACCAATAATGTACGATCTACCAGCGAATCAAGAAGAAGGCAAAGGTCACAACTACAAGCAGTCGGCCAGTAAGGATTGGCATTCGCATTGATATGTTTAACTATCTGTGTTAGCAACAGCAAAGACTATTTGGAATTACATTATTATTATTTATAAACAAATTCAAAATTATTCTTGACAATTTTATTATTTGTTTTTTATACTTTTTTTTTTATTATTAGTCGAAAACTAGAAGTTGAAAAAACTAGTCATGGTGAAAAAAATATTTTTCCTTCATATCAAACATATCCCATTGTCCTCATCTCTCACAATAACATTATCATCCTTTTCGGTATCATTGCAGACCAAAAATAGACATGAACTCACATCTGAATTTAAAATGATTAAACTATAATACAGTCTTATAGTAACACAATATTCTTGGATTCAGATTTTAGTCTTATTATTATGTGCATAATTTAAAGTAGCCTACACATTATTTTTGCTACATTACAAGTCTACAAGTCATTACTACAAATTACAAGTCTCGCCTAGCAGTCCACCCAAACAAGCTAGGCCTCAAGCTTCTCAACAGCACCCAACCAACTTGTCTCAAAAGGGCACACATCTTAAAATTGGATGCTAGATTTTCCTCAAAATCAAAATCATTTATTCAGTTTAGGCCCTAATAAGGCACTTATGAAGGTGTAAATGACCACCGGTTCGAAAAAAAGAGAGAAGAACCGGCAAGAAATTCAGTGCTCTGTGTTTTTTTTAGCTACCTCCTCCTGTTCAAATTAGGAGTCTGCAAGTCTCACTTCTTCTCCTTTATCTGCTTATAGTAAACTTCTACTAGATATTATAAAAAAATACATATTAATTTAATGGACTCATAACAAACAAAATGTATGGCAGTGGGGGAGTGATGGGTAGGATTCCTCAGATGATTGGACCCTAATTATCTTCAAATGGATCTCAGCAGCATATTATTTTAAGAAATGAACCCCACTAACTAATTAGTGATCCCTGGTTTAAGATGAGGTCTGTGATGTAATTACTCTCACAATTGCTGTGCCCTATAAAGAAGGTGTGTATAAGTATTGAGGTTAAATGTTTGTAAAATACTGTACCTACTGTTATTAATGCTGAAAGGAAATTCTAGGATGTATGTAGTGCCTACGAGACAGCTCTCATCTGTCACCTTGGCACCCAACTATCTTTGGTGGAAAGTGGGTGTTGTAACACCTCTGCCTACCCCACCACCACTAACAACCCACTAGTTTCACACAGATAGCAGATAAGATTATATGTTTTTTTATCTGTTGTATCAAGCTTGTGAGTAAGGTTAAATTTGTAAGTAAAATTCATCCCACTTGAAGTATTATCAGTTACTCTCACCTGAGCTTCGTTGACCCATCGCCGCACCAAATCTGGGACACTGGCAGATAAGTGGAGAGCTGAGACTAGTGCAGCCGAGCTTACAGCTGGGTTCTTGTCCACTATGGCTTGCTTCATGTAGCGCTCAATGGCTTGCAGCATGGTACTGTCCGTTATGCTACAGAGAGCCCGAATAGCAGCAGCCCTATACAAATCCTCCTTTCCTGTCATGTCCTTAGTAAGGGACGATGTAACAATAATCACATCTTGAGCCATGCCACTCAACTCTTTTATACACAAATAGACCAGCCTACGCAACACTACATCTTTAGATTGAAACAGCTTGGTGGTCGCGAAAAATATCTCAGTGGCTTCCTGCGTGGTCAAATTTTCACCTTGGTTGATTAGGTAAAGAATTTTTGTCAGAATATGGTTACATTTTCTCGGATTCACAGGCGTTGCATTGAAATATCTGGCTTCTTGCAGCAATGTAGTTTTGTCAAGATTTTGAAACTGATTCCCGCTCCCATCCTCATCTTCTTTTTTGTCGCGTCGACTCATTTCTGAAGGCTTTTTTCTTTTGCAGTTCAATATAATTACGCAGAGAAATATTTTATTATTTCTAATTTAAATGGCTGCGAGCTTAAGTTGGAGAACTTTGCTTTGCTTGCTATTTTTTTCCGTCCATCCGCCAAATCCTCCAACTAATGTCACACCAAGATGTCAACTTCTTCTTCTTCTTCTTCCTAAGTATGGCAATCAATCCCTTCAGGGACTATTTTTGCCAGTGTCGAGTGTTAGAGAATTTTCATGTTGCAAAATTTCTCGTGTTTGCCGCATTAAAATGCCTAGTGTCATGCATTCTAACGCCCAATGGAGTTTCTGGAGAGAACCCACGGCAGCAGCAGATCGTAACACGCCTTTAGATCAGAGGTAACCTATTGACCAAAATGATAAATCACTTAACCCAAAAGTCGTATTATGGCACCATTTCCAATGCTCCTATAAATCAGTCACTAAATGAAACTTTACTGCACATATCGACACCAAAAATACACATTAAAGATCACTATAACACAATTTACGACACACTGGAAAAAAATCTCAACCGCTCCGCCAGATTCCCGCCAAAAACTCCGATGTCAACTTCAACTTCAACACTTGAAATTTGACAGCACTGTATTTGACAACTTCTTCTTCTTCCTAACTATGGCAATCAATCCTTTTCAAGGCCTATTTTTCCAGCGACAACAAAAATATACACCAAAGATCATTGTCTCTGCCAAAGAACACTATACCACAAGTTTCGAGACAGGACAGTCATTGCAAAGGTCTCAATGAATACAATGACATGGTAACCTGGACCTAATGCTGCAGTATCATCTGGAATCTATAACACACACAACTCTTCACTAACTTACAGCAAATAGGTATATCGTGTTTGGGCTCGTTGTAATGGTCTCAATCAAAAGTCTATACTTAGATAGATGGTAATAGGTCCGGTGATGGAGAAGGAAATATTATTGAGGACAAATCGATGATGTTGTGAGTCGGAGGTTTAGAATATTTTAATTTTTCTTGTTTAAAGAACCTCATCTGAACTTTTCGCTTCCCATAAAAACAGGTACTCTCTGTTTAGAAATGAACGACAGATGAATATAAAAAACGTTTGGGATTTGTTCAACCGAAAAACGGTTATCGACGAAGTTAAATACATTCGGTGCATGGTACATTCTACCGGTCCTGTACACTATTGCAATAAAATGTGTAAATTACTAACATAATATTATTATGCCATGCCTCAGCTCAGGCATCACTTTGCTCTCGATCCCGTCTAGGGTGCTCTGCAGGATTATTCTGGACAGACTATCGAGAGCTGTGGAACCGCTTCTCCACAAAGAGCAGGCTGGCTTCCGACCCAACCGATCTTGCACGGACCAGACAAACACTTTGCGTATAATCCTCGAACAGGCATCAGAATGGCAGAGAGAAATGTATTTGACTTTCGAGGATTTCGAAAAAGCCTTCGATACGCTGAAGTGGAGTAGCATCTGGGACCGATTGCGTGAAATTGGGGTCCCCGAAAAGATTGTCAACTTGATAAAGGCAATCTACAGTAAATACTCCTGTAGAGTGACACACGATGGTCTCGTCTCGGAGGACATACCGGTGCATGCGGGTGTACGCCAGGGGTGTCTCCTTTCACCTCTCCTGTTTCTTGTGGTTCTCGATGGCATCATGAAGAAAACAATAGGCAACAAGCGCCGCGGTATAGAGTGGGGACTATCCAGCGTATTAGAAGACCTCGATTATGCCGATGACCTATGCCTGTTGAGTCCAGACGTGCAGACATGCAAGCCAAGCTGGACGACCTACAACGAGAGGCCAAGGAGACCGGACTGAAAAAAAACACCCGGAAGACCCTGGAAATTAGGTGTGGGGCAACGAGCTCTTTGCCGCTACTCATTGGCTCGGAGGAGGTGGAGAGAGTGCACAAATTCGCATATCTCGGCAGTGTTGTGTCGGAAACTGGAGGTACTGAAGAGGACATCGCTCCAAGAATTGCTAAGGCAAGAGCAACCTTCGCTCAGCTCCGCCCTGTATGGCAATCGCGAAAACTGACCAGGAGAGTTAAGCTCAAAATATTCCGGTCCAACGTAAAAACCGTATTGCTTTACGGATGTGAGACGTGGAAGGTTTCCAAAGACATCTCGCGCCGGCTGCAGGTCGTCATCAACCGCTGTCTTCGCCGCATTCTCGAAGTCTACTGGCCAGAGAAAATCTCCAACATAGATCTGTGGGATCGCTGCGGTGAGACCCCGATCGACCAGCAGATCAAACGCCGCAAGTGGAAATGGATCGGCCATACGCTCCGAAGGGACCCTGATCATATACCGAGGCAAGCCCTTGACTGGAATCCCCAAGGAAAATGTAAACGTGGCCGCCCTAAGCAGACCTGGCGTCGGACGATCATCGCAGAGGCGAAGAACATAGAAAAGACTTGGGGCGATCTGAAGCGCGAAGCTCAAGACCGAGCGGGATGGCGGAGCACTGTGGAAGCCCTCTGCCCCATCTAGGGGACACAGGAACATAAGTCAAAGATGCCTCAGCCCGCGCTACGCCACCTGTCTTGTCCTGTAAGTTTCCCTATTTTATTTTATTTTAAATAAAAAATTTTCGGGTATTTTTTTACAGCCGTTGCAACTGTGTTCTATTGAGCGTTGCCTGCTATTGTAGCGACGCAAGTTCTAATCCTATACCACTGAGTTTTTCTATAAGTCACACCACACCATGAGCACTTTGATAGTATACTTCACGAGGAAACCTGCATACGTCTGAGAAGAAATCCATAGACATATATAGTGCCTAAGAGTAGTTTTGAACTTGACAAGAAGTATCTAATCAAAAGGTCTCAACTTGTCAGGTTGGCATCAAGTAAAAATACAGGGTGCAGTAAGTTGGTCATGCAACAAAAAATACGGATACGTTTTATAATTTATTTGTTTACCAATCTACAAATATTTTTGTACATGGTTAACTTGAAACATTTTGTGGCGAATTCGCCCTAACACTTATTAAACATCTGACTTAATATTATAATTTAAATTTATGCCTAAAGTTATCAAGAAACAAATCTAAATAAAAAATGCATACATTTATCATTTAATGGGATTGATCGCCGGCCACAGAAATTATATATCCTAAATATAATAACGATATAAATGTCTAAATAAATATACATATATCATATATTTAATAATATAATTCTTAATTAGCTAAATCGTTATAGTTTTAGAAGGAAAATTACTTTTTCATTAAATAGGTACCTATCTACGGAAAACAATGGAATGATTATGACCAAGTTTAAGCAGACTTGTTTATTTTTTAGTTTGGCTCGAGCTATGCCACCACTGACTTATGCACTATGCATATGCCCCCAATTATTCAACCGATGCTGTCAGCAGAAAAAGAAAAAAAATCAAATGTCTAAAACATGATACCTGCATAATTGAAACAAGGATATTTAAATATAGCTGGAATGGTGATTCGGTGTTAGGCCAGCGGTGGCCCGTCGTATAATATATGCGACCAATAGTTTTCTTTATACCACTAAGGTGTCAAACAATCAAGTCTATGGACGCTTGCAACACCAGGGGTATCACCGCGCGTTGCCGACCCCAAAATGCTGTGGCTCTAAATATGCCTTATGACAACCATTATCGTTACTTCGCTCCGTTTACTTATTTGGTTTTTCTACGGAGGTACCTAATTGTTAATACATAAATTATTATATATAACAGTTCGGACCGATGGCAAAGTGATTGTAAGAGGTATAAGGAAATAATATACCCACGTATGGTCGCGGCCGGTGCGACCGTCGCCTTTTTTGCCTAATTTGAATAATTCATGTATTTTTGTACTAGCGAGGGAGTGTTGTGTAACGTAAATTATAAGCAATGTTCATTCATACAAATAAATAAAAAAACTGCTAAGCAGTTGAACAATACTATCACAATATGAGAACAAGGACTTTCCTAGAAAGTAAAAATTATTTTATTTTACCTACCTATTGGTTTTAGATTTAACTTAGATAAATAAAAATATCTATGCAAATCGAACACTTAAATTATGTAAATACATCCAGTCTTTGAGTTACTATGTACTACGTTAGTAGATATATAGTAATCGGTGCGTATGGACTCTGTGATTGTTGAATAGATACAAGTTAAGAGTTGGATTATAATGAAGTGTAATAAAAAGCAAATGCTTTTATTATTCATGTTAAGTAGGTAGTTATATTTCAAGTAACTAATAACTTTGTTTATTTTTTTTCATAGCAGCGGCTTCTGAAAGCCATCGAGGATAAACCAAGAGAAATAGATCACCACTTACCAACAATAGAATTTCGATTCCCTTAACTTAAATAACAGTAAATATAGAAAGTATTTTTTAGAATTTTAGCTACACATCGAATGTTATTTCTTTGAAAGAAGTAGATTTCTTATACATATGTACTTACTATTGTATCCTTATTTTTAAGCTACATTTTTGGCTGTAGGTACTATTGGTACAACGACATCTTAAATTTACAAATAATTTTATACGTCTATGAAAACTTGCAACGTCTCAATTTTAATAGATTAAAGTTACCTTTTTATATAAAGACCTACGTTCCATTCTTTGCAATTCTAAAGATGCAATTTACATATATTTACCCTATTAACATTTACTACGTTTTTTTTGTTCTATTCTGTCTAGTGAGATTTGATGCAGCCGAGAGCAGAACAACTATATTTTGGACACTTTCATAATTAAAATGATAGGGTTTCATACCAGCGTATTTAATACATAACAGCTCCTTTGAGTATCTAAACGATATTTAAAAGATAGTTTATAGTTCTTATTATATCTCGTGCAAATAACCATTGATTATCCGGGGTTCACACTTGGAGTATTGGCCATTAACTAGTTTTTTCTACTACTATCTATTATGTACTTATAATAATTAGTGTAGTCATACATTGGTTGACTGGGATATGAAATCCTGCGTGTATATTCTTCTAAGTATGTATTCGCTATAGTATTAAAATACCATGTCCGTCCACCAAGACTTACAACAATGTGGCAGCGTAGTTAAACAAAGGTGCTTCCCTATTAATCTAATCTAACATGTTTCGAAGTTTATTTTCATATATATGCCCTTGGTTTGAAAAAAATATGAGGAGTACCAAGCGTTAACTGAAAAGCTTTGTTTTGGATTGACACATAGGTACACTTTGTTTTATGATCGTATAAGTGTTTCGGGTAAACACTTATACGATCAGCTAATAATGATATTATATTATTCGGACTCACGATGTCAGAATTTTCCCATTATTTTAAGCATGTTAAATCTAATTGTATGAAATAAAACGTTGTGTAATTTGATCTTTAGTAATATTCTTTCAATTAATGTGCTATATATAGTAGATTTCATACCAACGTAAACTTTTTATTATTAAATAATTTACTATCATGATCAAAATTTAATCAACCTCGGAATATCTTACTGTTTCTCTTTGTAGTTCTTCAAAATATCAGCGTCTTAGTTATGGAGAGTGGTCTTTGTCATCTCTCTCTTTTTTATACCTCTATGGTGGCAAACAAGCATAAGACCCCCCTGATGGTATAAGCGGTTACCGTAGCCTATTGACGCTTGCAACACCAGAGGTACCACTTGCGCATTGCCTATCATTCAGAAAACCCTTTACACCCTTCTTGAAGAACCCCATGCGGTCCTCCTCTCTTGATGGTCGGATCCAGTAGTGAATTCAGATGCAAATATTTGTAGAATTAATTTTACAGCAATATTTTTATATTCAATGGTGCCAATTCTGTTGTTCAAAATTACTAAACTCAACTAATTTAACAGGTCTAAAAATATTGCCATCCTTATTTAACTTCGCACATGAGAAAGGGATAGCAAGACATTTTATTTAGTTAAGTTTAGTAATTTTGAACAACAGAATCGATACCATTATCAATAATCTTATGTGGAAAAGATTTTTAGATTTTGGGTACATGTCCTTAGATTGTAGTATTTCTCAGTGCACCTACGGCAAAGGTACTTACTGCTATATTTGTGAGATCAATGTAAAACCCTATAGTTATAAATATTTCAACGAAATATTTTAACAATATTGATATTGAGGTAATTAGCCCTATTTTATTTAAATTTAATCATACAATGACCTACAGATGGATTTATTAACCAAGATAATACAACCGCTATTCTAGCATAGCGGTTGTATTCTTTTGGACCGCTATTAAAACGTTGGTTGTCATTGGTAGAAATGACAGTGACAAGACAGTTTTATCCAGAGCTAGCCCTTATTCAGAGTTTTCCTAATAATAATTTATCTTTGGTTTTCTCAAAAATACTCTCTAATTTAGTTTGAAATATTTTATTAAGGTTGAAAGTTTTGGTCTCCCGTTTGGTCATTCAGTTGTGCGGTTACGTTCCGTATTTTTATCTACATATTTTTAAATAAACAAGAATAATACACTAAAAATCTACAATGACGTTTAATGACCGATTAAGAATATTCTGGACAAAGAGTAAATAGCGACCTTTGATTATATTTAATCAAAGATAGCGATATTATGACATGAACATTACGTTAAATGTCTAACTCTAAAACATAATTATTGATTGTAGGATACATAACAAAGAAGTAAATATATATTCCTAAAACAGGAATGGGTTATAAGTAACAAATTTCTTTACAATCATATTATAAATAAATAAATATATACCTATAACATCACATTCGACTGTTTCTAGGCCGGGTGCGCAGTTTACCAACTAGGTACATAGAAATAGCATAAATACTTACGAGTACTAATATCTAAGTTAAATTTAACGCTACCTGTCAACTCGTTATGAAACTGAGAGATCATAGTTGACTAGCGTGTCTTTTGTTACACAACTTGCTACACAGTTCCAATAATAACTCCTAATCCTTTTTAATTTTGGCACTAGGAAGTTTTTATAATGTTTTAACATTAAAATATGGTCGTCTTTAAGACCTGAAGCATTTTATATTCATTTATGAAAAATAATTTAAATAATGAATAACAATTATATAATATTCTGATTGACTGACTGACTCAGATACCTTAATACTATAAAATGATGCAGCTCACTATTAAAAGATATTTCAGAGAAATATTCGAATACATATGATGCCGTTTTATTTGGAATAGCACTAAATCACGTGACACTACAATGTATACATACATTAATTGCCTATTTCAGTCAATTATGTTAATGTACCTAAATCACAAAATTGGCAGCGTTATGTTTTCTATGGTTTTGAACTGTATACCAACAGTTTCGTAGCAATGAGACACGTGGCCCAATAGGTACATAGTTGAATAGCTCATTGCTGCGATCGTTAGCCCGAGCAACAATAACTTGCGTCTACTTATTCGTATCTGTTGGAAAAATGTAAACATAATCTGTTCCTGAACGCATATGTCATATCCGGTTGTTGGCGTTTCTTCCGCCCTCGCGTGTGTGTTGTTTTTTGTAAGTGTGTGTTTTGTTTTACGTGAGCTCTGCGATCTGTCTATATTCTTTTATGTTCAACTTAAGTAATACAAGTTATTTTCCATCAAAGTGTTTAATTTTCATCAGTATCGCTTTTGACTATTATTGTACGGGGATTGAACAAGGCCGCGGTGGTGAAAAGTGGAACTAACCCGTTAGATGTCAAGTATGTGTTCATTCTACCATCTACGATCCTACCAAATCAGCGTGTTCACGTATTCGCATCGCTTTCGAGTAGTAAGAATTTACGTAGTCGCAAGTTTTTCGTGCTCGGGCTACAGACTGTACACATGTCAATAATGATTTAAAGTGCATTCTTGCAAGGTCGCAAGTCGTACTTGCCTGATCGTTTAAAACTTATCCACAGATGTCCCAAGCACTTAATAATATAATAAGCAATTTTCGATTCTACGCACATAATATTAACTTTGGCATTGGTCAAACGGTCACCGTTTCCCCGATAACCATTTTCTTTGGTAAAAATATTTCCTTTTTGGCATTATGCCTACCCACACTTATCTATAAATCTGCCTACCTAAACCGAATTTCATTCCATTTAGCTTGTAGTTAAGCTACCAACATCACCGGTATACGTACTTAGTCCTAATAAAAGTTACATTTTGTAACTAGATAGATGTAATCGAAGTGATTACACCTTAACAATGTATTTTAAACTTTATGTGTTTTCTTTGAAGCGCACATTTCTTTGTCCTTGGTCGTGGGAGTGGTGACCAGTATCGGGAACCTTCGAGGACTCCACTGCAGCAGTGTGTGACGTGATCGTGGAGTTACTGGGAAGCACGCTTACCTCCACGCCGCCTTCGGGGCCCACCACGATTTTCACCTGAAAGGCAGCCAGTAATGTACATTATACATAAATTTTCTGCCGTGAAGGCCGTGTGGCAAGTCTTTTGGTGGCCCGGGTTCAAACCTCGGTCTGTACGAATAAGTTTTACTAATTAAAAAAGATATTGTGATTCATCACACCATGGGCGTAAAGAGAGAACGAGAGCGTTAGAGTAAGAGTGTAAGCTTTCTAAGGGAATAATTAAAACCAAGGAAGGAAAGCCCCATCCTAGCTATCACACAGCACAGTGAGTACTTTAAAAACTAAGATTGGCAAGGCACTAGTTATGGACATTGGGTATTGCAACCATCTATAGGCTACAGAGGAGAGATACGGTGTACCATCAGATGGGCACTTGCTTGCCTTGAGGTAAAACCAATAATGCTTTATGTGTAAAAGTTTGTATTTACCTAGTCCCCCCGTCAAACGTTCATTGCGTAATACACGGGGTTTGGGGGCGCCATGGGAGATGTGGCTTCTGGGGCACCCACGGCGGAAGGACTGCCCTCTGGAGCCCGGCGTGGCCTCGGCGGGGACCCCGGGGCTGGTTGGAACATCGGGGCTGCAACCTGTAAAATATGTAAACATTTATTTATTGTTACTTAATTAGGCAGGGTTGTTACAACGCCCATTTTTCACCGAAGGTTATTTTTTTTAACGTGACAGATGGTGAGTCTCTCGCCGTCTCTTAGGCACTACACATATCCTAGAAATTCTCAGACATATGCAGGTTTCCTTACGATGTTTTTCTTCTGTGAAATAACACTGCTTGATGTAGTGTTGTGTTTCTGCGGTAAGTAATGTTGCCAGTGCTCCACGAGGATACGCTGGGCTAATAGTAATGCAATGACCCTCAATGAGTCCTCATCAAGAACATGGTTGGCAAATCGTATTAACCCGTTATGATACCCCTGGTATAGGCTACGGTGACTCACCTTAGTGGTATATAAAAAAGAAAAAAAAACGCTCTATTAATTAGTTACATCATGAACGTACCTTTTCTGAATAACAGATCATTTGTTTCCCAGCGCCGGGTTGCGGGATCGGTACAGGGCGGTACCTCGTCGGTGCGGGGCATAGCGCCTGGAAGTTATATCGGAAAAATTAATATTATAATACATATACAAAGCTTTTGACGCACAAAAGTACAACGCATGTAGCATAGCATGCATACATCGAAACAGAGTAGATAGTGAAGGCTTATGGTCTGTAGGCATAGTGTCGCGAACTGTGCGGTATTGAATCCCAACCACAGCTAACTTTATAGTTAAATTCTGAACTCCTACTCTTATGCGACAGGTGGCATAGTCCATCACAAACAAGAGAGTCATTCCAACATCAAATTTGACACCAAATTCCGTCCAACAAACCTACATGGCACTAGCATTGTGCTATCGCAACTTAGCGATACGAAACTCCGAATAGAACAGTTTGAGCTGCGTTTGTCGAACCACGTCTCCCGCCTGGCTGGAAGATCTTCATTTTGTGTTGGACCACCTCGCTCTCCCTACACAAGCAGGCATGGCACTTAAGAGTATTATCTACTAGCTGTACTAGCTAACTAGTTGTACTCGCGACTTCGTACGCGTGAAATTAGGTAATTTTGATTTCATTTTCAGTTTATTATTGCGCGCTACCTTATTTTTTTACAAAATAAAAGTTACTGGAAAAAGTATCCTGTGTTAATAAGCTACTTCCATTGCAAATTTCATGGAAATCCATTCAGCCGTTCATACGATGTGTAACATCTGACAACAGTAATCACTTCTAGTGACAATGTCGCTAAATTGGCAGCGCTGTTCCCCAGCTTCTGTAATGTATTTCTATCCCTTTTCACGAAATCACTCTAAGGAAATCAGCAAGCTATAGGAAAGATGTTACACATAAAAAGATATTGTGACACGAGTGAGGATCGGCCATAACTTAGTCATGAAATGTCAGGGGATTTAAAGGGTTACCTGCAACTGCAATGCCTGTGTGTATGGCATTCTTTGCGACTGAGCCGCGACGGGTTGCGGCGTGGTCGACCCGCTCCGCTGTTGGTAGTAGCTATGCATCCTATTATCTGTAACCAACCAATGATGATTATACGATTTTTAAAGTGACTATCGGCACGCCCCGTCTTCGCACGGGTAGACATTTATCAAATATTTTGTCTACCCGTGCGAAGCCGGGGCGGCCAGCTAGTATAATATATAGATTATGTTACTCTGTGATAATGTACCTTTCAAAAAGTGAAAGAATTTTTGAAATCCGTCAAAAACACAAATCTTTCCTCTTTATAATATTATTATGTATAGATAGAAAAAAAAACTAGGAATTGTCATTAAATCACTTCACAAACTTCAAATTGGCAGAAATCAGGAGCGGCTAGGATTTTGTTCAGTCGTGTCTTTAGTAGTATTCACCGCTGGGATGACTTAGTACCTGAAAAATTCAGGCAACTAATGACTTACAATCGTTGGCAGTCCACTGCACAGGGTATTCCTGCTGTTGTTGGTAGTGGTTGTGTACACTGTAGGGTACGTAGAGGAGCTGGTGGTGGGTCCTGATGGGGGGCGGGGACTCTGGCCGCCGGCATCGCGACGCTGACCGGACAGGGGACGTCTGCTCCGAGCTCGTTTGAGAGCTATACAGTTCTTGGCTACTGTCAGAACACCTGAAACTTTAACTTATTAACCTGGCGAAACTACCAAAACGTATATAAAAAAAAAAAACACATTTAAAAAAATACAGAGCTTTTGTTTTTGCTCGAATGTTATGAATGATGATATTGAAGAGTATTTTGTTACGAAACTTTACTGAGTTAAGTACAATACTTTGTAAATGAGTTAAACACTCACCCTACGTTAGCGTATAGTGAGCAATTCCTATACATAATTTCCTGGTGCTGGCGTTGTTGGAAATGCGCATAGCTAGCCATGTTCTGCGTGTACGCATAGCACGCTTCGGTGTGTTGCTGCGGTATCGGGGTACTACCACATTGGCGACCAGTCACGTAGTCCGATGACTTGGACCTAATAAAGACGGCAATAGTATTGTCAAACAATTCAAAGTATTTAAATGAGCTATAACTTTTCTAAACTAAATGTTGAGGACCAGTCATGAAATTCGAAATACAAAATCAACATGCACAAAATATACGTAAATTGCGAACTACATATTTAAAGCAAATATGATATTTTCCTTACCAATTGGAAGAAGCGCTCGTCCTGCTCTGTGGCCTGGAATTTGGTTGTTGGGTAAGGTTGGCTTCAGAATAATAAGGCCAAGAGTAATTGGAGGTTGTGCGTTGGCAGGCGTGCGACGCGGGCATCTGCGTAGGAGTGGTGCCTGGCGAAGGTTGGAGCTCATTCTGCATCTGTTGTAAGATCTCATGTGACGATCCTAGCTGTTGTTTTATTGTAATGCCTCGGACAGCGGGCCGCCGATGGAAACCTGGACGGTTAAGATAGGATATAAGAATATCTTAATTAAATTAATAACTAATGTTAGTAAAGTAAAAGTTACCATAGTCGTCATGCTCATCGTCGCTACTGACTGGCTGTGAGTCCTGGCCGTAGCGCTGACGAAGCCGTTCTGTTCTGGGCGCAGTGGCGCGCGCGAAAGCTGCAAGACCATCATCTCCTTCACCAGCCCCTACATTTTATCAAAACATTCATATTACACGCTATAATGCCCATGCGTTATTTTCACATCTATAAACAAATCAAAAAGTGTCCAGAGAACATGATGTTAAAAGAAAACCGCATCGTAATCAGCTCTTTCAACTAATATGTCACACAATGTCTGAAATACTACTGTGATATGCGAGTGTGATAGAACATAAAACATATTACTATATCGTCAAATTAATATGTGTATTAACATCTTCGTTGAAATGTATATTTTGCGATGACAGTCTAGGGACGTAGTAATTGCGTTCCAAAAAAAAGTCTACTGATTTCAGCCGCTGTTTTTCCAGAAGTAAACAGCTGAGGTATGTTGCATAACGTCTAGTCATTGTATTTGTAAAGCCAACAGTATGAGAGAACTTTATTTATATTACAACTGACCGGGAGTTCCTGCGACGACATCAGGAGCAGGAGCGTCACTGTGCTCCTGAAGATCGAGGTTAGTGGCGGAGGAGGCGGTGGCCCTGTCTCCCGGGGGTACGTAGTAGAAACCTTCGTGGTGGGCCGCACTGCCCACGCAAGCTGTCAGTGGCGCAAGAGTTGACAGGAATTGTCTTCGAGGCTCGGGTTTTGGCTGTGAGAGTGATAAGTAAGAATGTTACCATCGTAATAACTCGTCAGGATTTATTACGATGGTAACTAATCTACTTTAATCTGTAGAAGCGTCACGAAACCACTCGATAGGGCTGCCCGCCTAACTATAGGAAGATATTTTTCATCCCGTCTATTCGAAAAGGACGACTTGGTGTTTTCTATAAAAAACTTTAGCGGGTAGTAGTGAGTTTTGAATTATCTTATATAAGTTATAAGTGCGCCGCAATTATCTTTTACACGCACTTTTTGAATTTCCCTTTATAAGTGCGCCGCAATTATCTGTTTCGTCCACTTTTTGAATTTGGAACATCTAAGTGTTAAGCGCCAAAGAAGTCGCAGGTATTGTTTGAATAAAGACTGGCTGGTACGACGGCCCTTAGTAATATTACCATAAAATATGAGGTGCCTTTTATTTTCTCATAGTAGGTGATGCAAAGTAGAGTGTATCGATAGCGACGTACTTTGAATCCCTCCCTACGTTCAGGATTCTTCTAAGGAATCCCTCACTTCGCTCTGGATTAAAAAAAAGCGCTTGCCGTAAACATAATATTTTGCTTCCTTATTATACAATCTACTATTAGAAACCGAGGACACGTCCGTGAGGACTTTCCTTTAGTGGTTAAAGTGAGGCGATATTTATAAATAAACTAAGTACATTTCTATCTTTCCATTCCTACTCCTTTGATGTGGGATTTTGAGAATATCTATTCTGAGCTTTTACACGTGGAAAATATATTTATTTATGAATTCCAAGGTACAATTTAGTTTCTACATGAGTTCGCCTTATAATTTAATAATATGTATTCGAAATGATAAATTTATTTGTATTCAAAGAATAAAAATCAACTAAATAGCAAAACATCACAATCTTTAAATGAGATGTTACAGAGAAGTTATTTCAAATCAGAATTTTCCGTCAATCGAAGCGTCGTACCTAGTTACAAACTAGCTTTTGCCCGCGGTTTCGCGCGAGTGGTAAAGTGATAGTGTTACCCGCGGCGTTTTTCATAGATTTAGCTTTAAAATTACGGATTTTCATAAACTTTCATCCTCTATTCTACCCCCTTAGGGGTGGAATTTACAAAAATCCTGAACTATGCAAGTATTTTTGGTTCTTAACTGAAAGGCCTAATACCTATTTTCATGCGTTTATTTAAAAATTAAAGATTATCATACAAATTTCCAGCCTCTATTTTACCCCATTGTTTGCAAAAACCCTTCTTGGATGCCTACGTTATAAAAGGTACCTACGGTAAAAAAAACAAGTGTCTACGAACCCCAGCTCTATACGCTTAGGATAGGCGCTGATATGTCAGTCAGTCAGACTTACAGACCTAGTATTTTTTCGCTACGCTTGTCAGTCTTACCCAATTGTTCTAGTTCTTACGTACTCTGTGCCTACCACGTGACATTGGGGGAATAGCTGTATTAAAAGCTTGTCACCATAAACATTAAGAAGAAGAAGAGAAGAGGCCGCGTCCTAAAAGTGCATAACCTCTTTATGCTTACAAACCTTCAAATGCGGTACCAAGTATATTATCTACTCTTAGGCGGTACTAAGGGTACTAATATAGTAAGGTAACTTTCAACACTTTCCAATTTTAAAGACTATTTGCTTATGTTTTTAAGTGTAAGCTTTTTGAAAAAAAAATCGATTGGTTTTCAAACATGTGTAATTATCAAATGTAATTTAAACCAACGCGCTAAAGAGTATTAATATAAACTTCGAAGCAAATCCCCGTCAAAAAGTTTTTCTACCCTTTTTTTTAACCCTGTTAGGGATGAATTTCAATAAAATATGAACCACGTTTTCCATCAATTCTGTTAAAAAGGTTTATGTAAAATTTGCAGTAGGTAGACTGGATCAAGGAATCACGTTGTCCCATACAAACTTTGCCCCCCTTTTTCACCCTCTTAGGCTATCTGATGCCCACGTCATACAAAAAATACACCCTCCAAGGTTTATGTCTCTACGATCAACACTTAAGGATGTGCGTTCAGTCAGTCATTCAGGACGAAGCCTTTATATGTAAAGATATGCCGCTGGAGCGTGAGGTAATTTGTTCTTTTAATGAAATTACTTGGTTTGATAATATATAATCGAAAAAAATCCAAATTATTACCAATCACTTTTTTACAGCTAAGTACTTTCAAATCGTCAGAAAAGCAAATTCTTTTTTAAAACCAAAAGAAATGCATATAATTAATATTTTCTTAATATTATCTACTATATTATCTATCAGCGGATGAAATTAATTTTTAAAGGCATATATAAACAATCGCAATATACTTTTACCAATATTTTTTCGATTCGAAACATTCGCGATGAACACAACATAATATTAAAAACATTACGACCGGTCAATAAGATATTATTTAGGGGCCATAAGCTGACAGTAAGTTTGGAGGAACAGGTCGTCACCAGTGCACCCACTGGTGGGTGGATCAGGACAGCATAGGTAAGCTGGACTTTAATTAACGATTTGTTCGAGAGCACCAAAGTCCAAATTTCGGCAGCGGCCATGGTTTTGCGTTGACACAATAAATACAAAAAAAAAGCTGCTAAAAGCCTGGGAGATATGATTCACCAAAAACATCATATATATGACATCCCTTTTGATCTAGCCCTTAACACGTTTTTTTTTTGTTCAAATAATAATTTCACTTTAAAACAACATATCAAACAAGATAATTCACCAGATTCTACAAATGCATACCTTATGATTACGTACACAAAAAAAGTAAACATTATATTACGTTTTTTTGTTTAGATTTTCTTTCACTAAGCTTCTGAAACCGTCAATCGGTAAAAAATATTTCCACCTTCTATCGCAATTTGCCCGCGGAAAAACAGGAGAGCACAAAGCCTTAACATAAACCATACCCTATACGGTATATAGGTTAGGACAATGGAGGGTTGTATTTGTAGAATTACCAAAAACCCCTAATTAAAAAATACCCCAATATTATATTAGTAACTAAAAGAAAAATACGAAATGCCTTCGAAACATTCAAATATGGTACGACTGGTACGATCCAACTTTCGCTTTTTATGCTATATATTTTACTTAGATAACTTCTTACATTCCATCCAAATGGTTTTGGCGATTTTCGCTTCAGTATAAAAACGTTTTTTCGTCAATTAGTCAGTCAGTCCATCAGAAAATTAAACTTAAAAAAAACCAAAAAACCGAAATAATATTGCATTTTAAATACGTGTATTATACATAATATTATACCCTACAACTCGTAGCCCATGCAATAAATAAAAATACTATTGTCATACAGTTGGAGATAAAAACATAAATTGTGCGATTAAACAAAATAATTAATAATAATAAACCAACATAGTTAAAAGTTTAAATAATAAACGCAGTAAAATTAACATTTGAAAGATATAGCGAATGTAGTAAAAATAAAAGTAATAAATAATGAAATTAATTGCGACGAGTAATAATAGGAGCCGTAAACACATTTTTAAATTATTGGCCGCAGTTATCTCGAGTTAAAAATTTAAATGAATAAACTAAATATTATATTATAAGAAAAAAGTAGTCGAGTGTATGTATGTATATCACACTTAGCCTACGAGTGGACAGTCAGGCAGGCGGGCTTAAACTGACTGATAAGTAGTGGGGTTGCGCAATTTATAGGAAAATTCTCGCAAGGACAGGTGATAAGCCTTTTTCCACCCACGTTTCTTTGAGGGCAATGTATAAAATACTAAACAAAATGTTTAGTCCAGCACTATTATTTCCCGGACTGGCGCTATACCTATGCACATGTGATCACATTAGTGGCGATTGAAGATATATACATTATTATTTTCCTTTATTATTATAATTTAATTTCTATGCCAGGGTTGTGAGTTACATTCCCGCCCGAGAAACAATTATGTGATAAACATTTGTCTCTGATCAGCGTCTGGGTGTTTCGTATGTATTTTTTTTTTTTCGTATGTACCAATTTTACAGTATCCTGATTTTTCCGCGAACAACGAATTTATATTACAGACGGACGCGTCGGGTATAGCGATTGGTTCGGTTCTTTGTAATAAAGATAGGAGGCCTATTGCTTATGCTAGCCGACCATTAAACAAAGCCGAGTTAAACTATCCGACTATTCAAAAAGAATTATTAGCAATAGTATGGAGTGTTAAATATTTTAGGCCGTACCTTTATGGAAAAACTTTTACGATTATGACAGACCATAAACCACTAATATATTTATTTAGCATGAAAGATCCGTCTAGTCGCTTAATTAAATTTAGATTACAGCTCGAAGAGTATGATTACAAAGTTGTTTACATTCGTGGTAAAGATAACAGCGTTGCGGATGCATTGAGTAGAGTGACCATAACATCCGGTGAATTAAAACAATTAAATGAAACAGTTTTTGTTATGACTAGAGCTCAGAAGAAAAAAATAGAACAACAGCAAAATGATATAAGCGGTGTTGGAAACACAGGTGTAACAAATATTTCCCCCGAAAACCCAAGGCCTGGTCAACCGAGGATTGGAGAAATATTTCGTGTGCCGTGTGATTCTGTCGAGATGAAATTTATTGAAAGTAAGAAATTAGATAAATACAGAGTAGAGAAACGTATTAGGAAAGAAAAGGAATGTTTTGCATACGTAAAAAGTAGCTACATAATATATGTAAACCTTAGCTATATATCGCATTTTACGCGAGACGAATTTGCGAATAAGTTAAGTGATTTTTGTAAGGAGATAAAAATAGAAAAAATAAGTATAATAAAATCAAAGGATAACGCGATTTATAGATACATTATTAAAAGAAATACAAAGTAGGGAAATGTGGTCCGGACCGCAAATAAATGTTCTTAAAAATGTAAAAAATGTTGTCGACAACGATGAAAAAATTATAATATTAAATGACTTTCATTTGTTGCCTACCAGCGGACATGCAGGTGTTCGTCGAATGGTTAACAATATTAAACGGAAATACTACTGGCCAGGATTAGAAAATAGCGTTAGAGAATACGTAAGGAAATGTAGTAAATGTCAAACTATGAAATATTCACGAAATATAAAAGAGCCGATGATTGTCACAACAACAGCAAACACAGCATTTGAAAAAATATTTCTCGACATCGTAGGTCCTATAGATACCGACGTAGAGGGATATACTTATATCCTCACAATACAATGTAAGCTTACAAAGTACATCGAAGCGTGTCCACTTCAACGCAAAGATGCGGTAAGTGTCGCACGAGCTTTTGTTAACAATTTCATTCTTCGCTATGGTATTCCCAAGGTCATCGCTACTGATCGAGGTACAGAGTTCACGTCGACCACAATGGAAGAGGTATGCAAACTACTACACATAACTAAACTGCATTCGACTGCTTATCACCATCAATCTATAGGTAGTTTGGAAAATATGCACAAACATCTCGCTGCCTATTTGAGAATACAGTGTGACGGTCATTCAGAGACGTGGAGTCACTGGCTCCCGTACTGGTGTTTTACATTCAATCAAATCAAATCAAAAATCATTTATTCAGTTTAGGCCCTAATAAGGCTCTTATGAAGGTCTAAATGACCACCGGTTCGGAAAAAAAGCCACCTGAGAAGAACCGGCAAGAAACTCAGTGCTCTGTCTTTTTTTGCATTTAACAATCATTATATAACAATTTGTAACAAAATTCTTCTAGACATTGGTATGAAATTACAAATATCAAAATGAAAGCTACCAAGTTGGTTTTGTCACTGCTTTCATGAAATACATATTCCAACTATTACAATTACCAGGAGCGGGGAGCCACTTGTGCAGAGTGAGTCTATATATTCCAAGCATTTTTATCATTTACATAATCATTAATTTTATAAGGGTGCTAATAAAACAGGCTTCTTTTTAATATCATTATACGCCTCCAAAAATGTATTTTGCCTTCTAAATTACTAAGTGAGCCACAATTAACGAGCATCTAAATAATACTATATTAGCCACTAGTTATCTTCTATATGAACCACTCTAAATACAACTCCGCATGATGGTTATTTTTTAGCATCTAAATTTGTAACATGTATTCTAACAGTAAACTTCTAAAATACTATTAAATGACATCAAAAAATATATTTATTTAGCTTCTATTTTTTTAACTCAGTACGTTTAAAATGTAACTCGTCCCATATTAATTGATGGTCAAAATTTTGCTAAAAATGTCATCAAATAGTATATTGGCCACTAATATTACCAGAAGCTATAGAGGAGAGACAAAATAGAAGACTTTATTTTTGAAAAATCAATTTATTTATTGAATTACCATCATTTTACTTATAGTAAATAATAGAAACATATAAAAAGAATGTAGGTAGGTACCTAATCAAAAAAGAAAATTAAACCATTATTGGATTATTAACGCAGCTCGCGCTTTAGTTGGCCTTCCACGCTTTCTTTTCAATCCAAGTGGTTGTGACTTTGCCTCTAATGGTGGCGTCACGTATTTCAGTCTTATTGCAAGGCCTATCAAATGCTTGCAACTATACTTGCGATAAAAGTCTGGACAATCACAGAAACCAGTAATCCACTCGGTCTGATTGTTAGGCAGTATTACGTTCCAAGATGAAAAAAACACTTTTTTGTATTCGTCAAAACACCTGAATTTCTTCTCAGCTTGATTAATTTTGAATGAGTTGTTGCCTGGAATTAAATATGTGGTGCTGGCTGGTGTTGAATGTACAACTCTAATTTTGGTATCAGTTTTAGCCCATTGATATCCTGTTGTCCAATCTGATAACTGCAAATCAGGTTGTGTCGCAAATTTTTCGTCTGTTGCTTGTAGTGACCAGCTGTTAACCATTTCCTCTGCCACCACGAGGAAACGGGCCAACGGTATACGCTCGCGGAGGGTGTTGTGGTCTTTTATAACTCTATTAAAGGACTCGAGTGCGTTGTTCGTCGCTGGTGATATTGGTGCTGCACCCAAATACCAATTTCGGTTTTTTATTAGCCATTCTTTTTTAAAATATTTTACGAATTCTTTTTGGTCTTTCCATTTCTTCAAGAACAACTTCGAAGCAGCAGAAAACACTTCAAGTGATGTAGCTGATTGCAATGCATCAATGTCTTCCAATATGTGTTTTCGAAAATTCTTCTCCGTTGTTTGGTCCAATTTAGTGCAAATCTTCTTCTTAGCGTGAGCCCAGCACATTTTCACAATAGTTTCTTCTCCAAACACATCACGAAATGCATTCTGTATATTTTTTGCCGCGTCGCAAACTAGGATCTTCGGTTCATAAGTATGAGAAAAAATTGACAAAAGATTGCTCTTTACTCCTTGAAACATTGTTTTAAAATCAGCCTTACATTCATTTGTAGATACTGTCAAGCAAATGGGGTGAAATTTTCTGTTTTTATCGGTTGTTCCTACTATCAATACAGGATACCCTTGCCAAATCAATTTATATGTTGCATCTGCATGCAGAATTTCAGCAGAAATACATTGTTTCAACAAATTCTTAGTAGATAATACGATGCGAAAACTAGGTGGATCACTTTCTAAAATATAATAGGCTATCACAAAGACTTCGTTCTCGTTGTCTGGAACATTTGTATGATTAACAATCCATTTTTCCAGCTCTCCTAAAGAAATTGTGGATGGTCCATATTTGATACGTCGGCGATCTGCTAAATAGTTATAAATCGTGATTATGCTGGCAATCTGTGCTATAAAGTAACACTGCCTCTGTATCCGCCTCAAATAGCAAATATATTTCTGCAGCACACTGTACTCCTTTACGTGGTACTTTGTTGCATCTATAAAATCGTTTTTTTCCTTCTATGGAAATATGTGTAGTGCGTACTGCCCACGTCTTTTCTGCACTCACGGCTTCTTCGGCAAAACTTACACACGAAAATTTGTTTACAAATATCCAGTTCTTAGATTCACCTCGCTTTTTTTTCGACAGCTGACCTTTTTCTTGCGATTCCTCGTCAGAACAGTACAGTGGTACTTCGTTTTCACTTTTAGACGTCATAACTAATTATTACTCATCGAAAACTTTAATTTAATTACAGCGAAAACAATTGCAATACGCACGCACGAACGACAATAAACAATTACACGTGGTCAACTCAACTCGTCGTTACATGTATCGAATGGCGCTCTCTGATTGGTGCAAATGGCCGGTCGCTGTCGTCTCGCGTACTCGCGCCAAATCATGCAGTGGCTATTTTCACGATAAAAGAATATGATACCTATATTATTTTACTTGCTAAGTTATAATAAATGATGCTTTCTGTAGAAGCTTGAATTATATTTGTTTGAGGACATTGCGTTGAAGCTGTAAAACGTAAAATGGTGACGAGATGTAAAATCCGTGGCCGAGTTAGTAAATTAGGTGGCAATGTATAAATAAGAAGGACAAGTCACAATAATTGATGATCTTTACTTGACGCTTTCTATAGAATATTTAGTTGGCGTTGTAAAAAAGACGAATTAGTTTGTTAGAGGCTATGTCATTTTCCCGTTGCTTAGTTATAAAATTAGAAGGTTAATCACGTGTCCAATAAATAATTTTGTGGCTAGACTTATAATTTCCCATTTTTATAATAGGTTTTATTTATCAAAACTCTTTTGACATGAGTCTTAAACTTATCGTAATTAAATTCGGTAATAGATTGTGGGATTTTATTGTAAAAGCGGACGCAGTTTCCCATAAATGATTTGTTTACTTTTGTAAGTCTAAACCTAGGAGCCACAATTTTGTTTCTATTTCTTGTAGAAATATTATGGTTGTCAATACGTCTGTACATACATCTACAAAGTATTCTCCTTTTGAGCTAGTGTATGGAAAACAATGTAATATTCCTAGTAACTTGAAAAATACAGTAGACCCATTGTATAATCCAAATAATTACATGTTAGAATTAAAGCACAGGTTGCAAACAGCACAACAGGATGCAAAACAACATTTGTTACGCGATAAGTTGAATAGAAAAATTAATTATGATAAAAATGTCAACACAGTAACATATAGTAAACATGATTTAATTTTAGTAAGAAATGAGACAGGAAATAAACTTTGTGAACTTTATAAAGGACCGTATACAGTTTTAGAGGACTTAGGACCAAATGTTAAAATTATCAATAATGGGAAAAATGACATTGTTAATAAAAATAGGACGAAACCTTATGTAAGTTAAGACTTAATATTATGTTAGTAATACTTACTTATACTTAGTAAACAGATACATGCATGTACCTATCTAATCTAAATAAGAAGTCTATATAAAAAAATATATATATATTAAAAAAAAGTACCTATGTTTACACAAAAAAAAAAAAAAATGTAATTCATTTTTTTTTAAATCAACCCCGGTGGTGTAGTGGTTGAAGTACTTAATTGTAAGAATATATCATGTAATGTAGTCAGTAAGTAGTAGCTAATAAACCTTCGTTACGTAAACACGTATTCTTGATTTATCCCCTCTGTACCCCGCACACCGCAATAAGTATATATTTACAAAAAAACTATCAGCTATTGGGACCCATTATACAAGCTATACTTAGTTTAGGGCCAGATAGCGCTATGTGATAGTGTCCGAGCATTATTGCTATTCTTATTACTTTGCAGGCACTAGTGAAGTGCTGGATTCATTCGAAACTACTATTATATTGCCTAGATTAATCTGTTGTCACGTATAATATGCTTCTGTGCCTCTGATATAATCGCGAGTCTATCATATGCAGGAAAGCGATCATGAACGCCTCTCTCTGGGCACGTAGTAGGTACGAGTATATTATCTACTCTGAGCTCTGGGCTGAGATCCTCGCGCCGCTGCCACTCGTTCGACGTTCTAGTGTCAACGTCTGCTTGGCTGTGATTGGTCAGGTCCAGGTAGCGTAGAGGGCTATGCTACTGAAGATACTTATTCTATTCATATATTGTTATGACGAACATAGAAATAGATTTTAAAATATTCCACTTTATTTTCTTAAGGCTGTGTTATCCCGTTTCTACGCGGGCGAAGTCATGGGGGCTATATAAATATAACACTTTTATATACTTTTAAAAAAGTGCTCTTTTTCTCAATATTTCAACTACGTAAATAACACACGCGTAGGTGTAGCAAGTCCGCTCAAGACTCTATTGTAGGCGGTGATATTATATTAAATATATTATTTTTTTCATCTATACTTATAATAATCCTGTAACAGGTCCAGTTCTGTACATTGAAGATACATATTTTTTTCTTTTTGTGTAGACTATTATACGGTACTGAATCCAAAACTGTATTTTTTTACATTTTAGTCTGTGTGTCTGGGTACGAACCGTTGCCTGCTATAATATACCCGTGGCTCTTTTTTTTATTTATGTTGAGATACGTGATATTGATAATTAAAAAAATAGCCATTTGCCTATACTAAGACCCTTTACTAATCATAAAAATCGCAAATGTATCACTTGCGTTACTTTCCTTATTGATATCTACTTTAAATTCGTAATAAATACTAGTCATAAATAACACAAGTGGCATTCGAAATGTTAATGAGAAATAAAATATAGATTACAATGAAATATATTCCTAAGTATAAACATCGAATGTGATTTTGTAATGATTATGTCTAGTTCACATCCTTAAAAAATATTTTATGTTGCTAGTTATGAACATCACAAGTAGCAAATGCGTTACTTATCTACACTAATATTATAAAGAGGAAAACTTTATTTGTTTGTTTGTTTGGTTGTAATGAATAGGCTCAAAAACTACTGTTTAATGAATAGGTGTAATGAATAGGCTCAAAAACTACTGATTTTAAAAATTCTTTCACCATTCGAAAGCTACATTATCCACGAGTAACATAGACTATATTTTATTTTGGAAAAAAATAGGGTTCCGTAAGATATTTGGATTTTTCGGACACAAACTGAAAAAAATCAACCAAAGAAGTTACTTATTTTGCGTACGCTGCCTAAATAATAAATAAAAATAAACATTACACAACTATCGTGCGTTTGACACTCAAACAAACTTGTGGAATTTCGATAGTTATCATGATTGCTTGCCACCTTTACCGTATATAAACAATATAAAGCCACAATGCAATGAGCAAATTGAAAAGCATCAAAGTCCCTTTGTTTTGTTTTAGATATACTCGGCAGTCTTAGAGTTACTAAAGACTTTTCAGTTTCAGTTTCATCTGACAATGGAAAAAACACTCAACAATTGACGAGCAAAACAATGCCTCCGACACCTCCTTTCACTAAGTTATATACTTTTTATATTATATATTTACTTCGTTTACTTTCTTTCAGTGGCACGTGTGAAATGATAGGGTACGATCTCACCAAGTAGTACCAACATAATATATATTTTATACTTTAGACTGAAACGTGTTGCTGTGTTAAAATCTACACTAGGTAGCAATTAATAAATAAATTAAAATAAGGAAACTTGTTAGGTTTCCATAACCAACAGGACCTGATTACTAAGCCTCCGCCTCTCGTCCGTCTATCTGCATCACAGAATGTGTATTTAAATCTTAGGTTGCCACTATTTAAAAGCCGTGGTGGCCTTGTGGTTGAGGCAACGGCCTGTCATCTGATGGGCTCAGGTTCGAATCCTGGCCTGTACCAATGAGTTTTTCTAAGCTTAAGTACAGTGATTAATCACATCATGAGCTTTTAAAGTGAGAGGTAGGGCGATTTGGGATTTCCCGTGATTTCCCGTGGGTTATCCCATTTAAATTGAAGCCGCCCGACTGGGGACTGTACCTCCGCAGAAGACCGCAGTGAAATAACACTACTTGATGTAGTGTTGTGTTTCTGCGGTAAGTAAGGTTGCCAGTGCTCCACGAGTATACGCTGGGCTAGTAGTATTGCTGCTATCACAGTGAGTCCTCATCCTACTAATATTATAAATGCGAAAGTTTGTATGGATGGATGGATGTTTGTTACTCTTTCACGCAAAAACTACTTAACGGATTTGGATGAAATTTGGGATACAGGTAGTTTATAGCCTGGATTAACACATAGGATACTTTTTATCCCGGGAAAATGTTTTTATCCCGCGAAAATTTTAGGTTCCTCTGAGATTCTAAGCTCAACGCGGACGTAGTCGCGGGCAGAAGCTAGTCAACAATATGGTTGGCACCCCGTTAGTGATACCCCTGGTATTGCTAGCGGCTATAGGCTACGGTGACTGGTTACCATCAGGTGGGCCGTATGCTTGTGTGCCACCTTTGTGGTATAAAAAAAAACTAAGCTATGTAGGATATATCTAATCAAAGTAAAATGTATGTCATAATATTTAATTCTTAGTTTTTTTTATTCATTATTACTCTTATTATTTGCGTTTGGTGCAATAAACGTGTTTAAGGAGCGAACGGCAAGGTTAAGTTTGTCATTCAGTATTGAACCCTCCTCAGTGCCCGAGTCCAACGGGTGCACTTTGCCGGTTTTTCGCTCTCCTGTGGATGGTTCTATTTGACGTGTCTGACTAAATTGCGCGCATGATGCCTCAGGCGGGAAATCGCATCTGTCAGTTTTCTGCCAGTTAGCATTCAATCGAGCTTCAATTTTATTTAAAATTCTAAATTGATATTTAATTCCCGGGTTTCTTGAATATTCTGCTGTGGGATTCTGTAACCTAAAAAAAGCAAGCGAGGATGGAATTAAATGTTTGATTGCAAAATGTCGAACGATTTTTAATGGATTATAACTCAGAGTAGTTTAATACTACGTAAGTGCAACGTATTATAATATTGGCAACATTCTAATGTTTAAAAAAAATCTCATTATGTTTTTTTTGCTACCTACGCGTAGTACCGAACTACCTACGTGATAAAATGGCTCCATTTTTTTTCTCTCTCTTTTGATTCTCTCGATCCGCGAGTTAGACCCAGCTCAGTGGTTCTCATGTTTTATTTGTCAAAGTTCTTAAGACATTCAAAAGTGCTTTACTAATATTTAACGAAATAAACAACTTTGAATTTTGTTTCATTTTAATTACTAAGGCGCCGTTAGTTCCTTTTCAAAAAACATGTCGCGATGCTCAAAATACTTTGTCTTGTAATAGTTACATACAGATCATAAAAATAAAAAAAAAGTCTAGCTTATACGGCGCTGTAGTGATTGATCCTGGTAGATCTCGTTTCGGTGAGTCCGAATATAATGTTAACTCAATTTCGTCAAAAATGTCGATTGCGTTGTTTATGATAAGTTTGAATCCAACGGCCCACCGTTCTGTCCAATGAATGAGTCACGCCACGAGCTAAATACGGTGAAGGAAAACATTGTAAGGAAACCTGCATACAGCACGATTTGATTACAGACGGACAGGTGAAACTAATTAAAGGTTTGTAAAAAGACATGCTCCTATTTTATTCATAAACGTTCGCTCGTACACTCAACCTTACTCAACGGGATTGGTAGTCTCAATTTATTTATTTATTTATTTAGCACAAAAACAGAACACAATTTTATAAAAAACAAGTACGCAGTAAAATGAAAAATTGATCTGAAATGTGCTCCAAGGCATGTGAGCATAAACTAATACAAATTAAGTTGAACTAAGTATCTAATAAAAAAATAAATGCAATAAATGCCCTCGATTCGGAATCTTTTCTCGCTGGCGGCGGGGAAAAAACTGTCAATGTCTTCTTCTTCTTCTTCCTAAGTATGGCAATCAATCCCTTCAGGGACTATTTTTGCCAGTGTCGAGTGTTAGAGAATTTTCATGTTGCACAATTTTTCGTGTTTGCCGCATTAAAATGCCTAGTGTCATGCATTCTAACGCCCAATGGAGTTTCTGGAGACAACCCACGGCAGTAGCAGATCGTAACACGCCTTTAGATTAGAGGTAACCTATTGACCAAAATGATAAATCACTTAACCCAAAAGTCGTATTATGGCATTATTTCCAATGCTCCTATAAATCAGTCACTAAATGAAACTTTACTGCACATATCGACACCAAAAATACACATTAAAGATCACTATAACACAATTTACGACACACTGGAAAAAATCTCAACCGCTCCGCCTGATTCCCGCCAAAAACTCCACTGTCAATGTCAATAGACGCCACGAAACGACCTATCGGACCTACCCTAAGGATTCCTCAAAGTGACGTCAATGCGACATAAATAAATTATGGCAACCCTACAAAAACTATAAGAAGTTGCAATTTAAAAATATGATTATTGTAAGCTTGACAAATATAATCATTTCAAGCTTTTACATATTTTTTTTGTTTTATTGGTTATTTTTTTTGCAATGAGCATATAGCGGGCACAACGGTAAAGACACATCAACATATTACACCAAAAGATGTCTGATAGAATGAAGATATGATAATTATCTTTAAAAGTTCATTTTAAGTTATATTTTTTCATGGTCATGTATAACTTCGTTGATCGATATTTTTGGGACTCAAAAATTTACTGCGAGATATATTTTTTTACAAATAACTATTTATTTTAGGTACACTAGCGAGTCAACGAATTATTTCATTTTTCATTGGAATGAACATAGTACCTATCTATACTACAATATATCTTTAATTATAAAAGTAATTTTTATGTATAAAAGGGCGTTCATCTATAAAAATGAAACAGTTATTATGTCTACACTTCAAAGCCCTTTCAAAGCGTGGTCCGTTTTATTACGTCATTATGGATGACTTATAAATTGTGTAAAATGTTGATTAAAAATACAATTCTAAGAATGTTCCGAGAAGCTCCGAGAATGTTTCTAGAAGATTCTGGACGAGCCTAAATGAAGGAAGAATTAGAAGTGAAGTGCCCTATTCGGCCCTATTACAATAATAGCTTTTGTTAAGACTGGTTGTTATGAACGAAAAAAATCCTAGGTCTGTGTGAACTATACCGTTTTACGATACAGTACGTCAAAACTGTCATAAAATTACTTGCGTCGTGACCCGTGCAACCACTGGCTTAACCTACTGGTGGGCGCACATGAAATCAGGAATAACCCGTGCTGGGAGCACGATTTAATTTAATCAAAGTCTCATAAAATAAAAATAAAAACTGCGAGTTAAATTTTGATAAAACTGAAAAACTGACCTTCTGCGGTTCCTGGTGTACATCCCCCAGGTCTGGCGGGAGCTGGCGGGACGGCGGGGCCGATAGAGTAGATGATGACGAGCTCGAAGACGCACTGCCAAATGCCTTCTCACAGTTCTTATCGATACTGATGTAGGACTTGTCACTGGTAGGCAGCTTCTCGGCGGTTGGCGCTGCAGTTGTCCTCTGTTCTTCCGGCTCATCTTCCACGTCACAGGTCAACAGACGAATGCGCTCAGCCAACGAGGTCGTTTCCTGCTGTGATCACAATGATTTCACATAAAAAATATATTCCTTAAATTCGCAATCGATTGATTCAAAACCATCAAAATCGATCAAACCAATAGGAGGACGAGAATTACGAACATGCGAACACCGGACTTTTATATATATATTGGTGCCAATTCTGTTGTTAAAAATTACTAAACTTAACTAAATTGATAGGTCTAAAAATATTGCCACCCTTATTTAACACCACCTTTGAGAAAGGGATAGCAAGACTTTTAGACCTGTCAAAATAGTTAAGTTTAGTCATTTTGAACAACAGAATCGACACAATAAGATATATTAAATATAGTTTAATATTTATGCAATATATTTGTCGTACTTGATTTGCCTAGTGACGTACTAATATTGGCATTTCGCATTCAAAACAATTACAATTTATTTCAGTCACTTTCCAGATTTGCACTGAATTCCACAAACTCAAAGTTGCACAGTTCGCTGATACGTTTAATGTCATTCCTGTTTGAATCTGGCATTTATTTATTAAAACTTTGGCTGCGGTAATTATAAAGCGTATTTAGCACAAAGGCTCTGGAACTAAGTGAAAGTGGAAGCTTCCAACACTGAACCGTCAAAAGAATCTCAGCTAGTTTTGCTTAAGTAAGCCAAGGTTTACTTTGCCTTAAGAAACACCACGCATGTTTATTTCAGATGAAGAATGGATAATCTCTGCTTATAAAACTTTCAGTAAATTTTAATAACATTAATAAAATATTCCTACTATGAAACTTAGTTGAAAAAGGTAAGAGAAAAAAAATTAAAAAAATACTTTTTTACCTAGAGCATGATAATCTATTGAGCAAAATCAAAAAGTCCGTCTTTGTAGCGTACCAGAGCGGAGAAAAAATTGATTACCATGCTCTAGCGGAAAAGGTTTTTTTTATTTAAGTCTTTTTTCTGGAACTACATATTGTATTATATGAATATAATAAATAAATAAATAAGATAGTAATAAATAAATAATAATGTTTTGACATTATCACACAGCGCCATCTGGCCCCAAACTAAGCAAAGCTTGTACTATGGGCTCCAGTAGCTGATACAATACTTATAAACTTTTTTTTTTTGTAAATAGATACTTATAATACATACCAAACACCCAGACGCAAGACAAACATATTTGTCACATAAATGTTTGCCCCGGCGGGAATCGAACCCACGACCTCTAGCGTAGCAGTCAGGTATACTAACCACTAGACCAGCGGTCTCGTCAAATATTATTGTTCATTTGTTAATGACATGGAGACTAGTCCTTCAGTCGCATACTTACTCGAAATTTATCTTCACAGAATACTGCAGTTGCCGGTGATCAAACGCATCGTACGATCGTTATTAAGCATTTCATGTGCTCGCACGATTACTTGCGAGGTTCAAATAGGACACTCTGATGAAATCTGTATGTTTGAACTCATCGCACGACGAGAACGTATCGTGTCATCGTACGATCGTGGCCAATTAGGACGCCTGAAATTAGGGACCACTTTATGAAGTAGATGGTCCCAAAAACTACGTACCTTGGGCTGTTGTTTCTTCCGTGCTTCGCTGCGGAGCAGGGAGCACCGCAGGGCGTTCCTCTCGGCGACGCGGCGAACTGCTGCTTCCTCGGCTTTAGGCCTGACGCCCGCATCCCAAGCCCTATACATACTAAATACTTACAAACCTGACTTTTTTAATATAAAAAATTAACCAATATTTAACTGTGCCAGTAGCAGGAACATTGTCGACAACGTTTTCGTATCGCCTTCGACTATTTTTGTATTGAAAAATGAACAGCGCTGCGGCGGTGAAAAGTGGAACTAAAAAATAGTATGACAATTTTGACATTTCGCGAGTTACGTTTTCGAATACGTTGTCGACAATGTTCCTACTACCGGCACTGAAAACAATTCCAAGCTATTCCGAAAAAGACCGCAGTCAAATAACACTACTTTGATGTTGTATTGTGTTCTGCGGTAAGTAAGGTTGCCAGTGTTCCACTAGGATACGCTGCGCTACTAGTAATGCTGCTGGCACAGTGAGTTCTCATCAACAACAGGGTTGGCAACGCGTTAGTGATACCCCTAGTATTGCTAGCGGCTACAGGCTACGGTGACTGCTTACCATCAGGTGAGCCGTAAGCTAGTGTGCCACCTTAGAGATATTAAAAAATATTAAGTGAGAAGTCATTGGACGAGTGAAGTCACTTAGTTTTGAGAATATTATACTATACCTAATCTCACCGCGGAATCACAAGTTATTGCACAAGTCAAGTTTTCAGAATAAGATACTCGTACATAGTGGAAAAATTATAGCATTTTGTTCCACATTTTGACTGGGTTAAGCATCGTATCTGCGTCCTTGTATTGTTCAATAGGTACCTATTAACCGTATTACGTATGCCGTGTGGTGTCCGGCCTTAAAGAATAGCACCACTCCATTTCTGCCCGTGGATGTCGTAAAAGCCGTCTAAGGGACATAAACCAGAAGGAACAGTATACATACTACAGTATACATACTGCGCTAGCCGAACAGTATACATACTGCGCTCACCAACCCGCCTGCCAAGCGTGGTTAGTATTGGCAAAATCCCCCCAATGACAGCACAACTTAAGAAATGGCCCCTAGTCCCCGGCGGCCCCGCTATTCCTGGTTCTGGTAGCGGCCATGGTAACGGTGGGGCAGGGGGTGCGAAGAATCCCCGGCAGAGATCCAGCTACCATCCCAAACGAAAACTGGCCCTGGTAACATATAACAGCCGCACACTGAGGGCAGACGAAAAGATAGTTGAGCTGGAAGAAGAAATAGAAGGGTTGCACTGGGACATCATGGGTTTATCGGAAGTCCGAAGAGAGGGCGAGGACACGATAACCCTGAAGTCCGGCAATCTGTTTTATTACCGAGAGGGCGACCATCTGTCCCAAGGTGGTGTCGGGTTTCTTGTCCACAGGTCTCTCATTAACAATATTACAACCATCGAAAGTGTGTCGACCAGGGTAGCGTACCATATACTCAGATTATCGCAGCGATACTCGCTGAAGGTCATACAGGTCTACGCGCCGACATCGACACACCCAGATGATGAAGTAGAGGTAATGTATGAGGATATTAGTAAAGCCATACATAACTCCAAAACACACTTCACAGTTTTGATGGGAGACTTTAACGCAAAACTGGGTACGAGACGCGACGATGAGTTGAAACTGGGGCAATTTGGATATGGGCAACGGAACACCAGAGGCCAGAGGCTGGCCGACTTCTTGGAGAAAGAGGGACTCTTCATGATGAACTCCTTTTTCCAAAAGCCGCCTCATAGGAAATGGACATGGATGAGTCCCGATGGTCCACGAGAAATGAGATAGACTTAGTTTTCACAAATAAAAGACAAATATTCAATGATGTCTCCGTGATCCACAGAGTGAAAACTGGAAGCGACCACCGAATGGTAAGGGGCACATTGAATATTAACCTCAAAATTGAGAGATCTCGTCTGATGAAGTCTACGCTCCGGCCCTCCAAAGTGCATATCCAAAACCTCGAAGGCTTTCAACTTGAACTTCACAACCGCTTCGCGTGCCTGGATGATTGTGTTTCAGTGGACGAAATAAATGGTCGGTTGGTAGAAACTGTCCACACGGTTGGGTCTAAGTACTTTAAGACACACCGTAAAGGTAGACCAAAAAAGCTCTCTGACTACACCCTAAGCCTTATGGCTCAGCGACGTTCAATGAGGCTGCAGTTCTCTGATGATGCTGAAGCATACCGGCTGCTCAATAGACAGATATGGAAGTCACTGCGGCAAGATATTCGTACCTTTAATACCAACAGTGTTAAAGAAACGATAGAGCGAAATAAAGGCTCCAAAGTTTTCGCAAGACACGCGTCTATTGGGCAAAGTCGGATAATGAAGCTGAAAACAGAGAATGGCAGAGTGTTGTCGACCGGGCCTGAGCTTCTGGAAGAGGTCGAAAAGTTCTACGAACATCTGTACACGTCAGTAACCAATCCTACCATCCGCTTCCGCCAAGACCCGCGAGCAAAATTAACCCGACACTATACCGAAGATATCCCGGACATCAGCCTGTACGAGATTAGGATGGCTCTGAAACAGCTTAAAAACAACAAGGCACCGGGTGATGATGGAATTACTTCGGAGCTTCTGAAAGCGGGTTCAACACCAGTACTTAAGGTCCTCCAGAAGCTATTCAACTCCGTCTTACTCGAGGGCAAAACGCCAGAAACGTGGACCAGAAGCGTGGTGGTGCTATTCTTTAAAAAGGGCGATAAAACACTGCTGAAGAACTATAGACCCATCTCGCTTCTGTGCCATTTTTATAAGCTATTTTCCAGAGTCATCGCGAATCGTCTCGAGCGCAGGTTTGATGACTTCCAGCCACCCGAACAAGCCGGTTTCCGTAAAGGCTTTAGTACCATAGACCACATCCATACGCTGCGGCAAGTAAAACAGAAGATCGAGGAGTATAACCTGCCACTATGCTTGGCGTTTGTGGACTATGAGAAAGCCTTCGATTCGATCGAGACATGGGCTGTGCTGCAGTCACTTCAGCGGTGCCATATTGACTATCAGTACATTGAAGTGTTGAAGTGCTTATATAAAAACGCCACGATGTCGGTCCGATTACAGGAACAGAGCACAAAGGCGATTCCATTGCAAAGAGGAGTGAGGCAGGGGGACGTTATCTCCCCGAAACTGTTTACCGCTGCAATGGAGGATGCGTTTAAGCTTTTAGAGTGGAAAGGATTCGGCATCAATATCAACGGCGAGTATATCACTCACCTTCGATTTGCCGACGACATCGTAGTCATGGCAGAATCGCTGGAAGAGCTCGGCACAATGCTCAATGACCTAAACAGAGTTTCCCAACAGGTAGGCCTAAAAATGAACATGGACAAAATTAAATTATGCTAAACGCCCATGTCACGCCCAACACGATATCCGTTGGGAACTCTGTTCTTGAGGTTGTTGACGAATATGTCTACCTGGGACAAACAGTCCAATTAGGCAAGTCCAATTTTGAGAAAGAGGTCAACCGTCGAATCCGACTCGGCTGGGCAGCGTTCGGAAAGCTTCGCAACGTCTTTTCGTCGAATTTACCGCAATGCCTTAAGACGAAAGTCTTTAACCAGTGTGTGTTACCAGTGATGACATACGGAACAGAAACGTGGTCACTCACTATGGGCCTCATAAGAAAGCTCAGAGTCACTCAACGAGCTATGGAGAGGGCTATGCTGGGTGTTTCTCTGCGAGATCAAATCAGAAATGAGGAGATTCGCAGAAGAACTAAAGTTACCGACATAGCTCAGCGGATTAGCCAGTTGAAGTGGCAATGGGCAGGGCACATAGCTCGTAGAACGGATGGCCGATGGGGCCAAAAAGTTCTAGAGTGGAGACCACGCACTGGAAAACGCAGCGTCGGACGGCCCCCCACTAGATGGACCGATGACCTGATAAAGGTCGCTGGCAAGCGTTGGATGCGGGCCGCATTGAATCGGTCATTGTGGAAATCTATGAGGGAGGCCTTTGTTTAGCAGTGGACGTCGATAGGCTGATGATGGTGATGATGAACCGTATTACGTGACAATGACAATGCCTGCAGCCTTGTTAGCTATGTCTCCGCGTGGGTAGGTTTCTTTTGGTCTATACTATTATATTACTTAGTTTCCAAATAGCACTAGAACGCGATGTAATTGGTTCTTGATTTGTTTGTTTGAGATGTTTTAATAGATTTAAAATCTCAATAAAATATCATGGTGGCCATGTGGTTGAAGCAGCAGCCTGTCATCTGATGGGACCAGGTCGAAGCCCCGGCTGTACCAATGTTTTTTTCTAATTTTAAGTACAGTGCTTAACCACACCATATTAAGCTCAAATAAGAGAGTTAGGGTGAATTGGTATCTCCCGTGTGATTTCCCATTAAAATTAGAGTCCGGCTGGGGTCTGCTATTTATTTCTTCCTTCTACTTTTTTATTATTATTGCAATTAATACATATTAAATACGTCCCTAAAACCTTAAACCTGTAGCCTTCTTTTACATATATACCTTTACAGGTAGCGTTTCAGTAACTTTATTGAACTAACTATTATGTATATCCACTATATTATCGGTTCGACAAGCAACAATTTTAGTAACCAGTTGAGTGTTGATAGCAAATTTATCGGAAACAACAATTTGGCGCAAACTATTTTATAGTTAGTTCCGATAATTTTCAATTCGTTAGTTACAGAGTATCGATAAATTTGCAGCCTACAATACCTGGAAAATGTTCCGCGTATCAAAATATATAATATTAGCTCTTTTTATGTAAATTTGCTTTCATCAATTTGAGATAATTTTACGAAGGCACAGCCGTCAAATTAAAAATCACTATGAAAAAGGAGTCAGTTCAACCAGTAGTCGCATATGATGGGTTACATCCGAAATCTGACGCCAACTCTACCACTTCGCTTTCTCATTGGTCAAATGCCCTAGCTCTACGCCAATCAACGCCAATTTTCGACTATGTATTCATATCGCTATCAATTATTTTTGTATGGGAAAATGAACAGTGCTTCGCCGGTGAAAAATGGAACTAAAAACTAGTATAAAAATTTTGAAATTTCGCGAGTAACATTTTCGAATACGTATTCGCACGTTGGTCGGGCTACTCTTTGCACGAAATCACTCCATCCAGAGGAAAAATGTTAGATATTTTATCCAATTCAAGCCCTATGAGTGTCTATACTTTACTCTGAGTTTACACAAGCCAATATAGGTTTTTTTTAACATACCCATAACGATTGCTAACGACACTGGCTAAGGACTTTAAACTGCCAACCAGGACTTTAGGATGAAATTGCTGTGCGAAACAGTGAAGGAACTGGCAGAACCTGTTGTTTTTCCTGAATAAACATTTACTAAGATTTTTCCCTGAAAAGTCTTATCTGTGAAAGTTCTGTCAAAATCTGTTCAGCCGTTTTAGAGTTTAGCATGGACAAAGCAAATAGGCAAATTGCACAAAAATCGAAACAACTTTTGTTCGTGTTTTTGTTATCTGCAAATATGAAAAAGTTCGTGGCCTCCAAAAAGTCTGTTTTAACATCATAGCGACAATTAAAATACAAGCCGTCAATAGTGATCGAAATTCGAGCACCATAATGTGAAATCTCTCAGACTAACCTCAGAATAATAACTAAAGCTTGCTTACCTCGAAATATAAACAAACTATGACTTTGACATTCAGTACTTTTGTAAAACGCATGGTAGTGCGTGGTAGTATATAATTACTGTATATAAATATTATGTATTAATATATTATAAATATTATACTTATATAATATTATTCCGCGTATTTTTCGTAAAAACTGGTGGAAAAGTTTCTCTCCACAATGATGATGACCGGTGATGATAAGAACGGGTTCCCGCAGGTTAATAACGAGATTTTCATGAGGAAGACATGATTGCTAACAAAACTGTTGAGAGGTACCTGAGTGTTTCCGAAGTGACGAGCTGCGGCTCAATGGCCGGCGGAGGGGGCCGGCCGCTGTTGAACAACTGTTGCACAGCGGAATTTGTTTTCGGGGGGTGGATTGTGAGAATCAGCGGCGTTTCCAGTCTGTCCAAAAATAATTCAATCACTAAATTGGATTTCACTACGTTTAATATCGCAATGGTAAGAATACTTTGAGAATCATTTCAGCTGCATATGGGATAGAACTTAAATGCATGATTTGAAAATGATTTAAGTGTGTCGAGAAGTTTGAGAATTATTGTAAGCGATTATCTTTTTGAACAAATGAATATGGTACTATGAGAATAACCCCTACGTACGCGGTACCCATCATCGCAATGTAAGATATTACGCAGTAGTTAATATGCATTATCGGCAAAGAAGAACAAAGACGAACTATGGTCTAGAAGTGGCAAGCGCAGTGCAGTGCTACGCGGGACTTAGTGGAATTACAACTGTTGCATAATTAATAAAAAATTGATAATTATTATTAATACATAATTAATAATTAGGCAACAGATTAAACTATTTACAAAAACATATCTTAACCTACCTACTTATAGATAAAAGATCTCACCGAAACCGAAATCATGTGGTAGCGTGCCAAGAATGCTGGCAGCATTGCCACGCTGGATAGCAATGCTGATTCTCTGAGCGAGATATGTTCCAGCACGCCTGTCACGGGAGGCTTCTACCAGCCGACGTGAAATCTCCTTGAAAAGCTGAAGGGCCCCAGGGACCCAGAGTTTCAACCGCAAATGCAGAAAATATGTGCCCTGGACCAAGGACATGCATATTTCCGCCGCTTGAGGCACTCCTGCTGAGCAGCAGCGGCGCCGGCCGCCACCGAGGTGCCAGGGAGATGATACGGAGCCAGGGTATCGACACAAGTTGCATCCCACACCAGGGGCCGACCCAATCTCCATGGCACCAACGGCATGCCATCCGGCCTCCGGCCATCGCCTCGCGCCAAGCCGACTGGTTCCAGTACAGCAGGTACTCCGGCGGTGACCAGAGCCCGGCGTAGTAAGTCATTGAGGGTCGAATGACGTGTCAGACGACCGGCGCTACCGACACATGAAAGGCCATGGTGCCCAAACACGCCAACATTATCCCCGCATTGACACCGAAGTGGGGCAATACAATTTACACCTAAGCGCAAGCAAGCACACAGCCTGAAATTTGCACCAACCAACAAGGTACCAATATTAAAAGAAGGCAGCGCATGAAGCCAGAGCCCGGACTCCCACTTAGCAACTGCCAGAAGACGTGCACGGTCACCAGAATTGGAGGAACTCTCGAGAAGAGAATTATAAGTCACCCTGCTGACGTCGCTCGTCCCACTGCTTCTGCAATTGTGGTCTCAGCGGAAAGTCTGAGCTTGGACAGGCCAATGCCCAAGCATCTCTGGCCTCAGTCAGGAACGAAACTTCACAGCCACTAAGTGACGGAGTGAGAATATTACCTATGAGATCTCGCACACTATGAACTGAAGCCAGAAATGCCGGTAGGGCCACGTCTGAAATTTTGCGTATTCCCAACCCTCCAAACCGGATAGGGAGGGAAGCCTGGGACCACGTACGGTCATCCAAAGCTATATTAAATATAGATGAAATACTAGACCGAATGATCTCATCTAAATTTAGTAGAATAGAACGGGCTTTCCACTTTTCTTTCCTTTATGACTACTACGTAAAACGTACATTTGGGGACAAAAAGACAATGCCTAATAATATAATATGCCATATGGCAATTAATATTTTTCAAATGTTCTGACGAACTACGGAAATTTTTAATTTGATCATCAGTGATAGTAACATATATTTAAGTGCTTATTTTAGGTATTTTTTATCTTTTTTAAACACATAACAACGAGAAGGAAGCTAACAATTATTGAGATAAATACAAGTTAGGAATAAATTCGTAGAGAAAAAGTAGACTCGTTCGTTAACTAAATGATATTCTTTTAAATTAATTGCATCGGTCTCTTGCTGCGAACAACAAATCTAGAATTTGCAGAAATGAATATTTTCAAACTCAATTAACGTGCTAACAAGTTGACATTAATTAATTAAAAGGCGTCGTATTTACAGTCAGGTGTTTAAATAAACGTTTCATATTTGATACTCGCGCAATGCGATTCCGGGAACACACTCAGACTATTTACTCTATCTAGGGTTTATTCATAGCAGTATGTTCAGACGGAAGCGAGCAACAGGTGCTCTTTGCTGCAATTTAATTATTCGTATCGTATCGAGTATTACATTAACTAGTACATAATTATTATTAACTTTTATCTGTTAAAAATATCATAATCATCTAGTTTTCCTTCTCTCATACCACAAGGAAGAAAGAATATTCAACCCTGTACGATAAGAGACACAGGTCTTGCTTGTAGCCGGCTCGTGGGAAACCATTGTTAGCCGTAGGACTGCCGTCTGAGAGACTATTTTCCCATGAGGTAGACTTTTAAGATCATAGATAATAATTCAATTTTTTGTCATTAACATATGAGACATGTGTTTAGTACTTATGGTACTACAGATCCATTTACCGCAAGCTATCACGTCGTCGGGGTGATAGCTTGCGGTCGATGGATCGGTTGAACACGCTGTTTTGTTAGTAGCGTGAAGCACGCTCGACTTAATGGCATTATCTATTAGAAACATAAGTTTAGATTTTTCAATACAACAAATTAGTTGTGTCATAAAAATGATAGTCATTTCAAAATGGCGTCGTTTTTTTATCTGCTTAAACCATTTAAACACTCAAGTTCTGATAGAGATCGCTTCACGCAGATCGTTATAGGATTAGATTTTAATTGCTATCGTACGTATTGCAATGATCCTAGAACATATTTTAACGTAACTGCAACGTCGAGATGAAATATTTAGCTCCGTTTTGCATAATGCTTTATTTGACTGCGAGTAATAAGGGGTACGAATTCAGTCTAGACAGATGTAAATGCAACCAGCCAGGTATCCCTAACGACTCGGTTTCTAGTTCGAGGTATTTCTCAAACATTTGCACAGACTGTTCTGTAAGGAGATTTATGTTGAACTCACACGAGCTCATTCGATTTATGTGACTTAATTCAGTCTGATGAGCGAAAAAAAAGATGGCAAACAAGCAATAAATACATCTATCTCTGTTCCACATGGGACTCTGAATCGCTTTATGGTTCTAATGGGGCACTATTATGAATGTTCTCTAATTGGCCTAATTAGTTAATGTGTTGAGAGTTAATTAAACACACAGCCTATTTTATAATAAATTAATTAAATAATACTAAGTACACAAAAGGCAAGCTTTGTGTAGGGTGTGATATCTAACACAGGTAAGGTGAGATACGGAGATGTTAATGAAAATAATTTAAGGTTAAGCTCCTTTGATTAATTACAGGTCTCTTTAAAGCACATATAAATATCGTGAAATGTAAGCACGAGTTCGGAATATTTGCACAATTATTTTGTTATCAATTGTTTACGACAAGGCTGTAATTTTTTTAAGGTCACGTGATACTTAAGCCTCTTCCTGTATAAAAGGATGTAATGGATAGGTAGGTATTATACATTTCTATGTGGCATTATGAAGAAGATAATATTGTTTTTTTGGTAATTAGAACTACAGTGTTGGTTGCAAGAACAGTTTTCGTCTACGTATTCGAAAACGTAACTCTGAAAATGTTCATAAAAAAATCTAGTTCAACTTTTCATCGTCGCAGCGCTGTTCATTTTACCATACAAATATAGTCGAAGACGATACGAATACGCAATCGAAAGTTATGCTTGCTCGGCCTACTAAACTAATCCTAAAAGGTCTATTACTCTTAAACAAAGATATCTTATAAGGGTTCCTTTTGAGGTACGGAACTATAAAAACCGACTATGTTGTCCCTGAGTAATGTTAGTAGACTTTTTCACTACCATAAGATGTCAGTTCATTGTAAAAGTAATGCATCAAAAATAAATTATTGTAATGATATTTATTGACACGAAACAGATTAAACTATTTACAAAAACATATCTGTAGTAGGTAGGTTATACCTACTTATAGATAAAAGATCTGACCCACACCGGAATCATGCGGTAGCGTGCCAAGAATGCTGGCAGCATTGCAATGCTGATTCTCTGAGCGAGATATGTTCCAGGTAATGATATTATATTGTAGTCGTAAGTAGATGGTAACGAAATTAGGCAAACACACGCCACAGGTGCGGTGGTCGGGTGCCGACCCTACGACAAAATAAAATAACAGCTAGTACTACGTACTCTAACAGTGTGTGAGTTAGGGTACCGGCAATTTATAAGAGAACAAACCGTTCTAGACTTATCAGTATTTCATCCTTTGTACGATTTTTAATTTCATTGGATAGAGGAAAAGAATCCGCTCTTATTGTACCAACCGCAATTAAGTAAACTGGCCAATCGGAGGCTCGGATTTAAAAAATTACCGCGAATTTCAATCTACTCCAGTCACCAAGTTGTTCTCTTATAAAGTTTTAAAACGCATATTCTCGGTATAAGCAACAATTGTGTCGATTCTGTTGTTTAAAATTACTAAACTTAACTAATTTGACAGGTCATAAAGTCTTGCTATCCCTTTCTCACGTACGGGGTTAAGTAAGGATGGCAATATTTTTAGACCTGTCAAATTAGTTAAGTTTAGTAATTTTGAACAACAGAATTGGCACCTTTGTTGCTTAGGTAAATTTACTTGTGTGAAGTAGTAGCGAGGTCTGTCTGTGATGCGGCTTCACTGTCTGATATGTGAGCCGGTTCGGTATCTTTCTTCGGTGCGACCTGTCCTTCAGCTAATTCCTTGGACTTCTCCACGAATCTGACAGAGCGAGGAGGCAGGCCCACATCCTCATCACTTGCTGTGGTCGTCGAACGCTGGTCGTCATTCTAGGACAATTAAAATGTTTTTTTTTTCTTTATTTATTTAGAACGGCTTCAAGCCAAGTATAACTCGCAATACTCCAAGCATGAAAACATTATCATCTGCCATCCATCCGCGAACATATCACAATCAGGGTTGGACTCCAAGAGGGCGTTGAGCGCAGAGAGAGTGCGATACATAATTTTACTATTAACTCAGATCAAATAAGTAACTAAACTAGATGTGTTTAAAAATCGGCGTCACTTTTTTGTTCGCAAAGTCCCATCTACCTTTTTTATTTGAACTGAGAAAATTAAAGAAAAGCGGTTGTTACCGAATATAATACTGACACGGAATACAAAAGTAGATGTGTATTCGCCTAGCACGAGACATATTGAATACATGCATAGTAAACAATGGTGTTAAATAATTCCTTTCCGAAATTCAGCGCAGGTCCAGAAACGTTTTACTTGTATTAATTTATTCTTAAAAAAATATAAGAGACTGCTATCGTTTTTAAGGTCAAGGTGCCTCTCCAATGACAATGTAATCATACATACCTGGTCACTGATGTCCTTGTCTGTGTCCAACGACTTCCACAGCCGACCGCCCTTCAGAATGCCTCCGCGTCGCTGACGCAGCAGTAAATTTTCCGCCGTCAGGCGTTCTTCGCTTTCCCCCGTATCGCTCTCCTCGCCTAAGACATTGAATACTGTGCTTACTATCAAAATAAAAATTGAATGTTTTTACACATCGATTCCTTGTAGGACGTAGGACAGTTTATAAGTTGAGAATCTTCAGTCTATACACATTCCTCTTTTTTGACACCGTAACGACATCTATACGTAATAATTTGCATAAATATATATGTATATATATAGGTATACCACTAAGGTGACACACTGACACACAAGTATACGGCCCACCTGATGGTTAGCAGTCACCGTAACCAATAGATGCTAGCAATACTACTAATGAGTTGCCAGCCCTGTTGTTGATGAGGACCAGTATTACTACTAGCGCAGTATCCTCGCACTTCTCCACTCGCACTCGTAACTAAGAAGCACAGGCAACCTTACTCACCGCAGAAACAACCCTATTTGACCAACTCAAGACAAATTAAAAAAGAGAGCCTACTAAGTTAAACACTATACGTGTACCACACTTATATCCTAATGTACAATTTGACCTTGTATTAATATACTCGTTGAAAAAAAAATGTGAGCTTTTTTGTTAAGTGACTTTGGACCGAAAACTTCTCTCTTTATTCGTGGTCCCATTGTGCCAATCAAAATAATTCTAATGTGGCGTTTGGGCCAGACCGAATAGCGTCCCAACTCAACTCTGTCTACTCCGAAAAGGATTCACCATTTCACCTTAAGCCTCGTTAGCCTCTCGAAATAATGAAATATGTTTCTGAATAAACCCAAAAGGTAGTCGTAGGCCTATTCATCTGAGTAGTTAAGCCGCGCCGTATCGGAAGGTATCACAATAAGTTTGCAATTGTATATAAAAGTAACGCTTCATTTAAAAAGGTTTCGCAGATTAAAGAAACAAGATGACGGCCACCTCTTATTCTGATATACCTACAAATGATTCCCAAATGGGTTCAAGCGGACTCCCACCCAGGGGTCCACGGGACACTCGACTAGGGATGTTGGCGTGAAATAAAAATGGGGGTTCACAAGTTGCTAGTGGAAGTGCATGGAAATCATTGACCCCGTCGAGTTTTCCGTGGGCCCCTGGGGTCCACCTGGACCACTTTGGGAAACATTGAAAAATAAATAACATATAATATGAGAGAAACGCAGCAGCAGTGGGTCCACCATAGCCAGTACAATTTTGAAAGAGGTCCACGAGAAAAAGTAGTTTGTGAACATCTGTGATATCTACACATATGTTTGAGTAAATAAAAAGTTGCAGAATTGCAGCGATTCACGTCTTATGCGGATCTTTCTTTGTGCATAAAGCTATTATTATCTCAAAGGATAACGGATACAACGAACCTCAAGTAGTGCGCTTTGCATCTCGGAATAGTTACAGCATGTGCATATATTTTCAAATCGTATATTAAACCACGATATACGACAAAATGTGCTTTTAAACGATTTTAGTATCTTCTTTTGGAGTGGTGCATGGAATAAAATAAAATGGACGTATATTTTAAATTGTCTCTACATACGTTTTGTAAAGTTCATACTGGAAATGTTCTTTAAAATATATCAAAGTAAAAAGGTTGAATTTTCACACACATTTCACAGAAGCTACATACACAGTAAGCAAATATTTTAGGAAATATGTGAAATTCTTTGCAGGTTCATAATCGGGCGTAAGTTTAGTGTTGCAAGCGGTAAAAAATAAGTAATCGGTGTACTTCAATTTTATTATAATGGAATACTTGTATTTGAAGTCGGTTTAAAAGTTGATGTTTAAATGTGGCTGAGAACAAACACGACGTGCATACTATGTTGTTTCGCCGCTGCCTACCCGTTTAGAGAACCTGAAGGCAGACGAGAAGGAATACCGATAAACACTTACAAACGTAGTTTAGCAACAAACATAAAAAATGGTGGGTTTGGTTAATAATCCAATTTTTTTCTCGGTAGATTTTTTCTAAAATGATCATCGTCAGATCATTGTTACCGACATGCAACCTTCATCTACACTAACATTATAAACAGGAAAGATTTTAATTATTGTATGTAACGAATAAACTTAAAATAATTGAACCGATTTCAAAAAAATATTTGCCGTTAGAAAGCTACAGTATCGCTGAGTATCATAAGCCTTATATTATATTGCTACGCGGGCGCAGTCGAACGGAAAATGCTAATAAGGAATAAGTCCATTGACGGCGATGTGTGGTAATATCATTGTTAAGTACAATTATTATGATATATTTGGTTTTAATTAAACATTATCATCATCATCTTGATCATCAGCTGGCGGACTTCCACAGCTGAACAAAAGCCTCCCCCGTAGATTTTCAAAAGAAGCGATTTAATTTCATCTTTAACTAACTCCTCCCAACGGCCTTTATCAAGTAGTCTATCCATCTCGTCCGTCAGTTAGTCATATACAAATAACATACAATCCCTCGCTCGTCCCGTTGATACACAAATGACCATAGTTAGTCACGTGATACTTTGCTATTACGTCGTATCGGCCATCGCAGCAGGGTGCCGTAAGATGAAGTGTAACGTTAGAATCACTAAATATGTGTGTACCCCAGGAACCTTATCTTAATATATAAAATTCACGTGTCACAGTTATCGTTGCCATACTCCTCCGAAACGGCTTGACCGATTTTGATGAAATTTTTTGTGCTTATCCGGTATCTATGAGAATCGGCCAACATCTATTTTTCATCCCCGTAAATGCAAAAAAAAATTGTCCACACGAGCGAAGCCGGGGCGGGCAGCTAGTATATTATAGATATATACTGCCGAAATGATACGAATTCCTTATATATAAGTCTATTTGGGACAATCTGAGAATAAGCGAAGTGTAGTAGTGTAGTGTGTAGTAGTAGTAGGGTGTGAAGAAACACGATAGCTAGTACTACCTATTTGATTATATTCCTTTGTTCGTTATTTCTTTATCTATGCGACGGTGAAAATTACACGTATAAAGGATTTTCGCATTATTAAGAAGATCGTAAGGAATTGAAAAAAACATTTATTCAGTTTAGACCCTAATATGGTACCTCTGAAGGTCTAAATTACCACCGGTTCGGAAAAATTCCACCTGAAAAGAACCGGCAGGAATCTCAGTGCTCTGTCTTTTTTTATAATTATTTACCTTCCCCATATCATAAGAGCTTTCGATAGTGATTACAGCAACTTGGAAAATACTTTGTAATTGCCAGAGATACTTAAAATGAATCGTCCGAGTTAAATTATTATATGAAGAATGCAGATGCACCCGTCCAAAAAACCTATATTGAATTGATTCAGGTTTTACTTTGCGGAAATTCATATTTATAGAATACAAAATATATTATAATTTGCTTTGTCCGCTTAATGAGTGTGATACGGTCGAACGGCCTGCGCCCAGGTGAGCTCAGCCGTGGTTTCTTCCGACACGTGTTTCAGGACTTCCACGTCCCATCATCAGGGTGCCGCCGCGTTGGTCGAGCAGCGTGATGTCACATCGAGGTCTGGATGCTGGAGCAGCGCCGCAGCACGATGGTCGGACGCTGGAGCAGCGTCACAGGATGCTGGACCAGCGTCGCAGGATGCTGGAGCAGCGTCACAGGATGCTGGAGCAGCGTCACAGCATGATGGTGGCGTGAGACGCCATGACAGCACGTAGACCCTTCTGTAACTAACCAGTCACTCATTTCTCAGCTTTAGTTACAGAAGGGTCTACGTGCTGTCGTGGCGTCTCACGCCACCATCATGCTGTGACGCTGCTCCAGCATCTTGTGACGCTGCTCCAGCATCCTGCGACGCTGGTCCAGCATCCTGTGACGCTGCTCCAGCGTCCGACCATCGTGCTGCGGCGCTGCTCCAGCATCCAGACCTCGATGTGACATCACGCTGCTCGACCAACGCTGCGGCACCCTGATGATGGGACGTGGAAGTCCTGAAACACGTGTCGGAAGAAACCACGGCTGAGCTCACCTGGGCGCAGGCCGTTCGACCGTATCACACTCATTAAGCGGACAAAGCAAATTATAATATATTTTGTATTCTACAAAAAACCTATGTCCAGATGTGGACTGCGGTAGGTTGATGATGATACAGTAAAATATATTCTTAATATTTTTTTTTTTTGTATAAAATTACATTTATTTTTTATACATACAAAGAAACTTTAATTGTACCAATCTAAATCTAAAAGAAAAAAAACTAACCTATTATAAAAAAATAAAGTAAATTTATTTTTTATCTTAACCGCGGTATTTTACTACGCTTTTCTGGACTTCACTTGTATGTATATTTATCTATCTATCAATGTAACGGAATCTTCAAACGTCAATATTTTTTTTACACGTATGCTCGATGATAGTACAATAATTTCATAAATTTGACTTAGTACCATGTCCAAGATCATTAGGTTAAGATAAATATCTTTTAAGCGTGTTTTTAAACTGTTATTATTTCAAACTGTCATTTATTGTTTTATTATCAACTAAAGTTAAATAACTAGTAATACTTAGTTAACCACGCGTAATGCAGTGATCAAGGGAAATAGGGATTCACAGACATAGATAACTCTTTATAGTACACCAAATCAATAATACATGAACATAAAATACATAATACAATCACAAATCCATTATTTAATTAGCGGCCTTATAACATGATCTTCACACAACATTTGTATAGTAAATTATTGCCCTAGGTTTAATTAAAATCCGCTCAGCCGCTCAGCCGTGCCGTTAATTAACCTTTTCGGTTTCACGCCTCACAATTATTATGTAACCTAGGTCCTGTGAGTCTCTTACAAGAGACAGTAGCAGTCAATACTAGTGTTTGAAACAAAAGTTCAGAAAATTGAATCGCTTGCTAGAATTGCTACAAAGGAAGTTTCAACGCCGTCTTTTTACATTCTCGTTTCGATCTTTATTCGTAGCGACAAGTCAATGACTTGAACAGGACTATTTTGGCGTTGACACGTTGAATTTCTTATTTTTAGCCAGGTAAATAACAAGAAGGACCAAATAATAACAGGAATATTGTACGTATATGAAGGCGCCTTTTATATAAACGGCAATTTTCTTGACGCTTACGTCAAGGTGAGCATTGGAATGTGGAGTTTTTTATATAGCACTAAGGTGGCAAACGAGCATACGGTCCATCTGATGGTAAGCGGTTATCGTAGCTGATAGACGCTTGCAACACCAGGGTAACATTCGCACGTTGCCGACCCTCTTTTTTAATTACTGGGCTCGATTAAAATAAGAAGAAAATTATCCAGATCATCGGTCGATTTGCTCGATAGTAACTGGGCAATGAGACATCAAATAAAAAAAGTACTGCTGTGATAATAGTTCACGCTTATTTTACAAACCTATTTAATTTGCTTCTTATAAAATTACATAAATGATTACGTCAATCGACTGTACACAGTTGTAAATTAAATGGTGTTAGAACTAGATAGTTTAGTACGGTTTAGTAGGACAGCTGTCTAGTAGATAAGTGACTTTATGAGTGTTGTATCTGAAGATAGGTTTAGTTGGATCACTATAATTTGAATGGTAGAAGCCGTTGAAAACACCCCGAATCTATTTCGGCTTATTTAATGAACATACAAATACACGAAATTAATATGAATGTAATTTACAAGCAAATAATATTAAAATAATTGAATCTATCTGATCAAATGTAATAAAGGTAACAAAACTAGTATATGAATAAATTAATATTATATTACTTAAATAACTGTATTTAGAATTATTTAGCAATTAAAATACAGGGATTCTTATAAATACAGGTAGGTGTAAGTACGAGATAACAAAAATATGAAACAAATTATTAACTCCCTCAACACTCACTTTTGATTCCGATGAAACGCCAATACAATAAGCTTTTAATAATTACAGCTGCTTCAATCCTATTTACTGATATTACTGCAAAAGGTCGCAGGCACGGACTTTTATATTGATCACCACATACTGACACTACATTGAACTTACCTGAATAAACCAGAAGACTACCAATAAAAACTTTCCACAACAAGTGAAACGGAAAATTTGCTAAACGGAGATATTTCGAAAACGTAATCGAAAGATGTTCTCGCTACAAGTACTGTAGGGCTAGCATGAATAATTGCGACGTTTTCGTATCGCCTTCGACTATTTTTGTATTGAAAAATGAACAGCACTGTGGCGGTGAAAAGTTGAACTAAAAATTAGTATGACAATTTTGGCATTTCGCGAGTTACGTTTTCGAATACGTTGTCGACAATGTTCCTGCTACCGGCACTGATCCTGAAAGTAAAGTCGAATCTTTGTGCCAAAACGATACGCTTAACGCCAATTTGTTATGCTTTGAAAATTGAACAGACATTGCATTCAGTGTGAAATCGTTCCCGTGTTGCGAATTAAGCCGGTGCAACTTCTAAATTGTGTCGACCCGTCTGTTCGCTACTATTTGTTTGTTCGTGTGGCACTTACTTGTCATTGGTACTATAGGGTGTTGAGTTCGACTTTCCTCTATGCAAACTCCCGGCATACATTCTGAAACAATACAAAAATACCCACTTTAATAAAGTAAAATAAATTTATGCACAAAGATGCCACAATGTAAATTGAATTTCATGTAGCTCAGTTCGTTTTCCAATTTAGGATTTAGATTTTTGTTTATGTGTAACAATGTTTTTGTTTTCTTTTCGTGTTCCAGCAAATTTTGTGCGGGATTTCGTGAAAAGGAAGTGTCGTACCTACAGGAACACGGAGAAGAACGCGCGCGGTAGAATTCACTTGGCCATCAGTGCCGGTAGCATGAACGTTTTCGACAACGTTTTCGTATCGCCTTCGACTATTTTTGTATTGAAAAATGAACAGCGCTGCGGCGGTGAAAAGTGGAACTAAAAATTAGTATGTCAATTTTGACATTTCACGAGTTACGTTTTCGAATACGTTGTCGACAATGTTCCTGCTACCGGCACAGATGTCACACATCATGCGACTACTGTAAGGCTCGCTACTTTCTTTCCTTCTAAGTCGTATCATATGGAATTTAAATAAGTGCTAAAGTATAAAGTTCACATGTTTCATATATTTTATGACATGTATATTTTGGAAATGTAAACAGTAGGTACTCGGAACCGGTGGTATGTATGAATGATGATGATGATTATGTAAATCACATTAACGTTAAAAAAAAAGTAAATAGTGTTTGCGTGTAAGTATTTGTACCGTCTTCGCGCCTCAACGGCTGAATGGATTATAAGCTGGATTTACGTAAAGGATTTTTTTTCCGGATAATTTTGGGGTTCCCTAGGGATAATAAAACTATGGAAGCAAAGCCGCGGGTAAATGCTGTGCACATTTTGTTTTATACTCGATTAAAATTATTTCTTAATGCTAAGAAAGAGAAGTCTTCAAACTTCAAAGAGGTTGGCTACCGTAAATAGTGTTTTAAGTTTTTCACTGCAAAATGCATCCCGAGTAGGGGAATCAAATAAGTGGCGGAAATTAACTGTGTTAATTGAAGTTACTTCGACATCACTGCTTCAGTCAAATAGGCCTGATAGGAACGGATTAACGGCGCTGGCCATTTCCATTTTCCCGTCTCACAAATTAGCACTATATTTATAAAACAATATTTTACTTATGGTTTGTGAATGCAAGAATTATTCTTTAAAGAGCTATCATGCTCATTTACTAAAAGAAAAATCAATAACCAATAGCAAAAAGGTTTGAAAGGTTTCCATGAACACGATAAAACAAATTGTTTGGAGTACACCATTGGAATTAACTAGCGTAGCGAGCTTAGACCAACGGCTACGAGCTAATCCTTATTCGGAGGAATTTATCATGCCTGACGTGACTACGACGCATTTACAACAAATATTAACCGAAAATGTTTCCAAAATTTCTTATGCATAATACTAAAGCTAGCCAACAGCTACAAAAAGTACTACTAAACGAAAACCGATTGATAAAGTAAAGAGAAATGGTACTATTTTATTTATAAAAATAGATAATCAATGTTATTAGCACTACCAAAGACATGAAATGAAATGTCTCTGAGCACTACAGAATAAAACAATATAGTACCTATTGTGTGTCCGTTTTCAAATTAGTAGCGCGCGCCATCTTCATAAGTTCTGTTTTAAACGTTCTGCGTTCATTTTAGATCCAAGTAAGTATTAATGAAGTCTGCACCTCTTGCAGGAGCCTTTGAAATTGCAGTACCTTATTAAAGTGGCAGGCAACGGGCAGTAAATTAACGCAAATCTCGGCGATTTCGGAAGCCATGTTTTATATTAAATCTTATACTTCTACGGCGACTAAAGTACTTTTCGGTGCGTCTTACGATTATCGTAAAAGGCTATATTCAGTGTACGTTGGAGTTGATGTTCAAAGGTTTATGTACTTTGCCTGATGTTAAACACGTAAAAAAATTAAGCCGCCTGTATTTATTCTCGCTCGTTCAGAGTTTTCGTTGGCAAATTACTTCCTTCTTTTTTGATTATTTTAAACTAGCTGTACTTGCGACTTCGTATGCGTGATATCGGATTTGTTCACAATTTAATTGGTTGTTTTTTTTTTTGCACGGAACCCTGATTTTCTTTCCAATATAAAAGTAGTCTAAGTTACGGCTTGTAACATCAGCTATCTGCCATTCAATTCCTGGTCAAATCGGTCCAAGCTTGCGGAGATTACTTAATTTATTTGTGCCTGGCTGTAGGCCATCTTGGTCTCGTCTTTGTCGGCAAAATAGCAAAAGAAGAAAGAAAGAAAAAAATAAATTATGTTTTGATTTCCACTCACAAAAGTTCCTGGATCTCACGCTGCGAGAGACAATTAGCCGTAAAAATGTTATATGCATTAGGTAGGCGGTCATTTCGACATTACAAACTGACACTTCAATTTTGTTTTTATTTCTATAGATATATAACTGTCAATCGTTTTCTCACTAAAGTATTCTACACTAAACTTAATTATACTTAAAACAATAACTCAAGCGAGCTTGTCATTATTCTGTGTAATTATAACAGTAACAGTGTTTTAACAGTTAGTGCTCTACACACCAACACCAACGTGCTGTTGGTCACATGTTATTAAGTCAGGCACATATAGCTTGATCAATTAATCTCTATGTTTCAATCAATCAGTTTAACCTAAAGCAAGGAACAGGTCAATGGAGCTTATAATCCGTGGAAATTGAACTGATATTGCAACCGCATCGTAATCCAATTGAAAGGGTCCCGGCGAGCAGTGGCGTTGGAGAATCGTCTATACTATAATTAACTATAGAACAGTCGTGTTTGTAGATTGAACAACTTATTGTGGTAGTGGCAACAGAATGCAATAAGACTAATTTTAAACTGTCTGTTCGAACACGCTTATCTCCGAAAATAATAAACGAATTTTGATGGGGTTTTCAGGTAAGTTTTATTTAATATGCATTATAACTACAGTATTTTCACTAATACAAACCCGTTGCGTACACACTATCATGCGTTTACACACCCAATGCTAAATTTTAAGCGGACCAGAAACACGTCACGGTTTAAAATGGCGGTATACTATTTTATTTTTAAACTTAAAATAGTTATCTACTAGCCCGGGCTTCGTACGGCCAGCGTTAGCCATATAAGTTAAATACCAACCAAACCCAAATTAATTACTCATTAAAACCTTCCTCTTGAATTAAGCTTCCTTTGTAAAAAAAACCGCATCAAAATCCGTTGCGTAGTTTTAAAGATCTAAGAATACATACGGACAGATAGACAGCGGGAAGCGACTTGGTTTTACACTATGTAATGCTACATGTCATAGATTGTGGTCGAATTTCGATCACCACACGACCTCTAGTTTCATAAGTATGAACCTATACAACTCAGTGGTTTTGAGAATCAGCTTTGAGAATTTATGATCAGACTCGATATAATTTAATGGACTGATCGACGTTATCTCTACAAAATCGGCTTAATAGATCAATCAATCAATGTAATCTTTTCCGAGTTTTCCGATGTGGGGTCTTTGATCTGTATTGATTTACCTTTCTGGCCTCAATCTCCTTTAGGGCTTAAAAGCTATTTCCAGAGAGCACATTTTACTCTTCACTAAGCTTCTTTGACATTAAATCTATGATATAAAAATGAATCGCTGAACGTTGATGAGCGCAAATCGCAGGATGAGCTGAACCGATTTCGATAAAAAATAATTAATAGTCCTTGAAGGACGAAAATGGTTCTTACGGAGAGAAAACAACAAAAAAATGCCTGTAAAATTCTAAAAACATGTACTTGTGCGAGGCCGGGGCAGGCCGCTAGTGGAAAATATTACCTATATAATATAATGTTTATCACGCAACGTCTGGACATCTGGCCCCTAACTAAGTAAAGCTTGTACAATGGGAACCAGCAGCATATGTAGTGATGGGATACTTATATACTATTTTCTCTTAAATACATACTTACAATACATAGGTACCAAAAATCCAGACGCTAAGCAAACTTAAATGTTGCCCCGTCGGGAATTGATCCTTTGAATTATCTCTTCAAACATGCCTGCCGATAAATTAATTTATAATTTTGAATAATCTAGTAGAATTGCTTTTCTGAAATGCTTATTGCAAAAGCCTGATAATGATCCAATCACTTAATAGCTATTGGCATGTAACATTCTGCTTAACTTCTATTGAACAAGGTTCGTTTATAAAATGCCGTAATTCATTGTTGTTGTGGCCTTTTGGCCACGTGAAACATGTATGGGTTTTATTTCATTGTCCTACCGAGTCGCTGAACACGAAATTTTTCAACTTCGGTAGCATTTGTTTCCAACTTTAAAATGATTTTGGGAACTTTGTGTCTTTTTTGGTTTTAATACAATTTTCACACTTCTGTCCCGAACAACACAACGGGTCTTTTTATACCACTAAAGTGGCATATAACCGTAAACCATAGCCATATAACCGTAAACCATAACCAGGGGTATCACTAACGCATTGCCAACCATGTTCTTGAGAGGTCTTCAGCGTATCCTCGTGGAACACTGGCAACCCTATTCAGCGCAGAAACACATAACTTAATCGAAGTTGTGTAATTTGAATGCGGTCTTCTCTAAGGTGCAGGAGCAGGCCCCGTTGGGCGGCTGCAATATTAATGGGAAAACTTTACAATTATATCGTATACCTACTATATATATTTTGCCACCAAAGTTACACTTGGATAAAAAAAACACCCGGTCCAGGTACAATATTAGTTTAGTGTCCAGTGAGCCATTCGTTGCCTATCAGACCGACGACGCAGCCAGTCATCCGTGCCACGTCACCCGTCGCAGCTCACTTTGTATTTGCACGACATAAACCATTTTCAATTGCGTTTTATCTAACAAACAATAGACTATGCGTGGTGTTTATCAAATTACGCATCTGTTACTGTATTGTGTATCTTTTTAAGTTGGCAGCCAATTTGTGTATCAAATAGAAATTCGTAATTGTACTATACTTAATTAAATTCGTAATAAACTTAATTAAATATTCAAGTATTTATTTGAAAAGTAGGTAAATGTGTTTATTAAAGTACTTATAGATTAGCTAAATTTTCCAGTTCATTTTAGATGGACTTTTTGATTTTTTGGCAATGTGTGTAAAAGCCTCGCTTATTGATTCATTCAGTAAAATCTTCATGACTAGACATACTCATCTACGCTACACGTTGTAGCAGCATAGCAATGAGTAAGCTACGACGTAGCGTAGAAACTTGATGGCATAAAGTAGCGTAACTGACGTTTATTGCTACGGCGTAGGCACCATTCGTAACCGTATTTTATAGCTTTGTTGTTTCTTTGTTAACAGATTTTCAACCGACTTCATTTGTATCTTATATAATAACCTGCAAATAAATTTTATTTAAATCATTGTTTGTTTGTGTATTTGGTCCCTAGTAAAGCGACCTTAAACCACTTATCCAATAATGAAGAAGAAACTTTCATGAGTAGTTTTGCAGGGCACAATTGCTGTCAACACCTGTTTATTACTTTAATGAATATTATTGTAAGCGCTACTCACTGATCTATTTGATGTCGGTGCCAAGCCGACACAAAATGACTACTTACCTTCAGGTGGGCCGTATGGCCTTTATGTCGTATATGAGAAAAAACTTTGCTCTTCTACGGCTTCGTTCACTCACATTTGCCAGTCTTTCATCACTCATTCGTTATATATATATATCATTCGTTATATATATATATATATAACGAATGAGTGATGAAAGACTGGCAAATGTGAGTGAACGAAGCCGTAGAAGAGCAAAGTTATTAAAATAGTTATTAAAATAGCTGCAAAAATTTTAATAACTAGGCGGTGTGTCGTACCCAGGGTTAAATGGCCGAGAAGGCTGGCGTTCATAGGTTGTTGATACTACCCACTGACAAGCGTGTGTTTGGTTAACGTAAATATATTCAAATTGGAACCAACACGGTGCATACGTCGAGTTATCCCACCGTTCCCTATAGCCAAATTTAATTCCGCTTCCATTTTGCATGCTAAGCAGACTGGCCACATTAAAAGCAGTTATATTAAGCTTAGCAACCGAGGCATGTGTAATGTGCCAATAAAACTACATGTGACTAAAATCACATCTGATTCTTAACAATAAATTCAAAAAAGAACACCAGAACATATATCTCTCAGAGAAACAGCATTGATATCCTATGGTTTGTGTTAGATCTGTTATCTATAAGGATACGCGAAGTACTATTTTTTGTAAATAGTTAAATCTGTTTTATGTAACCAAAAGAATTGTTTAATTATTGGTGACAAATAACACCATACAAATTTTGGTTATTTGGTAGCGACTTTCTTCAAGGTGCAGGAACTGAATAATTCCTTCAGTACAATTATTCACTGTACGTATTTGTATGTTGATTATCTGCGATTTGCCTTTATAGGGTTCGATCATACAGAAATGTGGCCGTAGCGGTACAACTTTATACCTACCCGCTTAATCGCTAATTGACAGAACGAAATTTACATTAATGTGTAATAAAATAATGGTTTATTGTTAACGATATAAATTTATGCAATAAATTGAATCAATACGGATAGATATGGAAGAGAACAATTCACGGGTCCTGATTCAATTACAAACAAGTGTAACGGGAATCGAAAATGTTATATTCGGTGACCGACAATGATGTTTCTGTTGGTGAAACTTTGCAGAATTTCCATATTCGCCCGCCCTGACGGTCGGGGTTGACTGGCAGTTTGCCAGCCCCTTGTGTTTTCTCAGTGACACTGTGTGCTCCCAATTCGTTGTTAATTTCATTGCGTACGATATAATATCCATAAATTGTTTATTTCATTATGACAAGAAATTAATTTTATGTGTTTTTATGTGTAGTTTGATAATCAGAGACGTTGGAGGAATACTAAGGAAAAAGAAGTACTATAAATAGGGAGAAAAATATGATAATGTTTACTAAGAGTGAAATAGCGCTCTATATCCTTTGCCTACCCCGAAAAAGGCGGATGATAGTTATAAGTATGTACGCATCTTAAAAAAATTGTAATAGTATATTATTAAATTCTTAGATAAGGCTTTAACTATCGTCGCATTTAATTACGAAGAGTCGATGAAGGTGGTAAAAAAAAAAACAACTTTTTCAGTCCGATCAACGTAGATATATAACTAAATAGTCTAAAATTCTCTATTCTTCTATCTTTTCCATAAAAAAAATAATGTTGGACAAACACACGAGCCATTTCCCTCTTGCTAAGAATGGATGGTATTCCACTGCAATATGCAAATCAGGAAGTATGAACAAGGTCGGCAGTTCATGTGACGGTTGCTCCTTCATTGAAACTGTGCTCTGCGATAACACTAGTTGAGATCTAGTTAAGCGATAGCAAACGCATAATTAATTTTGTTTCACATTTTGTAACAATCTAACAAACTAAATAAAAACATGTCTACCTAATTATTTTTGTCCTGAATCTGTATATATAAAAATGAATCCCTATTTTCCTTGGTCACGGCATCACACGTAAATGGCTAGGCCAATTTCGCAAAATATTTTTTTGTGTTTGTTACTGTCAGTAGAAGGTTCATATTTTTATTTTTTAATTTTTTTATAATTTAATCTGCAATCAGTCGTCGACTATAAGCAGATGTTGTGTGGGTTATTAGTTTCGGGCAGGGTGTGTCATTCAGTAATGTCAACAACCCCTAATTTATTTTCCATTCTCAATTGTCGAGTGTTAGAATGTCATGCCTTTTGAGGCGTCTGACGTATGATGCATTCGTTAGCTGGACAGCAAGTTCATTTGGATGGTTAAGCAGGCGGTGCCTGTACTTTATTGAAGTTTTATCAATTTCCTCCTTCACGGTAGTAATATCAAGGTGTTCGTGAATTTCTGAGTTGGTAATGAACCATGGCACATTTGATATTGTTCTGAGAATTATATTTTGCATTCTTTGCAGCATACTGATGTTCGATTTACATGCACTTCCCCATAGTTGTATGCCGTAGTGCCACACTGGCTTAAGGACTGCTTTGTAGATTAGCAGTTTGTTGTCCATAGATAATTTTGAGTTTCGGCCAACTAGCCAAAGGAGGTTTTTATAGCGAATATTAAGCTCTTCTCTTTTGGTTTTTATATGTTTTTTCCAGGTTAATCTTCTATCTAGGTGTAGTCCAAGGTACCTTACACTGTCGCTATGAGGCAGTATGTTTTCACCGAGGCTAACAGGTGGGCAATTACCTTTTTTTAATGTGAACGTGACCTGAACAGATTTTGACGCACTTGTTTTTATTCGCCACTTTTGAAGCCAATGGGACACTTTGTCAAGACCTTCTTGCAGTTTTTGGGATGCCATGTTAGGGTCTCTATCACTTGCAAGGATAGCAGTATCGTCGGCAAAAGTAGCTGTTGTAACGCCGACGGTTTCCGGCAGGTCTGATGTATAAATAGTATATAATATTGGACCCAAAACTGATCCTTGTGGAACTCCAGCCCTTATGTCAAGGAATTCAGATGTGGCGTCTGCTTCCTTTACCTGGAATATTCTGTTGTCTAGATACGACTTCATTAGGAGGTACATGCTATGAGGCAGGAACTTTTTAATTTTATACAGTAATCCTTTATGCCATACCTTATCAAACGCTTGTTGGATATCAAGAAATACAGAGGCACAGTATTCCTTATTTTCGAGCGATCCTCTTACTTTTTTAAACAATCTATGCACCTGCTCAATAGTGGAGTGTTCTGGTCGGAAGCCAAATTGGTGGTTTGGTATTATTTTGTTTTCAAACAAGATTGGTAAGATTCTTCTTAGAATAATCTTTTCAAAGACTTTTGATATTAGTGGGAGTAAGCTAATAGGTCTGTATGATGACACTTGATCGAAGGGTTTTCCACTCTTGTGTATCATTAATATCTGTGACACCTTCCAGAGGTCTGGAAAGTGCTGCACTCTAAAGATCCCATTAAACAACATAGTTAATAGTACTATAGCTTTTTTAGGCAAGTTAATTAATACTTCCTTGGTGATAAGATCATATCCTGGAGCTTTTTTATTATGGAGTTGTTTTATCAACCATCTAACGTCTTGAACTGTGACAGCTTTTAACGGTAGGTCTAACTGGAGATCCTCACTTAACCCTTTATCAATTGCATTTTCGTGGTCATTGTTATCAGTCTGGTTTGGAGAGAATACTTCGAAGAGGTGTTCAGCCAAAGTATTAGATTTCTCCTGGTTTGTTCTTGCCCAGCCGTGTGAGCCGCGTCTTATTGGAGGTTTTGGTACTTCTGTTCTGTTGTATGTCGCTGTAAATTTCCACAGTGAATTCTTAGTCGCAGCGGTTGCATTTAGTGATTCAATCTTTTCTTGGAGAGTGTTATAATTTTCCTTGCGTATTAGGTCCTTTAAGTCTATTATCGCTTTATTTAGTGCAGTTTTATCAGCCTTATCTCTGCTTGAGTGCCAAATTCTACGTAGTCTCCGCTTTTCTTGTACTTTTTGTTTTATTTCCAGACCTTGGTTGGTAGAAGAATGTTTCGCGTTCAAGACTGGTGTACTTTTCCAGCAAGCTTCTTGAATCAGCCTTGTAAAGCTACGTGTAACATTGTGTATTTCCTCGGGTGTCTTAAGGGCGACTGTTAGTTCAATTTTACTACTAACGTATTCCCTAAACGAGTTCCAGTCAGTCCGGCTATTGTAGAGGGAATCCGGCTTTTCATACGCTATTAAACTTGCACTCACATCAAGTAGCACCGGTGTGTGGTCTGTGGAGCCATCGAGACAAGATTCAGCTCTCATTTAGTTTTTTGATAGTCCTTTAGTGATGAAAAAGTCCAACAAATCTGGGTTTTTTTTAGGATCGGTTGGCCAATATGTAGGTTCACATGTTGTTACAGCACACAAACTGTTAGTATCCATACATGATTTTAGTTGTCTTCCTCTGGTTGTGCACAATCTAGCACCCCAATGCGTGTGCTTGGAGTTCCAGTCACCACCAGCTATGAATCGGCTTCCAAGTGTTGAAAAGAACTGGGAGAACATGGAGCTGTCTATTTTGTGTTTTGGTGGACAGTATACTGACGCTATTTTCTAGTAACCGCATTCGTCTTCGACAGCTATTGATGTCGCCTGTATGTGTTTTGTCCTATATTCCGGGAGTAAATGATGTTTTATAGTCTTTCGTACGATAATAGCTGTTCCAGCATGACCAGTTCCATCAGGATGAATGGTTATATAGGTGTGGCATTTATCAAAATTAACGCTTGTTGAGCTTGTGCAGTGGGCTTCTGATATCAATACTATGTCGAGTTTGTGCTCGTCAATAAGTATTTGTATTTCGTCCTTATTTGGTGCTAGACCATTTGAATTCCAAGTGGCAATTCTGAGTATGTTCATTTTGCTAACTTGTCGACAAGTGTTGCTAAGATACCCATTAAGGTACTCATTTGTTGTAGGAGTAGTTCGAACTTTTCTGATTGTTTATGAAGTATTTGTTCAATAATTTGCCTGTCCACTTTATGATTATTTACTGCTTCGGGATCAGTGTGTGGGATTTCGCCTTTTAGGATGTCTGCATAAGATGCTGTTGCTGTGTCATTTGGTTCGCACTTTTGTTGGTTTGGCGGTACGTGTTGCTTTATAGTGGACGTCTTGTCTCGTAGATTAGGTCTGGGGTTTTCTGTGTTACCTAGTTGTCTAACTCGTCGGGGTATTTTTCTCGCAAGAATTTCCCTGTACACTTCACAGCCCTTGTAATTAGCAGGATGAGGACCTTGACACAACGCACATATAGCTGGGGTATTACGATCCGTCTTGGGACAGTCGGATGTTTTGTGACCTTGGCCACATTTCACACACCTGTATGGCCTCATACAGTAGTTTTTGGAATGTCCATACTCCTGGCACCTCTGGCATTGCAATATAGTGCGCCTTTTTTTGGGATCTTCTATTTTCACGGCTTGATGGTATATGTACTTTAATTCCTTAATGGCAATGTTGTTAGAGCTTGGGGTGAGATTCACGAAAAAGGTCGAGGTCAGTTTCTTTTCGGGACCGTATCTAACGTTGATGATTTCTCCACTAACTGTATTTCCAGTTCGTTCTATGTCTTCTTTTATGGCACTGTGTGGGGTAGAGTGGTGTAGATTTTTAATTACAATTCTCTAGCATCTTTCATCGTTTCTGTTAAACGTATGTCCTATAAGGCTATTCTCTCTTATGAGTGAGATGAGTTTTTTATGAACCTCAACTCTTGCAGTGTTAATTCGGAGTTGGTTTCTATTAACTATTTTGTATGTGAACTCATTTCGCTCAGCAGCCGTTTCAAGGAGTTGAGTTAATTTGTTCACATCATCAATGCCATATAGAATTATGGGGGGTGGCTTGCTAGGCTTTTTAGTGCTTGTTTCGCGTATGTCTTGTGAGTCTATCGGGGACATCATACCGGTTTGATGTTTCGATAGTGATGTCTGGTGAGGGGTCTGATAGTTTTCGTCTCTTAGGATTTCTCACTGTTGGGACTCTCTGCCAGGTTGGGGGACAGGTTATATTTGTCTCCTTACCAGATATCTGAGTAGTCACGTCACATTGTAAGCGGATTTCCGGGTTATGTGTATTGGGCTTAATAGTCATTGTACCCAGGGAAGAGCTTCTTGGTCTCGTTTAAAACAAGCTTGGATGGAACGCTTGCTGAACATATTTCTTGTTTCCAGTAGCATTTACTGCTACAGGAGCCTGGTCACCTACTCCTGCAGTGTCTTCGGTAGCATATTTCCCACTCTCTGGCCCGGGTACCAGTGAGCGCCGGGGGTTAGCCGGATCGCACGACATATCAATCTCATTATCATTACTTTCCATGTTACGAGGGGTCGGGAAGTTTTATTCATAGCACTTTCCCAAGGTCCTATGTCCACTCTTTCAGGGAGTATTTAGTTCTCCTTGGTCTGTGGTGACCATTTATACAGGTTATTTAACCGCCGCCCGTTACTCGGCGTTGGTTGTTCGATTGGCGCCACCCAGGGGACACGTGTAGGGTTACAAAAGGCATTTCCTACGGACGCGAACAACATCGTCCCCCTAGAAGGTTCATATGAAAATAAAATTTGAAAAAAGAATCGGAATATTTTTAATATCGGGATAAACTAAAGGACCTTTGTCCTATGGTGTATTTGACATTCATTTTCGTTTCATAGCTAAAACAGGACGTTTATCCGGACAGCTAGTTACAAATAAATTATTCTTACGTGTTTTTCAAAAAGTTTTTTAGATAATGTAATTTTAAATGATTTCAATAATTAAAATAACCGTGTAAGTTATTTGTAGCATAACGGACCAGTCCTGGCTTCGTAAGCTGTAAATTGTCATCCTGTCGATTCAACTAGACCAGAATTCACGAGAATTTGAAAACCTTTATACTGATTTCTTTAGTTATCACAATACTAATCCAATCTCTTAATCCGTAGAAGTGTAAGACGTCTGCATCTAATTCTTTGCTGAACATCTTTGAAGTGCAATCGAGTGGATAGCCGAGCATTTATCCTTGAGAGATTTTCTTCAACTGCAAAAGCAATGGGGACTTAAAGAATAACGGAAAACTTCTTCCGTTTGATTTCCCCACTTTCAAAATACGGTAATATTATTTGTACATTCTGTTCTACAAAGAATCCTTTTATCAATTCGTTAGGTACCAAACGAAAAATTGACTTTACGCACATCGCTTGAAACAAACAACAAACAACACTTCACAAGATAGCTATATGAAAAAAGACGGTGACATGGTTCTAATGAAGAAAACAACGGGCTGGATAAAGCAGTGGCCGGCCAAACATCAGAGGACCGTTGGTTGAAATTAAAACATACCGTATTCGTGATATTCACGAACAAATTGCGAGAGAGGTGAATGCCTGGATACACTGGTGGCTTACATTAGAGATAGCTCTGGCATCTTGCCAGCCTCCTTGCTACGTCTGTCTTTGCTCACGAAGGAGCACGCTACACACAGTAGGTGTAATTAAAAACATTGGGCCAGATTTAAATGTGCGTAGAAGCTCGTGTTTTTTGTATGATAAACAGCGCTGGCACTGAAAACGTAGTGTATAAGTAACATACTCGTATAACATGTATCTGTTGTTTTAAAAGGTATATTGCATTGTAAGTAGTAAGTAGTAGTAATTAGGCTTTGTACGGTAACTGTATAGTGTACCTAATTATTCCTATCGATGAGAGATTTTTAAATGCTTCGGGCAAAGTAACGCTTTGTAATGCAAACGGCCCAAATAACAGTGTATTTTTTATATAAGTATAATTATAGATACATTACTTGTCAAACTGAAACTGACTTCCGCCTTTAAGACTTGCCATGTTACCTAATGTTAAAATTCCGGTGTGTGAAATCTCATTCAAAGGCATAAATGTCTGAAAGGTAAAATGCTTTTTTTAACTGTGATCCAATTTCTTGCGCAGGGTCCAATCCGCCAAAGTGGAAAGCTTACATCGATAATTCACATTTATTGACACAAAACAGATTAAACTATTTACAAAATAGATATCGATAATTAATTTGGGTCCCTAGCAATGTACGCACATACCAGTAACATTAACATAGCGATCTAGACAGCGTACTATACGCTACACTCTTATGGATATGCGTTCCCGAGAGGGTTCCCCGAAAGGGGTTCCCAGAAAAAAGTTAGGCGGAGGTATGAATCTATCAACACCAAGTTCTCATTACCTTTCTTTCTTAGCTCATCGTGTGATTAATCATTGTACCTATGATTAGAAAAACTTATTGATACAGGTCGGGAGTTGAACCTGGACCCATCAGATGACAGGCCATTGCTTCAACCACAAGACCTCCACGGCTTAAATACTACTAATATCAGCTAGATTCTTTACACAAGTGATAAAGTACTTCAAATTACGTTTGAAATATTTGTCTTCATCAATGTATGCTGCATGTACTAGCACACTTGTGGGATTATACCCATAATACTTGCGAGCATTCTGACATCATTTTAGATCCACAGAAGAAAAGATGTCGGTATTTATAATCAAAGCTGCCATTTCTACTACGTCAAAATAACTAAAGAATATTCGCAACCGTTATAGGGAAAAGCCCACTGAAACTGTCTGTGCAACTGTAAAGCCTCGTATTCTCCTAGTTACAGTTGGAGCTCTACGTCGAGTTCGGTACCTATGCTTAACAAGTATACATCGCGCTCCTGTTGATTCTAACCGCGCGCACGTTGCCATGCCGCGTCATAACGTTCTCCATTGATCCATGTATTACTGAAAAATTATCAATAGTTTGTTGCAGCTGGTTGCGTAGGGTCGATAATGAAAACGAGCTCCACTAGACTGAGACTAAATACGATAAAAAATTTTTGTGAAAAAGATGTTTTATACCTGCTTTTATTCCGTTGTCAAGCCGTTTTCTTATGATACCCATATCATAGGGTTTACTGTGGAAATGATAAATCTCCATTTTATGATGTCAGTCATATTGGATTAAAAATGGTAGTATTTAGGTAATCGTGATCCACGGGAACTAAACGGGTATGCCAAATTCAGCTCAATCGGAGCTTCAACAAGGTATCCTCGCGAAGCTCTGGAAACCTTACACATCGCAGAAACACAACACTACATCAGACTAGCGTTATATAGGTGCAATCGTATGTAATAAAATTGATAATTCATGCCGAATATAGTGACAGTTGAAGTTTCTAAGGCGCTTTTAAAGAGAAACCCTGTGGTGAAACCTGAAAGATTATATAAATAACTCTAGTGATGTAACATGCCATGTACACCACTATACTTATAGCCGTCAAATTAGTGTCATTTAATAAATTTATTTGTATCCAATTCATTTCTCAATACCATGATAATGTTCTTAATGACATTCGTAGAAAAGCTATCTGCGGTCGGAGACAAATTTATTTTTTATGCCCGTTACTATTTTTCTCGTTATTGAGTGAGCTTTTGTGTGAATATTTGTAATATAAAATAAACCTTTTACTAATTTTACTTCCCAGAAATATTGACTGAAGTTTGTCTCCTTCTAATGACAACGAACAAAATTGGAGCTATTTATGAAACCTATTTTATGTAGATTATAAGTTTGTATAATAAATGTTCTCTCGAATATTTTCTCTGAATATGTTATTAGAACCATGACACATACAAAATAAAGAAAGTATATTGCATGTATGGTTGGAGTTCTACGAGACGTTGGTAGATCGTTATTTATTACGTAGCTTGTGGTCTGAACTTTAAAATATAAATCTACATAAATACTTTCCATGTTTAGATGCTTGACACTTAAACGCGCGCAAACAGAATGAAATAGCATATGATCGACATAGTTCTGTTAAAATCCCTTGTGCTACAAGCGTCCATCCATAGGCGATGGTAACCGCTTAACATCAGGTGGACCGTTTGGTTGTTTGCCATCTCGGGGAATAAAAAGACAAACTTAGATTTACATATTTATTTTGAGAGAATATTTTTTCTAGTGTACTCCTTTTTTATTTTAATGCGCGTTTATAAGGTTTTTAGCCCACCAAATCTAACTTCCTTACTAACTGTAGGATTGTTAAAATTAAAAACATACTTTTAATGCCAGCTATTTGTCACTCAATATGCCTATTTAGAATTTAGTCAAAGTTTGCTTAAGAAAGCTGCAAGTAAAGAGAAAAAACCTTTTTATTGTAATGTTACAAAGTTCTAGAGGAGTTCAACGTTCGACCGTACCGTGAAAGCCGTAACAAGCGGTATTCAAACTAATGACGAAAACGATACTCAACAATAACCAATACAGCGGGATTCAATGCTAGGCTACACATCAACGTTACAAAGCGTGTCAAAAGAATATAATAACATATTTGTTACATAGAATTCTCGACGTGAAAAATGTATAGTGGCACTCCAATGCCGCTCTAAAAGTATTTGAAATTGTTTTAACACTTTTCAGTTATTTTCTGCAGTGAATCCTCGCGTTACAACGAAGCGTTATTTTAATAAAAACGCTGATTGAATGATTGTTTCGATAAATTTAATAAATTAAGCTGTTTTCAGAATTTTTATTCTGTATTTTATTTTATTTAAAACTACCTGCAAATACAACTGTCAAGGTGGACATAATGCCGTAGGCATTCTCTATCAGTCAACCTTTGGGTAATGCTTAGATTAGCAAGGCGGTGTACTTTGTGTAAAACGAATTTGAGAGCTAGAATACTTAGTATCTAGTATAGGTTTAAAGAAATTTATTCTCATAAAAACATATAAAGTTCATTTACAATGAGATATAAAACAAAAAAATATATAATAAACAGCAAGTATTTCGTCTCTGATTGTGACTAGTCTACTGTACTTAAGTATAATAATGTTATATAATGATTGTTAAATGCAAAAAAAGACAGAGCACTGAGTTTCTTGCCGGTTCTTCTCAGGTGGCTTTTTTTCCGAACCGGTGGTAATTTAGACCTTCATAAGAGCCTTATTAGGGCCTAAACTGAATAAATGATTTTTGATTTTGATTTTGTTAATGTATATTATATACTATTAATTAAATACATAATAAATTCTATTAATATATACATATAACACAATAGATAAGTATATCCAGTTGCAACTTCTCTATGTTCGCGCGTCCAAAACAACTCCTGTGCAGCACCTTAGGTTGAGGTTTCGGAACGTACGAATGGAAAATAAGTTCGTGATGAAAGAAGCCGGTAGCAGGATATTGGTATCAATTTTGTTGTTAAAAATTAGTAAACTTAACTAATTTGACAAGTCTAAAAAATATTGCCATCCTTATTGAACCCCGCACATGAGAAAGGGAAAGCAAGACTTTTAGACCTGTCGAATTTAGTGATTTTGAACAACAGAATCGACACCCTTGTCCATGGGATGAGACGCGGGAATGGGCAGGTGTGATAATTAGGTGCAACCAAGAGTCTTCCCCCGTAATGCTGATGTGTGTAGCTTGGAGAGGTAGTGAGTGGAGGTTGGTGAAATCAATTACACGGAGGAGTTTGCGGCACCGAGGAGAAGGATTAAGATGATCGGTGTTGAAATCTCCCATGATGATGTGATGTTTATACTCACACCTTAGAGATTCTAGAACCAATTCCAAATCGGTGAAGCAATCGACATCTGGGGGAGGAATATACTACGCCCAGAATGGCTTTGACCCCTTTAACACAAACCTCAAGAAAAATAAACTTTAAGCTTCTAGAAACTTCTTTCTTTTTGATGAATATTTCATTTTTGAACGGCCTAAATTTTGGCCGTTTTATCTTCATGAATTATTTCAGACGTCGAACAATGTCACAGTATTTATATAGAAGATACGTACAAAAATCTATTTATGGCTCCGAACTGAGAACTGTCAAGAGACAATAAATTAATAGTAAAAAAAGTCTTTTAAAAACAAGCTTTTATTATTACTCAAATTTTAATGTTGAAGTACGACGGTTGCAGAGGCAAAATAATAAAGGAAAGACGGAAACAATAGTTATTGTAGAGAGGGTATATTTGCATTCGAGAGTACGGCAAGTCGCTATCCCGACAATGGAAGCGAACAGCAAGCATGCCATATCTACCTACAAATAACAATCTAGCGTAGCGGTTGTGATCTTTATCTTTATTATTATTATACTTCTTTTCTTGCATTAATATTCTATTCTCTTGTCTATTATCTTGAAATGAAGACACATATCAAGCGAACACCAAGTAATGTGATTAATCAGCGGAGATTCTACCGCGCGATCTAGGAACGACTTCAATAGAAGTACTGTTATAATGTTCAGTATACCCTTTTAATTGATTACATAAGAAATCTTGTGTCTTAGTAGCTTGTCGCGAGATTGACCTGAGTCAATTACAGTTTTATATTAATAATTTATTAGTTACAATTAATTGTGTAAAGATCAAGCAGCCAGCATACCGTAGGGCGCGTGAACGCGTTAAAACTTTGTTAATTAATAGTTGTTTAAATAGGTCTTACACCGATAGATACAGAGACAATGTAGCAGGATTTTTAGTCCTTTCAACCCTAAGGGGCCTATAATAGTGATAAAAGTTTGTTAGAAACAAATTTCATGATTATTCTCTACAAGTGTGAAGACTGTGAAGTCTTGGTTGGTTAGATAATCAAATATAGAGAGTGTGGGTAATTCTACTAGTGCGTTGGCAACCAATCTGTATCATGTGACTTTATTTATACAGTCGAAATTTGTCCAGAGAGGGAGTGTGCTATTTGCGGGTGTTTTCAGTGTACCTGATACTTGTGTTTTTCTAGTATCGAACTGTGTTCGATAAGCGTTTATAGGTTAAGTGCTATTTATTAAGAATACACGAACTAAGTGCCCGCTCTTTAATAAACTTAAATCGTGTTTATGGATACATTATTAGTAATGTTATATTTATATTGAAAGTTTACGGTGAAGTCTACTTTCTGGCTAGAATTGAAGTACGAATAAAAAAGAAAGTATGTGTAATTAGTCGCACTGCTTTTATTTTAATGACTTGACAATAACAAAAATAAACAAAAACACTCAACAAGTCAAAAACCATATACAAGAGAAGTCAAATTACGATAAAAATGCACGTGTATGTAAACTTACATGTTTAACATCCCTTTTGATTTGGTAGGTTTGGTTCCTTCCCTTAGGACGTCCGCACTTTAGTACAAAAGAGCAAATCCCCGGAGCGCACGTCTTTGTTAGTGTGACACTAATCTTGTGAGCACTCAATAGCTGATGCCGATGCGGTGTACATTGTTAGGGAGTTCAACTGACGAGTTGAGCACAAACAGTAGTATCTACTATTGCATCAAGCTTGGGCGCCCGAGCATACGCTCGGAATACGGAGATGCATCTCAGAAGGTAAACATCCATGACGTATTGATTGAATATGCAAATTGCTTAGCTGCTAAATCCGTAACACATATGTATAAGGAAATAAAATCATCAGCCAAATGCTCGTAAAAGTATTCTTATAAATATTGAAATGACGCTCTATACTCTCTGCCTACCCAGTGAGGGCCTTAGCGTAAAGATAAGGTATGTGTAATGTGTATTGCGTATTAATATTTATAAGTTTTCCCACGATTTCATCTACGTTGGATACAAACAAAAGTCCATTGACTTAAATACAAAGTTAGGGTTTTTTTACATAGTTACTTTGGGATAAAAACCAGAAATAGCTTAGATACTTCTCTGTAAAGTACACTGTCAGTGAGAGTTACGTCTAAATCCGTTAAGCCATTTCAGTGATTAGTGTGGACTAAAAAAACAACCAGACATAAGAAATAAAAACGTATGTTAGTATTTTAATATCAAGCAAATAGCCTTGTGAGGCTATGAAAAACACCGTTTCCACAGACAACTTTTTTGTATATGTTTTTTTTATACCACTAAGGTGGCAAACAAGCATACGGCCAGCCTGATGGTAAGCGGTTACCGCAGCCTTTAGACGCTTGCAACACCAGGGATATCGCGCGTTGCCGACCCTTCAGAAATCTCTTCATGTGAAATGTATTGCAGGTAAGAAGGCGACTGAGACTTGTGGAGGGTGAGAAGAGAGGCCTTTGCCCCGCAGTGGGATTTATTGAGCTAATAATAAATACATACATATTATCATCACGCCTTTAAGTCCCTGACAGGGTAGGCTAAGAGTAAAGAGTGCCTTCCACTCTCGACTTAAGCATCACTTTTGCTTTTCATAGTAAATAAATATAAGATTACCTAAGCCCTTCCTAAGCCTCTTTGCCTATAAAAGGTACCATGCGTGTCTGACAGATTATGCACACTAAGCCGGTGGCCCTAGTATAGTCTTAATATTACCAATACAACCTATGTTTATATATATTGGGCACCTATATTATAATATTCTGGTCTCTTCAACGATACATTCACAAGTAGATGTCACAGGTTAATGAAGTAATTAATGTTAACGGTACAAGACGCACAGCGGCATCAATATTCATATATCGACCAGAATTCCCAGTAGCCTTACTGGGTTTTCTTCGGTCACGTTGCAATTTAACAACGTGAAATTGAAAATGCGAGCTATAATATAGCTAGCTTGAAGCTGCTTAGTGAAATCACTTCAATAAGACAATGCCCGGCTCATATTTACCTTACCGGTTACATATAAAATGTAGTCGTATATTTTTGTACATACCTACTGACACAAGCTAAAAGTACTGTCCTTTTAAATGTCGATAAACCATCGACTAAGTGTCACAGCCAGGCATACAGAACATCGGTACAATTTCGTCCACTTGAAATGGAACGTTGATAGCATGAGAGATGTAACTCCCTAACACTAAACCTAGTTTTAGTTTAATTTAATACCGATTACCAACTTTATTTGCTGTTCAAAAACACGCTGCGAAACAACGCGACAGCAAACACGGCTTGGCAATACAAAGTTGTTACTGTTACGTCACGCCCACAATGTAGCCACGATGTCATTGTTTTAAACGAAATACATTTTGTGATCGCTTTTAAATTAAACTGGCTTATGGTTTGTTTGCTTATATAATAATATGTATTTTCTATGCAATTCTCACTTACCGGTTACGTGACTGTCAATTTGCATTACTGTTACCAAATTACAGGCCAGTGAAAATTGGTAATTTAAGGTTAGTTTGACCCGAATAAGGCCCGGGAAATTTACCCATATCAATATAGCGACTATCAAATTAATTTACGAATAAAAATCGAAGGTGAAAAGAAATCATACGTAAGTGTGCCTAAGGTTGTCACAGGCCGCTGCCCCTCAAGGCTAGCTGAGCAAGGACGGCCTACTAAACTGAGAAAAAGGCTCAAGGACCTGTACAGGAAAATTCCCTGGATTGTATTAACAAAGGAAAACGGTAAGCTTTCTATTATGGCACTGAAAAATCTACACAATTGAATCTCAATATTTTTATTTTCGACGACTAGCACTGTTGCAGATTATATTAAATACGAGTATATCCAAGCTTCAAGAGATTTCCTTATGAATTTATCAACTTATGTACGACGAATAAAGACAATTCATAAGTAAGTCCACGTCACGTTTCTAAACTGTCAATCAGATGTCGAGGATTTTTATCGATCATTTATTTTATATCTCAACTTAAAAGGGCTTCTTTTAAACCGTAGTTAGAAGGCGGTGAAAATTATCACATAGTATAATAGTATAAGGAAATAAAAAAATATTACCGGCGTCCTCATACAACAAACGTGGCTAAATTAAAAGAACCAAGTGCGCAACAAATCGGAGTCAGTTTATAAAAGAAATGTTGTTAGAGCGGCAAGAGAAATACACATTCTGTCAAAATGTCAACTGTCCATCTATAACGGATTACGAGATACAGCCCGCTGACAGACAGACGGACGGATAGCAAAGTAATAGGGTTCCGTTGGCTACCCGTCGGGTACGGAACCCTAGGGAAATTGATATACCTATAGTATAATTTTAATGTAACGGTATAGTGTAAGCAAACAGAGTTTATCCGAATAAGCGAACGACAATTTTAGCCCTTAACGCGTGCTTTACGCGAGGAGTAAGGTTATTTTTTATAGCCCACAATTGGGACGGACTTGTACCCTGCGCCCTACATACGGCTGGGTCAAGGGCATTCCTTCGCCAGCAGATCCCTTCGGACGTGAAATATACTTGGATATACTGTACGTGTTCAAAATGTACATTGAGTTCTTAAGGATTGGCCATGTTAGCAGTAATGATAATAAGATGTTTCTATTTTATATGGGAATAGAATAAAATTGCTTTTTAACTTCACTACTATAATTGATACAACACGTAATTTAGAAACCGTGTTAAATTCTGTTGTACATCATTGTTGTTTACATCTGTAAAATAATAATATTACTACATGAAGCAAACCCCTTTTTACGAAAATTCCCAGGACAAAAAAGTGAGAAATTTGGCATAGTAAAAGTTTATATGGAGGATTTAAGCGGAAGGGTAAGATTATTATTTAATAAACTATGTATTAGTAATAAAAAACATATTACACACACTACTATGCGTTTGACACATTTCTTACTGAATGTTATAGTTTATTTATATTTCGAATTGTGATCGAAATTCGATCGCTAGCCAAGAGAATACAACCGCTACGATCACTAGTTTTATCTTACAAGTCTTATTAGACTTAAATTCTCTCGCATTAATTCGAATATAACTGTTACATTCCAAAACGTAACAAAAGTATATTGGACATGTTAGTTCCCCTGCGCTGAGTGGAAAAGAGGATTTTCTCTACAAGGCGCTTAGTACATGAAAACTTTCTAAAGCTGGTTTCCTTGGCGATTGTCGGCGATTGTAATGCTGTTGTGTGGAGTTATAAAGGAACGGAGGGTCATGCCTAAGGTTACGATTATAAAATAATAACTTTTTCACTCCTCTTGCTCAATAAGTTGGTCATTGTAGCGTACCAGAGTGGGGTTATAATAGAATATCATGCTCTAGGGAAAAAATATTTATTTTTAAATTGATGACGTCTGTTTCCTGGAACTACATGTACTCTGTATGTCATTATTGGTAATTTGTTCATGGCATGGATACAAATACTTTAGTCGCATATTTAACAGCTTATTAAAATCCCACCGTTTAGCCCACAGACTAATCGACATTCATCATCACAGAGGAATGAAATAAAGTTGCTGGTAGGGATGAGTAATAATAAAATATATTGTTATGTTCCGTATCGATATTTTACGTCGATATTTCATATCGATTCTATTGATATTGATATTCGTCGTGTCGATAATTTATAATGAATTTTTAATATCGATATTTTGTATTCATATTTATCGGATCAACATTTTTACATAAATTTTTATTGGCTCGACATTTTTATATTGATAAATGTCGAATCAAAATTTTGATATGGATGAGTACCCGATATTGCGATATCGATCTTTTTATATCGATATTTATTGTATCGATATTTCTGAACAGTAACCGATAATTATCGAGTAAAAATATCGGTATTTCGTTCGTACATAACCCTATAAATGACATATTGGTCACGTTCACAAAATGTATGTAACGTACCTTCGCCAATCTGCCCATCTAAAGCTTTTAAAAAACCTTTTATCCTAGACAAAGTGAATTATTGCGATTATTCCGACGTATTAATCCGACAGAGTTGCAAAAAAATTAACAAAAATATTTCGAAGGGTTTTGAATTTGAATGCATAAAATCACGAGGACTTACCTATGTATGATGATTTGAATGGAAGCTCATTACAGTATCACATGTAGTTGCACGATGTTTTCAACTCATGTTCCTAGTCGAGTAGAGCCACGTGGGTTTGTTTGTTCTATATAAGAATACGTTTAAAGACTGTACTTATCTAATGACGTAAATAATCAGCTGTTTTAATAAACGTGACATTTAGTGACATTCATATCGACACACGTGATCACCGATGACCGAGGATTCCTGTGTTATTTAAGACGTCTAACGACGCATCCTCCCGGTATTGGCCCGTCAATACCGTGATTACAAAATACCAATATATGTCCGTGATTAGTGATTACAGTATTACAGGATCCTGGAATACCGGTATTGGAAGCCCTACGCGTAGGTCGACACTACGCTTAGTCGTCTAACAATGGTTTGTTTTTCATTTCGGATATAATCTTTATCGGATTCTCCGTTTCTACGGGATAAGAAATGTCGGCACAGCCAGTACAATAGCGTCCAAAGATGCGTACTAGCGCAGCGTTCACAAAGTAATGAAACCACCTAGCTCGATGTTTGAGGAGATTTGACGACGCAAATCCGTGAACAAAAATATCGTTTCCAAAGCGGCGACTCAGCGGTTTCTATTGTTGTAATTGAACGAAGTTTAAAGGTCGGCTTAGGCGCTCACGAAATTGGTACCATTATCACTTCTATGAATTGCCGAAAGTTTGGCTGAATACGGAGCGTTTAGATGCTGTAAGAAAACTTTGTAAACTTAAATCGCTTACATCTTCTAAGTGTTTAATTCTTGTGGGCGTTAATATATATACGCATAGTAGTCTTAAATGTAGTTGCGGCTTTAGAAGCCGTGATCTTGTTTTAGGAACATCTTTCAACACATAGCTCTCAAAATGTTCATACGATGTTTTGTTTAACTTTTCGGTGGCGCACTGTTCATTTTCTCATAGAAAAATTGACGAATATGATACGAATATCTAGTCGAAAGTTATTCTTGCTAAGGCTACTGGTAGTAAGAAAATCTTTTGACAATTAATTGGAAACGTAACACTAAAAATTAAAAAAAACAATCGCATTCATGCACGCCACAGCGCTGTTTATTTTCTCATACAAAAAAAGTCAAAATCGATACCAATACGTAGTCGAAATTTGTTCTTATTACAGATACAATACTAAGCCTTGATCCAGATTAATTTAATAAGGATACAACTGAATTTACTGATGCGGATATTTTTTTCTAGGCACTGAATAACTCAAATTAATCAGATCATTTCTTACGCGGTAGCGTTGAGGTGTCAAGTGCCCCCAGTGATGACGAATGAAAGTACAGCTCTCGACTCAACTAGGCCAGCTCTCACACAAGCAAAGCTAGTAAGAACACTAGATTGGCGACGAAATGTGTTAAGAATTACTTTGAGGGATTTTTTTACGTAATAAATGCGAAAAGGTTTACCTTTTGCAGAAGCATTACTACCTCAAGCACCTACCAGAATGACGAAGTACCCAATGATAGAAAGGTAGGTAAAGAGTACTTGGAAATGGAGAGCATGTAGGTAGAGATTGATGAATGTAAGAGAAGTAGAAGTGTGAGAAATGTACATTTTCCTGTCTTTCTGTCTGATTGTCCTGGCTAATCTCGAAAACGACTGCACCGATTTTAATCACCACACGAAATTGTGAACAAAGTTTATTCCAAGCGTACGACCACAGCTAGTTTAAAATAAATGTTAAAAGTACTTAAGAAATGTAGGCTGTAGCACAAAAGCCTCAAACACGAAAAGATAATAGCTCAATAAAGCTCGTTACAGATGAACGCCGACAATATCGACAAACCCCTACTATCGGTACATCGAGATATTATTGTAAGGTCAATGAAGTTAGGGTGTTCGTTTACCCAAAGCAATGTCAAAGTTAGTCAAACCGCAGTAGAAGTTATATCGTGACCGTAACCTAGTCACATGGTACGTAACCACTTTGTACTATACACTATACGGCTGCGGTGAATATTCGGCGAGTGGCGTATCCGAATATCAAGTTTGTAATAGCATTACCTACTGGCGATGTGCTGACACAAGTGTACCTGTTTGTCGAATTGAATATACAATCTGCTAACTATCTAAAATCGAACTGTCTATGACATTTATTTTATGTAGGTATTATATTGGTATACTATCTGAGTGGAAGAAGATTTTACACCACCCAAAGACTGCAAGTGAAATGCGATAGCAAAATCAAAGTTAGTTTTGCTGCCGCGCCACAGGTAAAATATACGCAAGATGTGTTAATGAACCGGAAATACATTTGTATTCGCTAATAAATTCAACTTGAACAATGACTGTAAGACGGCCTTAAAAAACTACTTGTACGTAATACTTAGCAGTAATACTTGAGCGTTCGCTCAACAGTACACAAATACAAAGAAACATGGAAAATTACGAATTCCAATAGCTTATTAAACAGTAGTCAGTCTCGACTCGATGTCGGCATAATCGAAGCCTCTCTAGTTAACGACTGGAGTAAGAGGAAGCAAGCTCGCAATTAAGACGGAAAGAGGATATTTCCGTACTTTCGTTCCCTACTTTAAAAGGAATTTTTCCATCGCTAATTGAATTAACAAGAGCGACCTTATGAGGTATATAAAAAGGTTATTTAGTACAGTACTGCTGCAGTTTAGTACCAGTGATTTGTAGTTGAAAAAATATTACTTCGTTAAAAACTACTTTATAGTCCACAAAAATATTGAAGCCGTATTATTTTTTACCTGCTTCATAAAGTTTATCCAATCGTAATCACACACCTTTACTTAATTCTGAAATCAATTACCTTGCAAAAATGAAATAAATAGTAAAAAAAGGCAGATTAAAAGTGCTAGAAACACTGACTGCGTACAAAACGGACAATATTATACGCAGTATATTAGCTACTCTGAAATATTATGGGAATGAGATAAAATAGGAAATTAGATTGGCTACCTCCTCTACTGATGGTCATGGTTCTCCCGTTCGGGCGCAATCGGAACATAGCGAGAAGCCTCGCAAACTTTTAAAATTCAAGTTTTCGATTAAAGGTGCATGCCTTTTAACCAAGGTGCTTAAAACTTATTGCCAGCAAGCACTAACTCGCTAAAAAATACTTAATATTCCTAACTTTATTATTTTATTAATTGTGTTACCTTAAAGTACAGAGATAAAATAGAATATGTCTGGGTCGTCGCACTCGAAAGCCCGTCTTAAATTGTGTGGCATCATCGGAGCCCTGACAACCTCTGTATAAATACACCTAAGTAGGTTCTAACAATAACGATATCGTAAATGTATATAGTTCCCAACGCCTGTGCGTAGCTGTAGCTAATTACAGTCCGAATAGCTTAAGCGATCACACTTATTATATAAATAGTAAGAAAACATCACGCTGCTGTGCGATCCTTTAAAGCAAACGTAGTAAATAAGAACTTATTTACATGGATTTAACTTTAACGGCTTTTGACAAAACCTTTCATCCCCTATTTCACCCCCTTAGGGGTGGTATATCCAAAAACCCTATCTTAGAAGCCTAAGTCATAAAAGGTAACTACTCTCAGAATTTAAGGGGCAAATTTTGTATGGGACAACGTGTTTCCCTGGTCCTATCTACTTCAAATTTTGCATAAACCTTCTTTAACAGAATTGATGGAAGACGCGTTTCATATTTTAATGATATTAAACCCCTAACGGGTTAAAAAGGGGTAGAAAGTTTTTTGGCGGTCATTTGCTCGAAGTCGATATCATTACTTCTTAGTGCTTTTGATTTAAATTTGGTTTTTTTTTTTGACACGTCATTTTTGAAAACACAATACGATTTTATAACAAGCAAATTAAAAATACTTAAATACTTACAAATAAATAAACCTTCAGTCAGTGTCTGTTTGTAATGTCAAAATAACAGCTTTTTACTAAATGCATATGATTGTAAATAATTACAAAAAACCTATAAAAAAAATACTGTCTGTTTGTTTGGGGGTAATCTCCAAAACGGCTGAACCGTTATGAGCGAGCTATTAGGCGTAACTGAGGTTTCGCTTATTTTGTAAAAATAATAAGGGTGCCGTACAACAAATGGAAATAAAAATCTAATGGAATTGAGAACAAAATTCGAACGCCTGGACCAATTTGAACACGAATTTTACTGGCAGATATCGGATGGTATGGAGCGTGACTTAGGCTCCGTTTATTTTGGAAAGCTGTAGACTGAGTCGCAGACCAAGTTGGTATTGTGTATAAACAATTGTCGCACATCAATCTCCAAGGCCGCAGGGAAGCGCAATGCGGCGGGCCCAAGGACCTTCAAGCTATGATATTATAATTATGTTCCTTCAAGTGAATGAATGAAGCAAGCGTATTTTAAACGGCATATTGAAATCGAATTTTATTTATAACCATGTAAACATTTATCAAATATTTTGTCTACCCGTTTATAGAGTTTTTCAGGCAATTATTTATTTTTTTCTCTTCGTAAGAACCAACCTCATACTTCAAGGTATATTAAAAAAACAGAATTAGCGAAATCGGTTCACCTGCTCTCGAGATTTGCGCTTAGCAAGACATTCAGCGATTCATTTTTAAATTATAGATATAATTAAAATGTCGTGCTACCCGTGTGGTATTGAGCGTTGCCTGTTATTTAAGCGACGCACGTTTTGATCCACGTTCGGTCTGTATCAATGACTTTCTTTAAAAACTACGAGCCACGAGCTTTGCGGTGAAGGAAAACATTGTAGAGAAACCAGCATGCGTCCGAGAGGAAAGTCAAGAACGTATTTAGTACCTAAGGAAGACTCACTATCTGTCCCGTTGGCACCAAATTAACTTCGGTGAAATATGGGTTCTGCAACACCTCTGCCTTCCCTTTTCTTTCACTTGTTGAAAGCATGAAGATATATAGGCTATTGCCTATATATCTATCTATATCTTGATGCTTCATCATGTTCAATACATATTCATATTAAATATAATATAGCTTTTTCACTTTTTTGATCAACCTATATTGTCCCACTTCTGGGCAAAGGTCACCCCCAATACCCTTCACTCTCTACTTATGTTTTTTTTTATATTATATTTAATATGAATATGTATTGAACCATTAATGTGAGAAATCAAAGACCAAGCATTGAGCTGGCGTTCTATAGTCTGTGCCAACCCTGAAAGGGACGTAGTTGATGCAACGTTTATTTCGCAAATCGGATCTATTGTTACTTCAGACAAGATGCAAACGCTTCGCACCTAATCCCATTTCAATAGCTCTTTACTCTCGCCAATAACAATAGCTCGAGACAACGTGACTTCAATTTAAAAATAATAATACGGTCGGTCAACTACACAGCTAGTAGAAACACTTTATTAAATCAGTATTGCGTTGGATATACACACTACACAGTTTCTAGGGCTATTTAATTAAGGGCTCACCGGATTTACCAATACAGTCCGTAGCACGCTTGCCCGAGGAATTTTCCAATGTACACAGTCGAAATTGAAGCATTTGTATTGCGGCTCATACCTGTGTTTATTCATAGTGATTGAAATTTAATTATTGCCGATATATTATTATGTTTATTTGTTTTTACCTATACTTATTATTCTGAAGAGGTATTTCTTTGGTTCACATTACTAAACGGATTCTGAATCTTCCTTGACTTATAAAAAGCTTAAAAATTTTGATATTTTATTATAATAATCAAACTATGTACCGGAAAAAGCGTACATAAATTCCAATTGCGAAGCACATAAAAGGAAAATATTCAATAAAGCACGCGTAGCGCAATCACGAAGCGTAAAATAGTGTTTCGTGTTCAAAGGAAATTTAATTTCCCATGACCTAACCGGCAATTCGGTGTGCGACGGACAACGCTTCATCGCCAGTACACGTTTCGCTTAATAAAGCCGTCCTTTGATAACAGTCTCGCAAATTCTTCTTTTTCAATTAAGTTTCTGTCAATTATTCGCGGTGAACAATAATTTGACGTAGTTCTCGTTAAAGCCCACAAAGTATAAAAAGAGAAGTACTGAATGATTGAAAGGGAACAGGTGTAAATCTATATTCATACTTCTATACTTATACTTATATACTTTACTTATCTATCTATATCTATATCTATATCGATACTATATACTATATATACTATATAATATTATAAAGAGGAAAGATTTGCATTTTTGTGTGTTTGTATTGAATAGGCTCCGAAACTACTGAACCGATTTCAATTTTTTTTTCACCGTTAGTAAGCTAAATGATCATTGAGTAACATAAGCTATATATTGTACTAGCTGCCCGCCCCGACATTTAGACATTTATCATATATTTTGTCTACCCGTGCGAAGCCGGGGCGGGCAGCTAGTGTATAATAAGATTGATTGCTGTCGGTAATAGAAGCAAAAGAGCTGTGTAAATCAAGAGTGAAATGGTTGTCTGCCTATCTCGCCACCCAGAGGTTACATTTCTAATGAGGTAAAGTCTACATACGTGGAATGCATCAATACAACCATCACATAATATCTGCGACAAACAAAAAATTAAGCATGCTTTTGGCTGCGATGTGAGGCCAACTAACAATGGTTGGCTGTAGGGGAGGGCTCGAAAGGCATGAATAATGTATTTTGTTTGTTTAAAACGCGAACAACAAAATAACAAACTACAGGCCGTCGCTAAACATTATAAAACCAGCATAATTGGGTATCCGAAGCTGTGCTAACAGTTAGCACAAAGTTCTTAAACTGAGAGACGAAGTAAACCCGCTTTCTTTTAGTTGCAATCCCCAGAGGCTCATAGCGCACTAGAGAAAAGTTTGCATTGAACATTTGTAGAGCTTATTTTTGTGAGTATAATTGAAACGTTCAAAAATCGTGGCTAAATAATTTTCACTGGGACCTAGTGGCCGTAACAAATTATAATATCAGACATACTCAAACGTCTTCTACAAGGAAATCGAACCTTAGCTTACCAATGCAGCTGGGATAGAACGAAATTGTCTCCGAGTCCAAAAGTGAATCCGTTCTATGCTAAATTAATGCCTTGCTAGTTTAGCAAGACTTTCATTGGCAGATAGTTGATTTTACTGGGCTACTTGAAGAAATAATTAGGGTTCCAGGCAGCAAATAAAAAACCATTTAATTGTGAACAAAATCCGTACGGTGGGACCGATTGGAACAGGACTTTCACTGACAGGTAGCTGATGATAAAAGGCGTAACAAGGCTTTACATTTATAGTCATATAAAAAATAAAATTTGTATTAAATTATATCATTTATATTATACATAAAAAAAGCCCATGAAATTCTGACCGGAATTCATTTCACGCGTATGAAGTCGCGGGCAGAGCTAGTGATTGTATAAATATGCAACGAGATAGTTTAAAAGTGAATGATAGTAATTTAATTTGAAAATAATGCCCTTACAACTTATCATCGAAATGAACCATTAAACTTATTAAGTCAGATCGTGCAACTGGCATTCAAGTGGTATCCAGCAGTCCCATTGAAGGAAATGCATCGAAGCTCCGTGGAAATAATATTTACTGAGCTTATAAAAGCGCATCGGTATTCGCCTTTTCCCGGATCGGTATAATATTTATTGGAGCTCTTTGATGCCATTTCACTTTATCGAATTGAAATTGCTATTCAGAAATTATATTTAAACACTGGCCAGATACATAATCCTATTATTATTTATTAAGTATTGGAGTTTAGAGAGGAAAACTTTTTATGTAATATTCGAATAATTTTACTAATGTAAAACTGCACTTACATCTTATCCCTGATTAACAAAGACTATATTTTATCTTAAGGCTATGCATTATAGACACGGGCATTCTTAATAGGCTTAACGGGTAAATTTTCCAGAGACGCACTTCGACCCTTGGGACCTATTGTGCAGAGAACACGGGCATCCTAACTAATAATAACACGTGTTTTTGGTTGTTTGCTCATTTATTACGCTTTCACATCATTACTAAACAACCGATAGTCATGAAATATTGTACACACGTGAGGGGATACTGACAAGGACATAGGGTATCTTTTATTCAGATAAAGACGGCGATTCTGTATCTATAAACAAGCGGACTAAGTCGCTTGTAAAACGAAGTAAGTTCTAAGTTTAATTATTGTGTGATATGCATGTAAATACAAAGATGTTACATAATATAAACATTGAATCAATGCAATCTACCTTTACAGGCATGCAATATTATAAAAACATTAAAAAACAAGGAATAAAAAATGATATTAAAATCATTAATGAACAAATTTCAGCTTCTGACAGACCTCTAAAGATTGCCAAAAATATACATTTTTCAACCGGGACCGACGGCTTAACTAGGCTCGGAAGAAACTCGCAACAGCGATGATCTGACACCTATTCAACACCGGACTATAGTTAAAGTTGTTTAGATTTACAGATGTCTCGATATGTATGGCGACTCTTTCACGAGCCCATGCAGTTGAAAAGAGAAAACACCAATATACCCAGACAATATTCTAATTCTCTTAATTTTTTACTAAAATAGCTTTCGAACTGCGCCATCTTCCCAAAATATCTAACTATATAATAGCTATCCTATATACCCTTATGAAGCCGGGGCGGGTCGCTTGTCTTTTAATAAGTTACAATCCCGAATCTCGTGAGCACACAAAAAATGTAATTTTAGAAGTAATTGTGAACTAAGCTCCTCGGCCGATTATACCCAATGAGTACGGCTTTCTTTTAAAAAGGGTGTGAAGAGATTATTAAAGAGTAAAATATTTTTTCCGTATTATAAGCGTTAATATTGCGATAGCCACATACCACTAAGGCTCTTGTGTTTAGTTGCCACTATAACATATAATTTTATGTAGTGTTATGTTTCTGCGGTAAGTAATATTGCCAGTGTTTTACGAGGATACGCTGCGCTAGTTGTAATGCTAGCACAGAGGGTCCTCATCTAAAAAACAAACAGGATTGGTAGCTCGTTAGTGATATCACCGGTCAATACCAGCCTATACCCGCTAGCAATCTTGCGGCTATAGGCTACGGTGACTGCTTACCTTCAGTTGGGCCGTAGGCTTGTGTGCCATCGTAGTGGTTTTTTTTTTTTATTTATCCTTTATTGGATCCTCATCGGTAGTTCTTACTAGAAACCAGACAGAGCAATATTTCATTCGTATAATGGCTTCAATGTCACATCTCACAGTTTCCATAAGTCTAATATCAATAACAAAGATAAAAAAATAAGAAAATACATAATATATACGTTGTAATATTTGCGACACAAAAATGATTTTTTGATAGAAAAATCGATCTATTGTGCACTGTTGAGCTCTTGGAACTCTGAAACTGAAAAGACCATATTCTATAAGTTCAAGAAACCATGTAATTTTTATCAGAGTTAATTCGAATGAGTTTCATTATTTGTATTTACAAGCTTGGAATAGATACATGTATTATGTAGGCAGATGCGCCCTGTATTTTATTTTATTTTACAGGGCGTATCTCGTAATGGTTTCTTAGAAAAATTTATAAATTGTGCCATTAAAGTTGTAACGAAAACCAAAAGCACAAATATATATTGATATGCTTTAACTAAAGGTCGCATAATGAGAGAAATTCTACAACAATATATATTACGACACATGGCGTAGGTTCTCAATAGTGTTGTTACATTTGGTCAAGGCAACGTGTATCAGTAGCGCGAGCATGAATAATTTGCGACAACATATAGCCTTCGACTTTTTTTGTATTCAAAAATGTAACTAAAAATTTGAATGTCAGTTTTGACCTTTCGCGAAAATTAACATTCTTCGACTGTTCACCGCCGCAGCGCTGTTGTTTTTTCCATACAAAAATAGTCGAACGGGATAAGAATACGTAGTCTAAGATTGTTCATGCTATGGCTACAGGTCAGTTCCAGTGAGTTCTTGTCCTACGTAATGGGTCATTTTGTTAAAATAATGTATATCTATTGTATAAACTTTCCACACTTCGTCCGCATAATGTTCGCGAGCCATTTTTAGAGCGGGCGTTTGCAGAATTCCATAGCACTTATTCATAATGATGAAACGCATAGAAAATTTTCACTAACATATTGTTTCTAACGAGTGACACAACTAACTTAAAAATTAAATGTATTTGTATTTTAACTCACTATTCAATCAATTTCGATTAGCCATAGGAATAAGTTTAACATTTGTACCGTACATCGAAATCTGTTGGAACTGGAAACCGGTAAAAGAAAATAACTTTAATTATTTTTACTTTCTATTTTCGCAATAGACTTATGATTCTAATTATTCAACATACGATTGGCCACGCCTGACTGGCCCTGATACTGCAGATATAGTAGCGATTTATATGCTCGTAATCGATTACGGGAGGCCATAGTCGCTAAAAGTCATTAAATTAATGATTCTACTAAATGTATTCTTTTAAAAAACTATTATAAGATCCGCACTATTAGCTGGGACAGCGAAGAAATTCGTTTATTTAAGCCCACCAATCCTGCTCATTCTCTTTTAGTGACGCTCGCTGCGGCGGTTTTTCATTTTCCACTTTATCGCATGAGCTTAAAGGTTCCCGTTGATAGAGTGGTCCGTTAAATGTACAGTTGAGAGGATTAAAATGCCACAACAAGCTCGGGTGATGGCAATCGACTTTTTTCAGAGAATGCCAGAAGGATGAAACAGTGTATTGGAAATAACGACGAATAATTTGTGTCATCACTAAAAAAAGTATATTATTTGACTAGCTAAATGAGCAGTCTCAAATATTGCGGGGTATACTTATTTATCTTTATTCTTTATATCTATTTGTCTTATAATTATATATGCATATATAAATGTTAATATAAATATGTTTTAAGTATGTATGTTTCTTAAATACCTATTAGTATTAGGTATATTATCTCTAGTTTTAAATCTTTATTGGTTACACCACCAACTGCCCGTTAAGATGTATCCTAAATTAATTCCATCCCATGGTTGCCTGGAAGAGATCGCCGAGTGTGATAAGGCCGCCATTTGTACTTTACTATGTAACACTGTATTCCTATTTTGTATTGTTTGGTGTTGTACAATAAAGTTTAAAAATAAATAAATAAAATGTTGATAACTTGAACTAAATTAGAAATATAAAAAGGAACGTAAATAATTATTTAAAAAATCTAACGTATATTATAAAGGTGTATGTTTGTAAGAATGGATGCATGGTACACACGTATAGTCTATAACCTGGATTAACATATAGGATACTTTTTACCCTGAGATATTTTTTTATGCTAGGAATAAAAGTATATATATAAAAAGTAAGTAACATATCTCATTTCAAACCAAATATGAAAATGTTTTTCCTGGTAAAACTGTGATATTTTAATATAAATCTCAATTTATCAGAGTTCCAGTTTCGAAATAAAATTTTCGTGCTGAATGTTTTCCTGGATGCCAGTATCGTGAATAATATATATCGATTGCAACTGGGCTATACTATATAAACATGGTGATGGTGAATACAGTACAGTAGACATCAAAAAATCAAATCAAATAAAAAAAAACCGCTCAGGGTCTGATGAAAGTCTACTTTACCACAGAGTACACAACAGTGTACTTTAACACTTCTAAGAGTCTAAAAGTTTTAATGCAGTTCAATGTTTTAAGTTTTTTTTATATATTACGTATACAAACTTTTAAATATGTACGTCCTTTCACATCACCTCTAATACGATCCGTTATTACTGTTATTAGGCGTACTTCGGTAGGCAGAGCAGCTTTTTCAAATATTCCACTGAAATTCAAAGCTAGCTTTGTATCATACCCCACTTTAACCTGTGTGGGTAGTTCATATCGTGCAAATGAAATAAATCGAAAAAGGAATACGAATTTTATCTTAGCATACAATCGCTTACAAGGACAACCAAGTGTCGCCCAGCCAGCACTAATTAAAAAATCTTTCAACTACAGATTTATATCTATTTATAATTGAGCACCTACTCTACCTTGAGGTTTTATTAATCCTATTTAGGCAGCGTTACCATGCTACTCCCTACAATGGGTACGTCTGAATTTATTTGTACGCAATATAATATCTACTCAGAATTCACTTAACTATTTTTACCTATACGACATATTTCACACATAACAGGAAAATTTAATTTTACTTTCAACCTTCCTATCTACTGATATGGGATTCGCTTAGCCGTGTTCACTGGCGTTATATGGAAACTGGATTGTAGCTGTAGACTCCACCGTTATAATTGTGTTACACTGATGACATGTCGCCTCGCCGGCCGGCAAACATTTAATCAACGTAATGCAGTTATCGACAGCACGGAGTTTCAACAAGTCTACTCGTGACTTAAGGTCGCTGCATACGTAACGGGCTTTTTCTCGTGCCGGTAGGAACGGGACGATTTTTGACATCGGTGCATATAAAAATAATTGAAAACGTACGGGACGGGACCGGGCGGGATGTTTTGTGAAAAAACATCGTTGACGACTTAGAATAAAAAAAATATGTTTTAGCCGTTTTAATAAATATAATAAAGACTTTTCAGGTATTGGCATATCTAATAACTCTTTAGATAAAATTAAAACTTTAGATAAGATCCAGAATGTATAGCGATTAGCACCTAGTTTACCAGCTTCTGTATCTGAATGGCTTACCTAGACTGATCTCTGCTCTTAATATTGGGCACTCCCTATCTGTTATAAAACATGTATAATAATTATAAATACATGTACTGTGACTGTTTGCGCCAAAATAAAAAAATAAAGCTCGCTAGCGTTGACGACGCGAGTCCTGAACGGCACAAGAGTGGGACCAAATCGAGAAAAAGGCAACGCACTACATGGCAAGTTTTTTTGTTTTTTTTTCAAGTTGTTTAGAAAATGTTTACTCTGCCTGGAACGATAGCGTTTCAATATAACTTCTCAATTAATGTTTTAATTATTTCGGCACATATTACTTTATACGACAATTTTATGAAACAACGGAATAGACTGAACGAGGGACATCTTTTTCTGACGGTTTCGGTGAACAATAACACTACACAGATATGTTTTATTATTTAAAATGTACTATTTATATGTATATCAGGTACATACTAAATTGAACCGAGTAAAAATTGTTCTTAAGTCAGATAAAACTGCAGCAAAGAGTCTAAACGGCCTTTAAATAGGTACCTACGAGCTCCTGGGACACAAGCCTTCGCAAGTTCTAAAGCTGGTAAGTTCTTATTTTATTCTTCCGAAAATTAGGCTTGTTCCATACTGTTTTAGTAGGTACTTAATAATAATACGTGTAGTTATATATTGTATTTTGTATATTGTATAGGGTCATGAGTTCCGGTCGTTCACCAGTTGTTTATGGGGGACTCACGTCATTTGATTTAGCCCTCTGGGAGACTACAACGTCACTAAAACCTCTTTAATTTGGCCCTGGTTCCAGTTCCTGGTTACCATCACGGCACTCCACGCATGATAGACCCAAATAATTATTTCGTTTCATACTATATACATATAATGCTATGTAGGAGGCGGTTTAACATAAAACAAAATAAAAATAGATAAGACTGTAAAGCAGTTTGCCAACTACGTTACCGTACTGGGCCCAACTTGTCAAGGAGTTCTAAAGAAAAACGTTAACAGGTCGTCAGGGCGATGAGGGCAACAGCAAGGCCTTACTAAAGAATCCTTGACTGTAGAAAGCAAGCGTAAGGCCCAACTGATAATAAGCTACCACTGTAGCCTATAGTATAGACTAGTGTTTCTCAAACTTTTTGAAAAAAGACCTAACTCCCCCCGAAATTCTTCATCTAATTTTATTATTGAAATATGTATTTAAAATGAGGAATAACTTAGGTTAAGCTTTTATATTTCGTTACTCGCCATCGCCCACCGATTTTTATTTAGCGTTCCCATTATTAGGTACTTGCAGTTTCAATCGCCCCCTCAGATAGCCTCAGCGCCCATTGGGGTACGGTACCTCAACTTTGAGAATCTATTGTACAGACGATTGTAATTCCAGGGGTATTACTAGCGCGTAGCGCGGTGCTTACTTTATTGTTGACAAGATCCACAATATAAAGACCTCACAAAGAAGGTAAGCCGGCCTCGAGTATTACACTAGAATATAATGTAAGTAACAGTTTTAACAATAAATACATAAACGTGTAATAAAAATACAAAATACTAACATATATATATATACTTAAACTTTACTACTAAGTCCTAATTCTTTTTAAAGAAAATCTAATGTATTTCTACATATTTATTCAATATCATCGTTATTTCTGGGAATCAGAGAGCATGATTGAAGAGATTGAGGAATTTAAAAGAACCAAAAGTGATTGCAAGTCAAGAGTGTAATGGCACTCTCACACTCTCCGTCTACGCCGAAAAGAACACGGCACTCGAAGTGTGACATTCTTAAATAATATTAAGTTATTAAAATTATTCTGCAACATATTTATCGTCATAAAAATTATTCGTCATTGAAATAAAATCAAAATAAGATGTTTTAAAGTATAACCGTTCTTTTCTAGCCGCAGTTGTGTACAAAAGAGCATTAAATTGATTCTGCAATCAGCCTCGGCTTGCCTCTGGCGCGATTGAGCTGCCATAATGCGACCTGGGGAGCGGTGTGCCGCAGGCACGCCCGTTACGCGCATGGTTTTTCATTTACCTACACTAAAAAAATACTTGCTTAAAAATTGTTCTGAGCAAAATATTTTAATCTGCAATCACTGCAGCAGTCTGTTTTAAGTGAGTTATATTCACTTATCAAAATTAGTGACTGAGTGAAACATTTAATAAGTGATTTTCATGAAAGACGAAATAAGAATAATGGCTTCCTTTATGTTGTAAACAATCACTAAACTAGACTAATTTGACAGGAGTAAAAAAGCTTGCTATCCTTTTCTCATGTGCGGCGGGGTTAAAAAAGGATGGTAATATTTTAGTCCTGTCAAATTAGTTTAGTTTAGTGATTTTGTACAACTGAATCGACAGCAAAGCTGTTCTTAGTGTAGTGTTCTTGAATTTAAGCACTTGAATCGTTCTATTTTCGTATCCAAAACGCAAAATATTTATTAGAAGATATATCGACAAAGTCCCGTACTAAGGCTAGTGAATAATAATAATTTAAGTAAAGTAACGTTATAAAATGCAATCAAAATAGTTATCGATATTTTTTATTGCGAAGTACGGAATGTGATTTTCATTATTGCAATTTTGCCGTAGCCCTCGCAAACAGATTGCTCTCGGAAAATGAAATGGCGTAAGCTATGAATCAAATTGAAACTCCATTTTAGGTATTATTTTAGTTATGTTGGTTTCTCTTTGAGACTGATAGTTACAGCTGATTAAAATTTAATCTTCATGCGATATTTTTTTATTAAAATTTACCAACAATGTAAAATTTTATAGAGTATACATTTAAATGACGATTGTGAGTTGCCTACCCTGTTGCTGTTGAGGACTAACCGTGCTAGTAGCATATCCTTACTAATTGCGCAGCGTATCCTCGTGGAGCACTTAACGTGGCAACCTTACTCACCGCAGAAACACAACACTACCTCAGTGTAGTATTATTAGACTGTGGTCTTCTGTAACAGATACAGTCGGTACGGTCACCAGTCAAGCGGCTCCAAAATTGGAAAACCCACGCGAGATCTGATATTTCGCCCCGCCTCTCATTTTAAGCTCGTGGTGTGATTAATCACTGTACTTAAGGTTAGAATAACTATCTGGTACTTAGTTGTGTATTTTTTGTGTGAGTTATTACTCACCGTCTGTGGGTGTAGTCTGCTGGCTGGAGTTAATGCGAGGCCTCTCTTCACCAGCTGCAATGTGCTTGGCCGTGCACCGTATCAACGGCCGGACGTCCCGATCTACGTCACTCGCGTCCTCTTCCTCGTAGCCATATTGCAGGTCTGCAAAAATAGTTTTTGTATAATTCGATTTTCAAATGAATGAGATAGCGCTTATTAATTCCGCGGAGAAAAAAAAGGAGGAGAGAGTGCGCTTGAGCATTAAACCTGACTGTAAATACAAATCAGTTAAAACAAGGTGCTTTCAAACTTTTGTTCCGTGATTTTTGTTGGCATAGTATTTTCACTAAAAGGATTTGTGAAATAGTCCAAATTTTCTCACTCTAAATATGAAACTCATAGCTTAAAGGAATTGTGCGATTAATAATATACATACCACATAGCATACCGAAACTATCTCAAAACCACTGTTGTATATAAGTGTGTTATATAAATTGTGTAGGGCGTGTACGCGTGTTTGAAACTTGAAAGCGATCAAAAAGCTGCTTCAGTACAGTATCACGATATGATGGTCCTTATGTTACTCGCTAGCTCGCTACATAATAGACACTAGATTATTATTGTAAAGTTAGAACCGAGCAACTCAAATTGAACGCGAGGTACGCTTTCGTATTATGTGAATTTGCGTGAACATTTCGTTTATGAAATCCTCTTAGGTTCATTTATGTCGAAATAAAAAATAAGAAAATCTAATCAAAGCTAAGTCAAGTAAAGATGATTCTCAGATTATTTGACTAGAATTTACAAATCATGAAAATCGACCACCGGTTTATGAAGGTATTTTTTGTTGTCAGGAATCCGGCAGAACTCACCATTTACTCTTAAAATAAAACATTCAAATTACCCACGTGACATGAATATTCCACAAAAAGTTATCTTCTTATACATTAAATTCTCGTGTCACAATGTTTGTGACAAAACTCTTCCGAAACGGGCCGCTGTAATTATTTCACCGTTTAACATCAAACTAACTATTATTGACTACGTTATTGACGTAGCATGCTTAATTAAAGTTGTCCAATATTTTTATCCGAGATTGATTTCTCAGAAAAGTGTTTTCTAAGAAAAGATTTCACTTTTATTCAAGAGAAGAGTGTTTTTATTAATGACTCAGTGTAGATAATATTCTACGTGTTATGATTATATTTATCTTCCACAATTACATCATTTTACACGCTTCTTGATCCATGACCGTTATTCATTAGGGTTCTTTTTTTAAACTTTTCATTCTGTCTATACTAAATGTATAGATAATATTTATAAAAAATAAAGATATAGTATAGCTAACAGACTGGACGATTTTTTTGTTTAAAAGGGAAAGAGCTTAGTCTCCTTGTGCGGTGTGGAGCTAACATACAACTGAAGGGTCGGCAACGCGCGAGTGATACCCCTGGTGTTGCAAGCGTCCATAGGCTGCGGTAAACGCTTACCATGAGGTGCGCCGTATGTTTGATTGTCACCTTAGTGGAATAAAAAAAAAACTGAATTGCTTTACTTATGGATAAAGTTATTTGGTTTTTATACTACAAATTACAACAGGCGTAAGGCCCGGTGGTATGCGGTCACTGTCGTGGACTATAGACGCTTGCAACACCAGTAGTATGACTAACAAGTTACCAATCACTATTATTAAGAAAACATTATCTTAGCAGCATTTGGTATCCTCGTGAAAGTCGTAATGCTCCGTAATCCTCACTCACCGCAGACACAACACGACATGTTATGATGAATGTTACTTATATTGGTACAATTATAGTACCATATTATTATTATATCTTCACACCTTCCTACAAGGGTCCCCGAAAAGTAGGCAGAGGTATTACCACACCCATTGTTTATAGAAGACTAGCGGTCCGCCCCGGCTTCGCACGGGTAGACATTTATTTTGTCTACCCGTGCGATTTTTTCCTGAATTTTCTTTGCTATAAACCTCATAGAGCCCGAGACCTTTCCAACGAATGCAAAACCGTGGTAATCGGTTCGTGCGTTCTGGAGTTATAGCGTCAGGAAGGAAAACCCGACTTATTTTTATATAGTAGACTAGATAATTTAGTGCCTAGGAATGTGATAGATGGTTAGTCCATCGACGTCGCTTGGACGAAATTAAAGGACGGATACTACATACGACATTCAATTTCGTCCCAGATGTATGGAGGTTTCCTCACGTTGTTTTCCTTCACGGTAGGTAAGCCTCAGTGTCTACATTATAGTACCATCACAAATGATAGGCGGCCCTCTATTAAAGAGGTACCCACGACACACATACAATATCTTGCAAAAGACTATAAAATAATTGTTCTAAATATTTTTAATAAGTACACACTTCAGTTTGGAATCTCAAGATTCTTCAAGATCAAGACTACTTAGTGGTAGACTACTGAAGCATAGAATAAAAGCAAACTAGGAAAATCCCCTCTTGAAGCTTGAAGAGGCTTCTTGTGAAACGGTATTTACCGCAAAGGCATTGCATTATTAACACAAATCATTCGTGTTTGTTTTCATTGTAAGAAATTGAAGCAAAATTTGAAAATTATAATAAGCATAAATAAATAATAAGTTTGCAAGTTAAATAAAAGCTTTTAAAAAGTATCCATTAATTTTGTGAGATCGAATTACCAAACTACTTTATGACGGAAAGGTAAAGAGTATTCGCAACCGGCGGGCACATATAACTGATATAACGAGATTTACGATTGTAAAAGAAGCAAAAAAGGTGTGCATGTGCAAGTCAAGACTGAAACGGCGCTCTATACGCTCTGCCTACCCCGTGAGGGACTTGGCTTGATATTATACATACATGTATGTATTCCTTTTGTTATTTTAATTGTTGCTAAGGCAATAATCCACACATATCACACACCAACTTCAAAAACAAGGCAGACACACTTCAGTTATTTCAACTGTTTTGTTCAATGGAATCAGTTGCTTTTTAGGTTTAATTGACCAAGTAAAGTCATATCTAGCACGCTATCAAACTGCGTTGTTACGAGCGATAGTTGTTCCTTTACCTGAAAGCCTTTATCCGACTTTTACAGATTTGCTGTGAGACTTGCTTGAGCTTGACCGCTTGAACGCATGTAAAGGCAAATCGGTCCAGAAACGCTGGAGCCATCAGTGTAGATTCATAAAATACAATTAAGAACTTACTCCGTTTGAAGTCGGATAAATAAATTAACAATGCGTCAAGCCTTTTTATATTTACAAGTACATTTTCAATGTGAATAAACATTGAAAGATACGCGAACTTTGAACACAATCCGCAATTTACAGGAAACCATTAAGTGTTTCTTTCGATGAAAAGAAATCCTTTAACAAACTTTGCTTTATATAAGTTACACAGTTATTATATAAACCTAATTTTAAACTTTGAGAATACGAAGTGAACTTTATTTGTTTATTGCTTATACTTATTACGAGGGGCGTTCAATAAGTAATGAGAATGATATACTTATTTGAGGAAATAATTAGGTATTTGTAAAAAAAACTCTAAAAAAATCTTCTTTATCGTAGAGTCGAGCAAAGACACACGCATTTGTTTGTGACTTGTCGGTGTGTAGACGAATATGTTTAAAATTTAATTTCGTGCCGTGTTTGAATACTGAAGAAAATGCTTAAATACTGTGGCTTGTTTTTTTCTTACCATAACAGTCGATAGATACGAAATGTCAAAAAACCCAACTAGGCCTTATAGGTTATTAAATCATGAGAACGATTGATTGCAAAATAAAAAAAACGTCGGGTGGAATGAAAAATATAGACGAGACCGCTGGTCTAGTGGTTAGTACACCTGACTGCTACGCTAGAGGTCGCGGGTTCGATTCCCGCCGGGGCAAACATTTATGTGACAAATATGTTTGTCTTGCGTCTGGGCGTTTGGTATGTATTATAAGTATGTATTTACGAAAAAAAAGTTTAAAAGTATTATATCGGCTACTGGTTCCCATAGTACAAGCTTTGCTTAGTTTGGGGCCAGATGGCGCTGTGTGATAATGTCCAAGCATTATTATTATATTATTATTTATATTGTGAGTAAAAAATATATGAATTTAATTATGTGTACCAACGCACTTACGTTTTCAGTAAATAGATGAAATGACCTAAAAATTAGGGACGTAGTTTTGCAACTAGCGTCGAGAACAACCCGAGTTTTCGAGGTGATTTTATCGGGACGATATACAGCCCTGTGCGGAATATAATATGCAACATCTGCGGAATAAGCATGATCGACCTTCTTTAAATATCCTTGGTCGATATAAGTTTGAATAGTTGGGTGATTCTCACTCAATTGCTATACGCCGCTTTGATACGCATACGAAGAGTATAACGCAACTATTCAAACTTATATCGACCAAGGATATTTAAAGCAGGTCGATCATGCTTATTCCACAGATGTCGCATATTATATTCCGCACAATTTGATAGGGTGTCGTTTGGAGTATCTAGTTCGCCTTACTTAGCTATGCGCGTCGTGCGACAACTCATCTCAGATGAACGCGATAGATGGCCGCTCGCCGCGTTTGAAGCCGAACGCTACATGTACATGGACGATTACGTCTCATCTTTGGACGGCGTCGAAAAATCCGAACAGATTTACCATCAGATGGTTGACATGTTCATGGCTGGGGGCTTCAAATTGGTGAAGTGGATCTCTAATAATTCGGAACTCTTAAATAAAATTCCAAACGCACTTAAAAATCCTCAACTTATAAATTTTGATATTAACGCTCTCAACACTAAGATCGTAGATATGCAATGGCAACCTAGAGATGATGTCTTCCTCTTTCAGATTAATTTGGACAAAAATAAAAATTGTACTTAACGCTCAATTCTCTCCGCAACCGCCAGTTTGTTCGATCCGCTGGGTCTTTTAGGCCCACTGACCGCTTTTATGAAACTCTTAATTCAGGAATGTTGGCAGCTCAATTTAAACTGGGATGACCCAGTCTCTGACTCCATAAAACAGAAATGGTATCAATTCCGTGAAGAGCTCTCAGCTCTCACTCAGTTGAAGATTCCACGACATATTGGTATCACAGCCGGCGTTCATGTAACTATAGTAGGTTTCGCTGATGCCAGCGAAAAATGCTACGGTGCCGTTGTGTATGTCAAAGTCAGCCCCACGGAAAACTGTCCAGGTACAGTCAGCCTTCTCACCTCAAAATCTCGAGTCGCACCGCTTAAGAAAGTTTCGCTTGCGCGCCTAGAACTGTGTGCTGCGCTTCTCTTGGCCAACCTAATCGCATCTGTGCGTGATACTCTAAGTGCTCGATGTCACATTGACTCAATATTTGCATTGACAAACTCCACTGTCACTCTGACGTGGATACATTCTCCTTCATTCAAATTCCATACTTTTGTCGCTAAAAGAATAACCGAAATTAACGATAAACTCCCCGCTAATCACTGGTATCACGTCAGTGGTCAATAAAACCCCGCAGACATAATATCACGCCCAATAACGCCTAGATTTTTACTCAACCAAGGCACGTGGTTTCACGCTCCACTCTGGGTCTCTCGCCCTTTCACTGAGTGGCCAATCAATTAATTTCACGCTTCTCCTAAAGATGATGAGTTTTTAGAAGAGAAGACTGTCACTCTTATAACTGAAGTACCAGGTACTTTAGACACTCATCCTTTTCAAAAACTAATTGGCCGTATTTCAACTTACAAAAAGTTGTTACGTGCTTATGTTTTACGCTTCGCAAAAGTCATACGCTCGACAGGTTCTCTCACTTCTTCAGATTTAGATAATGCCGAACCTCATTCATACGCTATTGAGAAAACCGCTCCGCTAACTCACCCCGCACGCTCACCCATCCAAAGTATCGGGTTAGAGCTGATTTCGTGGCCACGAACGCGTGTGAATCAAGATAAATAAACAACAATAAAAGTGTCTTGTGAAGTAAATAAACCAGCAGGATTTCAGTGCACTATCGAAGGACATATTTTCATCGCCTACCAGGTATCCGTTTTTAGGTCATTTCATCTATTTACTGAAAACGTAAGTGCGTTGGTCTCTATGGTCAGATACGTGCCAAACTTATTGATGAGCACGAAATCAATCTTACGCATTTAAAATAATATAACGAAAATCCCTATATTATCTAGGTACAGTTTGCGCCTTTAATAAGTCAATAAAAAAATCTTTACTACTACCGCTACATCTGTTGTACTTTAAAATAAACTGGTAAGTACCTTTTTATTTTCATCATTTAGATGATAAATTAATTTATTTTGTTCAATCAATATCGAAAATTGTTTATTCGGCTTAGGTCTTAATACCTAAGACATTAAAGAATGTCTAATTTACCACTGGTTGGGAAAAAGTCACCTGAGACTGAGAAGAGCCGGCAAAGAACTCAGATGTAATCACTGATTAAACTGATACGGTGAGCCATCACTAGATCACTTGGTGGAGCCCATTAAGTGAATTTGTCGCTTAAGTTAATACAGATGCGGTGAGGTCAGACGCAATGCCCCATAGCCCCTTAGGGTAGCGGAGTGCATTCAAATTAGCAGCTATTCTAGTAAATACATGCATGCAGAATTTTCCATTTATCTACTTTTGAATGCAGAATACAAATCTTTGAAAAAAAAATGTTTCCATTTTTAGGGTTTCGTACCTTAAAAGGAAAAAGGAACCCTTATAGGATAACTTTGTTGTCAGTCTGTCTGTCAGTCTTTCAGTCTGTCTATCAGCCTGTCACTCTTGCAGTCTTTCTGTCTGTCTGCAAATATTTTTTATCTTAAGAAGTATCGCAGTTATCAAATTGAATTTATTTTAATAGAGAGGTAGGACGAATTGGGTCTTCCGTTGGTTTTTCCATTAATATTGGAGCCGCCCGACTAGGGACTGTTACACCTCCGCCTTACAGAATAACAATACTTTGATGTAGTGTTGTGTTTCTGCGGTAAGTAGGGTTGCCAGTGCTCCACGAGGATTCGCTGGGCTAATAGTAATGTTGCTAGCACAGTGAGTCCTCATCAAAATGGTTGATAATTTTAAATACCCGGGTCTATCGGCCGGGGTCGCTAATTTTCGCATATTTTGTGATTTCACAAGGGAATCAAAACAATAGGGTACTTCCCATTGACCTAGAACCATGAATTTGGCCAGAAGCATCAAGCAGAAAGCAAGCTTACAGCACAAGTAACGAAAAACCTGTAATCCGTAAATATGTAGTTAATTTTTTTTTAATGCGAGTTTACTAAAACATTTTCCTGTTCCGCGCTGTTCAGAGTCACCGACGAATAATGACCTCATTTGAAGTTCGCCTACTTTTAACCTTACCTACAAGTGTGTACGGAACCCTCGCTAGTCCGACTCGCACTTGGCCGATTTTTTTATTGATAGGAAAAAAGCTCGTCAATAGTTTAGTGTCGGATTGTACATTTAAGTATTGAAGCAGGTCTACATATTTTTGATCAAGTTCACATTTGATACCTAAGTATCAGGTATCAGTCGAATACTTTTATGGTCTTAATATAAGCTATTAATTAAAGTAAATTCACGTCCTTACGCAAGCGTAGGCAGAGGTGTGACATCAACACTGACATCTCACCGAAGTTGACCGAAGATAGTTTCAAACTTTACAGTTCGGATAGCCTATTATCATGCCCATACATTCAAAGCTCGGGATATTTCTACCATAGAAAAATATTGTTCGTTTGTTACTTATTATGCTGTCTTTGGTGAGTTTTTAGACGCTTGACCGCGGATGTCCTGGCCAAAAAACCGACAGAGATCAAGGCGATTGTACAAGGTGGAAACAAACACTGAGATTCGTACAATCATTGTATGAGTCATCAGGTATGACACAATGGGCATCTGAAAATTCGGACGTTTGTTTCAAACTTTTCGTACAAATTTATGAAGCGATATATAATCGTATTCGAATAAGGAACTGTTTTTTTTTTATTTTCTACAGAAGTCCGTTGACATGTATGATCATGTAGAGATTGCAAGAAGCGTGTATATTATATCTAAGAAAGAATAAGATACACTGCAATTTCGGCTGGTCATAATTAATAAGTTAAAAAATTTCTTAAGAAATAAATTCCTTAATTAATTTAAGCCACGTTTCCCAGAATATCAACGCCTTAAGACAAGCATATCTGCTGAGCTTCGAATACTACACTTAAGCTTTTAAAATTGCTAAAGATGTTCAAATAACAACCGAGACGACAGCTTAGCGTCCTCCTACCACCTTTCTAGTTGAGAAGAAAATGCGCCAAGATTATATCTATAATCCCTTCACCCGCCATCTAAGAGTTTCAAGATATTTTGATACTAATGTATTAATTAAGCTTTCCTCGTAGTTATAGCAACGAAACGTTATTTGTTTTGATTGTTTATTAAATAAAACATCCCAGATTACTGGAAAGCGACAGGAAAGATTGATTGAGTTGTTTAAGACAACGAAAAAAACAACCCTCTATGGGTATGAGAAAATTAATACAAGTTTTACTCCAAATCAAAATCCCAAAGTTTGAGCAATCATAATCAAATTAGCTTTGATATCGTTCTTATGTTCCTACAACCGACTACGGTGGTAATTTAGACCTCCATAAGTGGCTATTAGGGCTTAAACTGAATAAAAGATTTTTGATTTTTGTTTGTACCAACAAACAGGTGACATAAATCAGTCTGAATGTATTGTTTATTTGGTAGATTATTATCTAAATATGTATATATATATGCATTTTGCATACAGTTTTCAATATTAAATGTATTTCAAAGGACAAAGTCTTTAATGGGTGAACGTCTAACGAGATGTGAAGCCACAGTTCCTCTTTTTATAATTGGAAGTTGCCAATCAAGAGTACCGACCCCTTGACTTGCTTTGTCAGCTATTGCTCAGAATGCTAATAAGGCTCTTCCAATAAATGGTTTGATTAATTGAACAGCGCTCGTCCGTTCAATAATAGACGCTAATTGCATGTATAAGCTAGACCAGCGTAAGCCAATATCAGACAATTACTAAAGAGAATGTCACACATTGTATGCCATTCTGAACGAAGGATCCGATACTGATCAAGGCCTTTGTCTACGATGTATGTAGCTATTATTGCCTCGAAATACAGTTCTATTAAAAACGATCTATTAATCTATAATATTACTAGCTTTTGCCCGCGGCTTCGCACACGTGGTAAAGTGAATAAGTCAACATGTACCTATACCTAAAATTCTAAATGATAGCTTTTGCCCACTGCTACCTAGTTTAATGGACCTTATTAATGACGGATTTTCATACAAACTTTTATCCTCTACTTTATGCCTTAGGGGTTGAATTTCCAATAATCCTTAAATACGTATTTATTTATTGTTAACTGAAAGGCCAAATACCAATTTTCATGCGCTTAACTTCAAAAATGACGGATTTTCATACAAACTTTCATCCCCTATTTTACCCCCTCAAGGGTGGAATTTCCAATAATCCTGAAATACGTATTTATTTGTTTTTAACTGAAAGACCAAATACCAATTTTCATGCGCTTAACTTAAAAAATGACGGATTTTAATACAAAACTCTGATCCCCTATTTTACCCCCTTAGAGGTGGAATTTCTAAAAATCCTGAAATATGTATTAATTTTTTTATATCTTAAAGGCCAAATACCAATTTACATGCGTTTATCTTCAAAAATGATGGATTTTCATACAAAACTTTCATCCCCTATTTTACCCCCTTAGGGGTAGAATTTCCAAAAATCCTGAAATACGTATATATTTATTTTTGACAGAAAGGCAAAATACCAATTTTCATGCGTGTAACTTCAAAATGACGGATTTGCATACATAGCTATCATCCCCTATTTTATCCCCTTAGGGGTGTAATTTCCGAAAATCCTAAAATACATATTTATTTATTTATAACTGAAAGACCAAATACCAATTTTCATACATGTAACTTCAAATATGACGGATTTTCATACAAACTTTCAACCCCTATTTTACCCCCTTAGGGGTAGAATTTCCAAAAATGCTTTCTTAGTGGATGTCCACGTCATAAAAGGAACGTACTGTCATAATTTCAAGTCTGTAACCCCAGCCGTTTAGGCTGTGCGTTGATATGTTAGTCAGTCAGTTAGTCAGTCAGCTTTTTCTTTTATATATACAGATAATTAAAGGAAAAGATTTGTATTTTGGTTAGTAATGAATAAATTCAAAAACTACTGTTCCGATTTTAAAATTCTTTCACCAACAGAATGCTATATTGTCACTGAGTTATTGTTATTGCTCCACGGGCGAAGTCGCAGGGAAAAGCTAGTAGTAATTTGTTTTTACTAAATATCTTATTTAAGTCTTATTTCCTAGATTGAAACTACGGATTGAACAGAGTATGCAGTACTGGAAAGAGTGCGGAAGGCGTGAAGTCGAGAGTTTCTTTTCGTAATAACTCGCCTTGAACAAATACTTGATTTTAATAATATCTTGCAAGTAGTTGACTTAAGACTGTGCGGGCAATCAAAACCAACATAATGTACCAACTTTGAGCAGCTAGATTTGCAAAAATTGCGGCAATTAATATGCACAATTTTTTACGGAAAGCAATCTCAAACTTTAGTGGTTATTTAGAAAGATTGCTTGGTTGACTTCTTCGTTTTAGTAGCATTTCATTTTATAAAATAGATGTTTATTTATTAAAATACTCTTTACCTTTACTCACAGAAATCGGAATCATAATTACTAACTTTGGAACTTAACTTTGTAACCCATATTATGAAAAGTGTGCGGACTAGCAAAGTTAAATTTATATGGAGAAGCAGGCCGGAGATCTATTAATAGCGATTTCGGCCTTTACCTCTAACCTCAGTTGGTCCACTAAAATATTTTGGTCGAGAATCAGAAGAAGAAAAATAATTGATTGGTATCAAGAATGCTTTAGTACATTAATCATTTTCTTTTTGGCAGAGAATAGCAACAATTATCAAAATCCATACTAATCTACATCTACATCTACACTAATATTATTAAGAGGAATGATTTGTATTTTTGTGGGTTTGTATTGAATAGGCTCCGAAACTACTGCAACGATTTCAAAAATTCTTTCACCGTTAGAATGCTAAATTATCACTGTGTAACATAGGCTATATATTATACTAGCTGCCCGCCCCGGCTTCGCACGGGTGGACAAAATATTGGATAAATGTCTATGCTCCGAAACTAACGTCTACCCGTGCGAAGCTGGGGCGGGCAGCTAGTATTCAGATAATATTACAACAGAATTATAGATATAAGCCAAATGGCCTACTCTTACTACTCGGAGTAGGTAGGAAGTCTAAAAAGTCACTCGTTTTTTATGTTAGTATTTAATTATATTAAAATTACATATCGAAGTACAATTTAACAATGTTCGATTGTACAAAAGACTGAAATATAGAATACTAGCTTCTGCCCGCGACTACGTCCGCGTTGAGCTTAGAATCACAGAGACAAAGTAAAATTATCCCGGGATAAAAACATTTTCCCGGGATAAAAAGTATCCTATGTGTTAATCCAGGTTATAAACTATCTGTGTTCCAAATTTCATCCAAATCCGTTGAGTGGTTTTTGCGTGAAAGAGTAACAAACATCCATCCATCCATACAAACTTTCGCATTTATAATATTAGTAGGATGATACGTTTTGTATTGAAGGTTTATTTGGTATTTATCGGTACACTTGATAATAATTGTGCAAAATATTCCATGTTATTTCATTACGACAAAAGGGGCTAATAATTACCTAACGAGTGTATTGATTGACCTCAATCCGCTTGCCCCGTCATTTTTTTTTAATACCACTAAGGTGGCACACAAGCATACGGCCCACCTGATGGTAAGCTCTCCGTAGCCTATAGCCGCTAGCAATACCAGGGGTATCACTACGGGGTGCCAACCATGTTGCTGATGAGGACTCACTGTGCTAGCAGCTAATACTACTAGCCCAGCGTATCCTCGTGGAGCACTGGCAAACTTACTTACCGCAGAAACACAACACTACATCAAGTATTATTTCACTGCGGTCTTCTGTAAGGTGGAGGTACAGTCCCCAGTCGGGCGGCTCCAATTTAAATGGGATAACCCACGGGAAATCCCAAATCGCCCTAAATCTCTTTTTTTTAAAAGCTCATAGTGTGATTAATCACTGTACTTGAGCTTAAAAAAACTCATTGGTACAGGCCGGGACTCGAACCTGGGCCCATCAGATGACAGGCCTGTTGCTTCAACCACAAGGCCACCACGGCTTATATCCTACTAATATTATAAATGCGAAAGTTTGTATGGATGGATGGATGTTTGTTACTCTTTCACGCAAAAACCACTCAACGGATTTGGATGAAATTTGGAACACAGATAGTTTATAACCTGGATTAACACATAGGATACTTTTTATCCCGGGAAAATGTTTTTATCCCGGGATAATTTTACTTTGTCTCTGTGATTCTAAGCTCAACGCGGACGTAGTCGCGGGCAGAAGCTAGTAATTATATAACTGTAATCACATAAAGTGCATTTGAATGTTACACTAGACTAATAGCATTTATTTTATTTAAGTAGGATAGTTTGTTTGATAGTTGACAGGTTAGAAAAGAGCTAGCGACGCAAGATCGGATCCCACTGGTCTGTAACAAATACGAATGAGTTTTTACAACTTAAATGCTATAAAGGAAAACATCGTGAGGAAACCTGAACACGTCTGAGAAGAAATTCACAGACGTGCTTAAGGGACAGACTCACCATCTGTTATATTGGCATTAAATTATCTACTATGTGTGTGGTGGAAACTATTGTAATGCCACTAATTGCCAATGCTCCACGAGGATACGCTGCACCAGTCGTAATGCTGCTAACACAGGAGTCCTCATCAACATCACGGTTGGCAACGCGTTAGTTATACCCCTGATATTGTTAGAGGCTATAGGCTACGGCGACCGCTTACCATCAGGTGGGCCGTATGCTTTTGTGCCTTAGTGCTACAAACTGCCCGCCTGAGGGTAAGTGGTTATGAATATAAGCCAACGAACGCTTGCAACACCGAGGGTAAAACTAAAATTACCGTGCTAAAACAATATTACACTATTCAGAGCAATTATTTTTAAACTGAACCGTTCGGTTCTATGCGCTCAGTAGCCCATAAGTAACGTGATATGAGCACTGTATTCAACTCACCGTAAATCTCGGAAAGCGAACAACAGTCAGTTCAGTTTATGCAACGATAAATCCGTTGGTAAATTTTTGTAACTTCGTGTTAAATTGATATAATTCCCCGTTCACGTGTGATGAAGTGTGAGACTATTTTCAATTTAAATCGAACTATCTATCTGTATTATACTAGCTGCCCGCCCCGGCTTAGCTCGTGTGGACAATTTATTTTTGCATTTATGGGGATGAAAAATAGATGTTGGCCGATTCTCATAGATACCGGATAAGCACAAATTTCATCAAAATCGGTCAAGCCGTTTCGGAGGAGTATGGCAACGTAAACTGTGACACGAGAATTTTATATATTATTGATATGTACATAAGATATATTTAAGTCTGTAGTAAGTCTGAGTGTAAGGTTTATTTTATTAATTATACCTTATTTTATTATTAATGTTTTTATTAGGGTACTTTTACATTGGTTTTGTGCTTTATCGTAAAAATATATTGTAAATAGTTGTTAGTACCATAAGTTAGTAAGCTGACAATCCTTATATAAGGTATTATTACATACATATCGTTCACTTCCAAATTGCATTCAAAAGGATATGAAAAGTAGTTTTTCTGAGACAGATAGTGTGATTGGATTTGTACATTTAAAAGTACCAACTACCTTAAAGTTTTAATATATGTTATTCATATTGTAGGCTCTAGACGACCAGCCTTCTGGAGAATTTTTTAAGAGGGCTATTTGGGAGTTTCCGTGGTTTATCCCATTTAAATTGGAGCCACCCGACTGGGGACTGTACCTACGCCTTACAGAAGACCGCACTGAAATAACACTACTTGATGTAGTGTTGTGTTTCTGCGGTAAGTAAGGTTGCCAGTGCTCCACGAGGATACACTGGGATAGTAGTATTGCTGATAGCACAGTGAGTCCTCATCAACAACATGGTTGGCACCCCGTTAGTGATACCCCTGGTATTGCCAGCGGCTATAGGCTACGGTGACTGCTTACCATCAGGTGGGCCGTATGCTTGTGTGCCACCTTGTGATACAAAAAAACAAATAAATAGATAATTACGTAAAGGCCAGCCATCGCCTCCTTCCTAAGCCAAAAATAGCGAAGGGACATAATCTGGACGCCGCACCGGCCGCCGCGCTGGCGCAAGCAATAGCCTTAAATGGGTTAGGTGGAACATGACATACTCTAGCCCAATGATAACAAAGTAACAATTACTTAAAATATAAATTTATCTATTATATAAGCGAAATAAGAATGTGTAAATAATCCATGCAAAGAATTATTAAACATAGCCAGTCACCTTCGCCTACACCTACAATACATAATTGTATAAGTATATACAACTCACTATTGGATTTGAAAACATGTTTTATTTGAACAATACAAAAACTATGTCATAATATCTAGTTAACCTTTCACTAACATTGTTTATGTGCTACGAATATCTAGGGACAAATGTAAGGTGGCTGCAAAATATTATAGCAGATTTGTTTTCAGTCCCGTTTGTCGCTACTCTAAATTGTATTCAATACGGCCGTCGCGTTCCTGGATAAGTCACTTATTCGTAATAACATTTCCATTACCAGGAATGGGATTTCCATAAGGCCAAAGCGAACATGAATGGTTTAAGCTTAACAAACTTATTAGCCGCAATGTATTAAGTAGTTTTTTTATATTCTTTTGGTTCTACTGCGGTATCAAATTTTTTCTGGTATAATTAGACATCTGTACTGAAATCGAACGACATGCAGTAAAATATGAATCTGCTGATCTATTCTGAAAGATCAAACAAAAAGGGCGCACCTTTTAACCAACTACTATGGGTGATAGACGATAATGACGGAAACCCTCTATATGAAGTTGCTGAGGTCGATGGAGAGTGTATTGCAAGGAACTGTATCAGGATCACAAACTTTCTACTTCCGCACCAACTAACATCGTACTAAATGAGGAGCCAAGCATACTCCGCTCAGAAGTTGAAGATGCCATCCCAAAACTAAAAGCAAATAAAGCACCTGGACCTGAACCTATCACAGCTGAAAAGGAATCGTAAACCACCAGTACGTTATGGGTTTGATGAAGATTAGTTGTTAAAGATTTATGTTTGTAGAATGGTTCTGGTGTTCGTTTTTTTTGTATATAAATGTTGTATTTGTAAAGAGTGGAGGTGTTTATAAGTATCTATGGTTACGGTATCAATAAAGCGGCAGTTCTGAAATGATGGATTGGGTAAAACAGACGTGTTTCATTTAGCAGTGGTGACATTGAAAGGCAAAGACCAAACGGAGTATCGTACATACAACATATCTTACATACAATTTGTATTAGCATTAGTCGACCGGAAATTGGGGAACTGACTGCGTAGACTCTTCAATTATACCTTTTCATAAAAAGGGCTTGGTTCGTAACTGTAGCCACTACAGAAATGCTACGAGTTTAACCCAACGTTCATATGCTTTGTAAGAAATTATGAGAAGTGCTTTCTGATGCTGGTCCCCCCCCCCCCACAGCTTATAATGTTAGTTTGTAACTTGTATGAGTCGGGATATGGCACGGTCACGATAGGAGATACAACATAAAACCATTTCAAATTTCCCCGCTTTCGGCAAGGATGTGTGATCTCCCCTACCTTATTTAACGTCTATGGGGAGAGCGAAGGACATAAATTGAATAAAATTGAATACCGTATTGTTCTCACCAACCTTCTTGTTATATTTTGGTCGAATACAAAGCTTTCAGGTTAATATCGGACTTTGCTCCATTTTTCTTGTAGTAATAATAATAGCCTCATTCATTAACGATTTGTATCAATAGAATTCCAGTTCCGTGGAGATAATATGGTACTTTGTGACCTCTTTTTTGTCACTGATGTACCGTCACGAGCTGCCTTTTTATACCAAAACTAGCGGCCCGGCCCGGCTTACGAGTGTACATTTATCAAATATTTTTTCTACACATGCGAAGCCGGGTCGGGCAGATAGTATAGTATATAGCCTATGTTACTCAGTGATACTTTACGGCCCGATCGGCCATCCCTTCTACGAGCTATGTGCCCTGCCCATTGCCACTTCAACTGGCTAATCCATTGAGCTATGTCGGTAACTTTAGTTCTTCTGTGAATCTCCTCATTTCTGATTTGATCTCGCAGAGAAACACCCAGCATAGCCCTCTCCATAGCTCGTTGGGTGACTCTGAGCTTTCTTATGAGGCCCAATTGTTATTACTAAAACAATGTAAATACACTCAATAGGTACTCCTATTAGAAGTACTCGTAATGATTGTAGTTACAATAAAAATACTTGATCAGCAGGAGTGCCTCAAACGCCGGTAATATGATTATCTTTACCCGGTCCCGGTCGATACGTCGGCTGGTGAGGCCTCTCGTGACAGACGAACTGGAACTTATACGGGTCGAATCAGCATTGTCGCTGAGTTATCGTAGTAAGTAAATAATAATTATTATTACTAATAAAATGTATCGTAGGAAATCTTTGTCCTATACAACTTTGTGCAAAAATGGACCGTTAGATCTTTGGCTACAGCGGTACAGCCGGCAAATGTTTCAGCGTGCCTACCTATTATATTAAAAGTAAACACCATTTACTTCTATCTCAATCCTAACTATAATAATATAGTAAATAGAATTGAGATTTATATCCAAATTAAGTAGACGCTAACATCAACTTTGACGCATCTAATCTCATAAAACACCTTAGATCTACTGCTATTTCGGCAAATGGAACTAGTCATAAAGATTCTTTGAATTCTCGGTGTATTTTCAAGAGAATTAGATAGAATGTATTTTTCTTTACAATTTTATTTACGCATTAAATTACTACACAAAACCGACAAGCCTCGGTAGACGCGGGCGGAATAACAGGAGTGCGGCGGCGCGGGGTGTCATGCGGCAATTTACGTATCACGGTAACCTCAATTGTACCCGAGACAACCCGGGCCAGTTCAAGATAAGATAATACATTTTTAATTGACATCTTATTAATTGTACGATAAGTATGCATATTCAACGTGTTCTGCCTTGTCGGCGTACCTACTGACGGAGATGAGAGGGCGCTACAGAACATTATAATTTTACGAATACTTGCTTGTGATGTATATCGAGGTATGTATCGATAAAATTCAAATCTCTTCATATAAATTTAAATTATTAATAATTACGATATTACAAAATACAGATCTATCAGTGGATAGATCTGTGTAATTACTTTGTTTTTTTTTATTATTATTTTCATTTTGATTTTGATTACTTTGGTACAAGCTTGTATAAATAGGTACCTTTTTTTAGTTTTAACTAAGATATTATTATATTATGTGGGATTTTGCTAGGCACGGTCTTTCTTAACAGCCTTAAAATATGACTGTAACGATCTGTTACAATCTGTATACTTAGTAAAAATACATTTTATTTGCCGATACAACTTTCACATTTGAATATGAGCAAAGTCATAAATCTATGCCGATCTCCGTTCAATCCGACGCGACTCTACAAATATAATAATCTTCGGAAATTCAGGCATCGCAGCATCCATTTGAAGAGTGCAAAATCTGAGCACATCGAATCGCATGTGTGCATAGAAAACGGAGTCAATCAAAACGCGATCCCGTGATTGAGGCTTGAGGCATATCCAATGCCTCAGTCACTTTCTCTCGCAAGCCTGGCGGGGAACGGCTGGTGGGGGGGGCGCCCTCAATGGACGAAAATCGATCGCGCCTTACAAAACTCGTATAACCTCGGGCTACGCTAAACATAGGTTGGGTGTGTTATAAATAAGCGGTACTTAAAATAAAAGTCTGCTCATCTAGACCAGGAGGCTTAGACAAGTTTAATATCTATAATCGTTAATGCTATAGAAAACTAAGGAAATGTATGTATTTAAAACTTTGATAATATGTCACGTGGTCAAATTTTTAATACCCATACATTTATGTCGTTTTCTGTTGCGTAAACGATTATAGATAAACATGGCTATAGGCTCAGAGTAGATAATATACTACGTACAACTATAGGTACAGGTCTTAAACGGAGTAGCAGTACAATTTTCTATACCATCCTCTTAAAGTTATGCTAGTATATTATATAGGTAAATACAATTATGTACTTCTAGCCAACCATAGCAAGCTGCAATCATAATTTGTAACTTACAAATTGTATTATCGCCATTATTGGTATCTCGTCGCACAGTGAGTGTTTGAATGATTTTGGAGGTCTGAATTATTACTATTTTGGAGTTTAATCGGTTGTAAGACTAAAATCCAACTAATTAATAGCATTTTAATATTAGGTAAACATTGTTTTTTTATATATTCCTCAAACTAAATAAAAAAACCGATAGGAAGAGATCCCTATAGAAAATGAGATTTCGGCATCTAAAAACAATTCAGATCGTGTCTAGTGTAAGCGGGGTCCACCGGCAAAAACAAATTTGTATTACCAAGCCGTTTTTGCCGTCACGTTCCATTCACAATCTATGGACGGCATGTTCTTGAACCGCAAATAAAGTTGGCAATCATGGTCCGTATGATAGATAGATTTAGGGGTTCTGCATCTAAAGAGCGGCAGTCTTACATCCGCACATTTTTGGTGTTAGTACTTTAAATAGGTATGTCGACGTAGGTACTAGCGGTGCCCGCGACTTTGTACGCGTGATTTTGATTACAATTTAATGAGTTTTTATTGTTTTACGCGGAATTCTAAAACTTTTTTCTAAAGTAAAAGTAGCCTAAGTTACCCCTTGTAACATCAACAGAACTATAGGTATATAAAGTATAAACAAAAATACGTACCTATATCACAAAAATAATTAGCAATGAACACATTCTACTTAAAGCTTAAGCATCGACACTCATATGATACCTCCAAGTCTGTTACCTACATTTATACTTTCTCAATTCTCATGCGCATAATAAATATAGTCCTACTGGTATGTATTTGAGGTCAGTGACCTCAATTAAGAATTACGTATCCCTTTTCCCGTTCTATTATTAAGCGCATGAGGAAACCCTACAAGTGCGGTAACAATAAACATTGTATCAACGTATGTATGGATGTAATTTCATTATTTTGATTGCTCGACATGGGTTTTCCATGTTTTCTCAACGATTTAGTTTAGGTACACAGACCTTTAAGTAATCTTAACGCAACCCGTTAGTGATACCCCTGGTATTGCTAGCGGTTATAGGCTACGGTGACTGCTTACCATCAAGTAGGCCGTATGCTTGTGTGCGCCACCTTAGTGGGATAAAAAAAATCTATAAAGATAAATTAAAATATTACTATCGATAGAGTGACATTTCTATCAGTAGTGCAATTCTGAAATCTCTAAGTTTTTTTATACGAGATGTCGAAACTACTAAGATAGATATGCAAGGATTTGAAATTTCATTTTTATTTATGGTGTAGATTGTCTCTTGTCTCACTCGCACCTCAAGTCCCTTTTGACATTGGCGGAAGCAGCAGCGGAGTCGGCCGCGGTTTACTTAGATAATCGTATAGCTGTGCCGGTAGCATGAACTTTTTCGACAACGTATTCGAAAACGTAACTCGCGAAATCACAAAATTGTCATACTAATTTGTAGTTCCACTTTTCACCGCCGCAGCGCTGTTCATTTTACAATACAAAAATAGTCGAAGGCGATACCAAAACGTTATCGCAATTTTTCATGCTAGCCCTAAACTCGATAATGGAAACTTCATCTGCGAGTCAAGTCAATTAACGATGTCTCCTTTCTTTAGTTTTGTCATTTTGTGCAACAGAATCGACACCTATTGACTTAGGTAATAGTTCATTCTCAACTGTCAGATGCGATGGTCTGCATTGTGTGCGACACATGAAAATCACAATAGAAATGTTTAGGTTAATAATAATCTGCTTAGGCGTAGGGTTGATGTTCGCGTAAACATCGAACCGTATCAATGTTTAATAACCATGTATAATATTTTTAACAATGAAACAATTGCATGCGAACCTATTCCAAGTTGTGAGCTCTCATCTCCCACCAATTGACGTCAAATATTTTCATTACGAATTAATTATTCTCTTCAATGTAAATTCGTGTTTCACGGAAATTGCATGAAAATCATTAATGTTGTAACGTGATATATTAATTTCAAAACTAAATACGTATATTCGAAATGTATATATTCAATTCACCAATTTGAAATAAAAATTTCACAATAATGCTTTATTTCCCGCACCTATTTTGGTAAATTGGATATGTAACACTAATTAGTTGGCAAAGCTGTTGATTAACAATATATTTTAGTGATTGTTAAATAAATTAGCCAGTACTGAAGCACTTAAAATAATATTATTTTATATTCATGGTCTATATAGACCGAACATTGTATTTCATACCAACTATGTCCAACTGTGTTCATCTCTGATTCGACGCGAGAGGAATAATTATAAAATGTGCAGATAATACACAAAATCACAGAATATACTTGTATTACCGTCGTTGAGATGCTACCAGAAATATTGCAGCAAACACATTTACGTAAACAAAATATCATTCAGTCCATAATACTAAGCCTTATTCTGCATTAGAACGCTCTGGCCTATTTCCTATTTACCATTTTAGATATGCAATGCGATTCATTAAATTGCAAATAAGTCTGAGTTCGCTGTTGACTTGTGTATGATTACAAGCTACAAAGACGAGAGACATCGTGATGTTAACGGCATCTTGTTCTTCTTGATTTAGTAAGACAATCAGATTTCGGCCAGTACCGACTGTAAGAATTCACAAGTTTATTTGCATTAAATGCAACGATAATAGTGTTAGGGTTTTATTTCCATAGCAAAAATGTGTTTTATATATACAAGCTTACGGTCTACCAGATGGTAAGCAGTCACTGTAACCTATAGCCGCTAGCGATATCTGGGTATCACTAAAGCAATACTTCTAGCGCAGCGTATCCTCATGGATCACTGGCAACCTTACTCACCGCAGAAACACAACACTACATGAAATATATTCAGACGCAGTTGTTTGCAGACTGGAATATGACTTTATTCTAACCGATTACCAGATTCTTATAGATAGGTCATATCGCTTTGGGTATTCCGGTGGTAATAAGGTCAACCCAGCCGTAATTCATTATGTAAAAAGCGTTGAAATACTGCCCTCGTTCGTAGTGTCCCTATGTTTAAGTGGTACGATTAGCGATAAATTCGTGTGAAGGTCGCTCGTACAGCGAACTCGATGTTCACTGTCTGTTTATTGTTCTAATAGCACTGGCATCAATTAAACATACTGGTGTGTTATATGAATATGCGTCATAATAACACATTGTACAATGTTTTTTATACAAGTAGATGACCAGACGAGTCAGTTATTCGCCTGATGGTAACCATGCGAACAAATGCAACAAATACAGTTCCATCTAGGAGTTTAATCGTAAAATTCCGAATGACACTACGCTGCGCTCGTCACCTCGCGACCTTAGTTTATAAGTCTTCTTTGTCTAGTAATTTCGCTAGCTACAGCGCCCTTCAAACTAGAACATGCATGCATGCACATTATTTCAGAGTAGATAATATCCCACGCACAAACATTACTGTTAAAATTCAAAAAAATCTTTATTTGACTAGACTTTACAGGCAAGCACTTTCAAATCGTCAGAATCTACCACCGGATTCGGAAGGTCGGTCTTGCTGAGAAGAATCCGGCAAGAAACTCAGCAATTACTCTTTTAAAAACCAAAAAGTTAGTTAAGTTTGACAGTTGAATATCTGGCACAACAGTGGTGCCAACCTAGGCGGCCTCTTGCAATTAAGCGACCTACCATCTACTAAAATGCTTGAAATGCCATGGACATCGATTGTAAACCACTTATGCAATATTTTTTGTTACATTTGTTTCATCCGCTTTTCCTTTGTTTTTGCTTGTTGGAGAAAAAGTATAGGAGTAGGTAACTAATCCCGACATGTTTTCGTTAAGGTATTCTTTGTGAGAGATGCACTAAGCGCCTTGACAAGATAATGCCTTAGGGTGACGCTGAAATGTAATTCCACTCAGATGAAATTTAATACGTTAAGCACTCAAAAGGCATAAAGTAGGTAATCACATAAAATCTATCACGAAGTCATCTACACTTCTATTATGATTATGTCTCTATGGTATTTTTAGACCTTCATAAGTGACTTATTAGGAACTAAACTGAATATTTATTAAATATTTTAAACACCGAGCTCAAGCAAATTGGACTTGAGCTCAATACCTCCAAATGCGAACTTTTTATTTCGGATAATGTTTCAGACATGAAAATTTCTATCCTGAATGACTTCACTTCCTTGGCCCCAAATTTAAAAATTATTGACCGAAATTCACTTCACCTCCTAGGTTCACCAATATTTACAGAGTCATTCCCATCTTTTCTGGAAGATAAAATTCAAAATTTTATCAAATCGGCAGACAATTTAAAACAAATAAATAATCACATGGCTTATTTTGTAATTCGGCATTGCTTATTCGTCCCAAAATTTACGTACATACTTCGCAGTAGTCCATTGTGGAAAGACCAAGAAATTCTGAACAATTTGGACAATATTATTAGGCAACATTTTAGAGCTTTATTTTATATCAATCTGGATGATAGAAGTTGGACCCAAGCTTCCTTGCCCATCAGGTTCGGGGGCTTGGGTATACGCAAAATTTCTAGTGTCGCTTTACCGGCGTTTTTGGCTTCGGTCCATAGTGTGCGAAACCTCGTTGGAAATATTCTTAGTCCGGCTTTTAATGCCTTCGAGGTTTCGTATCTTGCTGAAGCCAAAAACGCCTGGTCAGAGGCCTGCCCAGGTACAGATGAACCGGAGAGACCCCATGCTCAGAGACTGTGGGACGAGCCGATCAGTAGTTTGGTGTATAAATCATTATTATCAAACACAACCAACGCTGCTGATCAGGCTCGACTCTTAGCCGTAGCTAGGTGGGAATCTGGTCTGTGGTTGAACGCTTTGCCTTCTGCCAATATCGGAACGCAGCTGGACGATATCACATTCAGACTGAGCACTTGCCTCCGATTAGGATGTGCATGTATTGTCCCACATCGTTGTCACTGCGGCGTACGCGTAGATGGTCTGGGCCACCATGGCCTTTCCTGCAGCAGAAGTGCTGGCCGCATGTCGACATTCCGCCTTAAACGATTTGATCCGCCGAGCTCTAACTACAGCTGGAGTACCAGCAGTGTTGGAGCCGGTGGGTCTGAGTTGGTATGACGGAAAGAGGCCAGACGGAATGTCGTTAGTGCCTTGCAGTCGGGGGCGGCCCCTGGTATGGGACGCTACTTGCGTCGATACTCTGGCGCCGTCCCATCTCCCGGGCACTTCGACTGCGGCCCGTGCCGCTGCTGTACAACAGGAGAGCCTCAAACGCCGCAAGTATGTGTGCCTCGGGAGGGGCTACATATTTGCTGTGTTTGCGGTGGAGACCCTGGGGCCATGGGGTCTAGAGGCTCATCTGCTGTACAAGGAGGTCTCGCGACGATTGATTGAGGCCTCCGGTGACAAGAAGGCTGGAACATATTTTGCGCAAAGGATCAGCATTGCCATACAGCGGGGCAATGCTGCCAGCCTTCTTGGCACCCTCCCGCGTGACAGCGATTTGGGACAAGTGTTTTATTTATTTTAATTGTTTATAAGAGGTTAGTTTTTTTTCCTTTTTAAGTAATTAATGCACATAGAAATGTAAATCGTAACTTTAATATTGAAATAAATTCAAATCCTTTAGTTAAAGTTGATATTTGAATATATCAAAATGCATATAAGTAGATTTTTATTCAAGAAGACTAAAATTACCCATTGTATACGAGGTAGTTTCTCTCCCACACACAGTTTTAGTAAATAGAAACCGAGTTACAATGCGTTTTAGCTCCGTGTATTTCACTACAAAAGCGAAAATGCATACGTCTAATGCGACTGTTTAATATAAGAACCAATTTAAAAACAGACAGATGGAATGCTAAACGAAGTTCAACTAAATAGCCTATTTTATTATAAATCCTATTACTACGCAGGATTCTTACTAATTAAGAAAAAAGGCTAGTATAGCGTATGCATTTGATATAACGGTCACATAGCATGACATGCTTAACTAACCGACTCTTACAATTACAAAATAATTCATGTGATCGATCGATATCGATCGAACCAGCATACAAATGGCATTGATGATTTCCCTATACAAAAATGCATGCAAATACTTGTTCCTATGTTTGTAAGACCACGATAGTTGTAGTTCCAACTACGAGTACCCTATTTAAAATATACAGTTCAAATATTACGAATATATGAGACATTTATATGTGGCGAATTTCATGGGGTTTTCATCAATGGCTTGAATATGTACATTTGCTTCCATACGCAAACTGTTGTTAACAAAATCAGGGAAAACACAGCTAGGTATATATCTATCCATCCAAATTTTATCATCGCTCGAAAGCTAAACTTTTACGCAGTATAATAGTACCAATTCTGTTGTTCAAATTACTAAACTTAACTAATTTCATATTTTGACAGGTCTAAAAATATTGCCATCCTTATTTAACGAAATGAAATGAGAAAGGGATATCAAGACTTTTAGACCTGCCAAATTAGTTAAGTTTAGTAATGTTGAACAGCAGAATCGACTACATTATCTACTCTGAGCTTAAAGCCTAAAGCATCAAAGATCAACAAAACAATTAATGCCAGAACCAATAAAACACGGCAATCTGAAACACTTCTAAGTGTTTAAAAAACGATTATTACTTACAGGTGGAAATGGTCAAAGGAAATATCATTCGTTCCCGTAACGTACACGTCAATATTTTTTTCTTTGGGTTATGGTCCTCGGCGCTCATGCTTGTATTGGGAAGCCAAGCCACGCAATTACCGCACTGCCATATGTCTCTCACATGCTCTCGATACTTTAATTGTCATTGCATTGCAGTGCTGTGATGCCGATTGCTGCGCTCGTCCGTCGTACAATCGCATGTATTTGAAAAGCAATTGATGGTATTTGGAAATAAACGATGTAAATTCTTAATCCATTCCGAGTCACGCTTTTATTTATCACTGTTACAAAGATTAAACGTGTCTATTCGGAGAATTGAAACGTTTGAATACTCACTCGAGCGAAATATAAGGTATTTAGTTAGGTACATGTTTACGCTTGCACTAACGTGGAGGTTTAGGTAAAGGTATGGATTATTGTGTACGACAGATTGTTAGTTACTTCTTTGTTACTCAACCAAACTTAATGGTTGCACCAATTTTATTTAACTTTCATACACGTTTTTGTAGGGATTTGGGAATCAAGCGTAGTGGTTGAAATTTTTAGTGTATCGTAAATTTGTTTTATAGTGCCCTTTATGTGTATTTTCGGTGTAATTTTCTGCAGAAAAGTTTCTTTTCGTGGCTGATTTTACGAACATTAGAAGTAATGTTGTAATGTGGCCTTATGTGAAGTGATCTATCACATTGGTCAATAGGTTACCTCTGACCTAATGATATGTTGCAATCTGCTACTGCTGTGGATTGTCTCCAGAAACTCCAAGAAGCTTTAAAATTTATGACACTAGGCATTTTAAACAAACACAAAAAAAAACTTATATGTTTCTCTAACACTGCACTGGCAAAAATAATTCTTAAAGAGTATTGATTTGAGCCAATGTTAGGGATAAAAAGAAGATACCTAGGATTGTATAAGACATAGTACTCGGTTGCGATCCGTTGCAATTAATGGCAAATTGCCTCAGAATAATGACTAGCTCGCGAATCAAATACCTTACGAGTGTCTTTATAATATCACAGATGTTACTAAATAGCTTTTAAATTGATTAGATGCAAACACACTCCAATTTTATGTTTTGGAATAATAAGAGACGCCCAATTATATGCATGGCATTTTAATTGTATTTTTTAAAGTAATTGATGCAGATTTTCTTATTAGTTTAATGTGCAAAATTTGAAGATAATAGCAGTTCAATTGCGAGCCGTCTCACTTAACTTGTAATCTACTTATTAAGTGTGCTAACAAAAACTGTCTCAAAATACTGAACACGTTGTCAGATTACGGAGCTCACTGGTTTAACGTGGTTGAAAGTTCTTATACGTAATTGCCAGATAGGTACACTTAAACGGTATTAAGTAATTATCTTTACGTTCACTGCCGTTGTAGTTTCCAGAGTGAAAAATGTTCTATATATTTTGTGTGATCCTCAAAAAATATTCAACTTCTGTCCGGCTATTATTTTGTCGTATTTTCACACAAAGGCCATCATTTTTCCAATTATCCTATAAATCAGTCACCAAACTCATTTTTACTGCACAAAATGACACTGAGAATACACACCAAAGATCAATATGACAACTCAATCCTAGGGATAATTAACTTTTAAATGCGTTTTCCCTTGCTATACCGAACATTTCTCTCAGAATAAAAATCAATCTTTGCAAGCCCGTAACCGTCACCTGATTGTCGCGTGTGTTTGTTGATAAGTTTATCATAATTTTAAGTTTATAAATTAGGTCTAAACTAAACAGTTTTACATTAAAGCAATAAAAATAAGTTCTTAGGACTGTAAACTAGATTATTCAGTATTAGCACGGTATTCCGTGTGGATGGAATAGAGGGAAAAGAATGAATAGAGATGAAGATCATATATACATAGAACTAGCTGTGCCTGCGACTTCGTACGCGTAGAATTAATTTTGCCTACGATTTCATTTTTTATTTAAATTTAACATTTTTTTTGCCCGCTACCCTTATTAGGTATTTTACCAAAATAAAAGTGTTTACTGCATATGCATTTAGTTAACATCTGTTACTTTGACATTACAAACAGACACTTCAATTTTATTTATTTGAATAGATATTATGTTCTTGCCTTTTTGTGTTTTTGCCTCAATGGCATTAAGGGAAGTGAGATTTCCTTGTCCAGAATGGTTTTAAAAAGATAGTAAGCAAACCCGATGTTTGAATACCTGCGCACGTAGGAGCTGCTTTGCTTGCCTGCTTGAGTTGCAAGTGGAGTTTCAACAAGTGTCTAGTTTCTGCTTACACTGGCCTTCTCGAGGAGTTTACGCCAAACGAACGCTTTGCAGCTTAGAGTGTACTTCATATTTATATGCAGTGATATTTTTATCGACAAATTTATCATGACAAACTGCTACTGGGTTCTGGATTATTTCATTAAAGGCCTTCTTCGGTAACCTATTTTTTATAAGTTTCAATAGGACGTCGTTCATCTTAATTTAATTCAACATACCACAATAGTCAGTGGTAATCGCAGGCTTTTGCCCAATGTATTATATTAGAAAGCAAGCTCTAGCTAGGAGACCACAAACAAATAAGCATTTATATTTCAATTTGTAGAAACATAATTTATTATTCCAAAAAACCTCAAGAAATACCAACATTTTGAATGCTAACTTTATTTAAAAGTGTCCCCAAGTGCAACATGATTCATGAAATGTGTTTGGACGGAACATTTATTTTAAGGGAGCGTCTCGATAAAATAAATCGCAGCGTCGTATATTTTCTGTCTGAGAAAATATGCTGCTACGCGGACAAACTCTCAGACGAGAGTAATATTACAAGTTTTTTTTTTTGTGGCAAGGAAACATAAAAATAATTTAATTTTGGCTTCCTCGACGCCTTACCACGTCACATTGGCACAAAGCACTCGGAGCACGGCAAACGATAGTTTTGCTATCTGGCACTCTTGACAATCAGATTTATTTTTGATGTGTAAGTTTAACGTCCTTCTTCTCGCTTTCCTGCATACTGTGGGAGTGATTTCTTGAAAGGGACGGATTTATATTTTTTTATACCCCTAAGGCACACAAGCATACGGCCTACCTGTAGGTAAGCAGTAGCCTATAGCCGCTAGCAATACCAGGAATATCACTAACGATTTGCCAACCCTGTTGTTGATGAGGATTCACTGTGCTAGCAAAACTACTACTAGCCCAGCGTATCCTCGTGAAGCACTGGCAACCTTACTTACCGCAGAAACACAACACTACATCAACGTAGTGTTATTTCACTACGGTCTTCTGTAAGCTGGAGGTACAGTCCCCAGTCTGGCGGCTCCAATATTAATGGGAAAACACACGGGAGGTCCTAATTTGCCTTACCTTTCTTTTAAGGAAGGAACCTTTTTAAAGGAAGCCTGAGAACAGCGCGCAGTCTTAGTGTTGTTCGTCCGATGTCAGATGTGTCATATGCGTCTACTGTAAGGCTCTCTCGATTTTATCATATTACGAAGGTAGAGACCAATGGTTGAAAGTACGGCCCGTCCGACGGTAAGCAATAGACGTGTGCAAAACCAGACGTAACTTTATCGTGTTGCCAAATTGTTAAGAGAATTCACAGTGCTAGTATAGTAGCACTGTATATTTAGGTACATAACAAATAAAGTTTCACGGTGCTTCTGTCTGTATATTGGAAATCGCTCATCTGTATTTGACTTTAAATTGAAAGCCTCGTTACCTATATCAAGTCTTGCCGCCAACAAGTATTCTCGTTGAAACTTCTAGTTTCCTGATAATTTCCTCTGCCTGCTAATAGTTTCATTTCAAAATATGTATGTATACTATACGACTACTATATATGTAATGTTTCATAATGTATCATATTATCCATTCAAAATTTATTAACACAAAACAGATTAAACTATTTACAAAAACAGAACTTAACCTACAAACTTATAGATAAAAAATCTGACCATACAAGAATCTCGCGGGAGCGTTCGATTCAAATAAAATTAAAAAAAAAATAAACACATAATTAAAGAAAATAAAAACCCTGACTCCGACATCACCGAATTATCCTCAATACTATTTCTTACTTCATCACCGGACCCATCACCATCTATCTAAGTATAGACTATTCATTGAGACCATTAGAATGAGCCCAAACACGATATATTTGCTGTTAGTGAGGAGTTGGGTATCCTGTAGATTCTAGATGAGGCTGCAACATCAGGTCAAGATAACCATGGCATTCTATTCATTGAGACCGTTGCAATAATCCCAAGCACGAAATATTTGCTGTTAGTTGGTAAGGAGATAATGCTGCAGCATCAGGTCCAGGTCACCATGTCATTGTATTAATTGAAACCTTTGCAATTACCCCAAGCATGATATATTTGCTGTAAGTTAGTGAGGAATTGAGAGCGCTGGTCTCCAAATGGCTGGTCAGATTGCCTTTAGGTATACCTAAGAACACTCAAAAAACTAAATCGAAATCGGTTCATCCGTTTATGAGCTACGATGCCACGGACAAGCACACAGATACACAGATACACAGATACACACTAGAAACTTATAACACCCGTCGTTTTTGCGTCGGGGGTTAAATAGAACTTACTGCTTTGAGTGATGTTTGATGCTCGTTATGTTCTAACCCATCCTAGATATTGTTTATATATAGATTTTAATTTAATAAAATGGCAGGTTGCGAATTCATAGTAGAATTCTGATTCGAGATTTTAAACTAGAAATACAGATTTTCAACGTCGACTTTTTCATATTTTTATCCTTTCACGAGATATGAAAAACCTGATTGAAAAAAGAACACTTGAAATCCATTCATTGAATACAGTTCGAGTTCATCGTTCAGTCGGATTGCGGTGCGATCTGGTACACCAAATATGTATGTAATAGTGTGTATAGTACATATTATAAAAAGTGAGCACAGAAGTACTCTCGCGAAATGTTTATTCAAAGGTTTTTCAATTCCGTGGGTGTTGTGAATAGGCAAGGGCGCATGCGCGCCACGTTCTTGCGGTAGACAGGCGGGCGAGCTTAGTTTGTAAACAAATTACGGCCAGATGATTTTTAAAATCACACATATGAGTCCCAAGTTTTTTATATACCACTAAAGTGGCAAACAAGCATACGGCCCACCTGATGGTAAGCGGTCACCGTAGCCTATGGACGCTTGCAACACCAGGTGTATCATTCGCGCGTTGCCGAGGGTCGGCATGGTAAATAATTTTAAAATTCCTTCTGTTTCAAATACTTACCATTAATCATTTACAAGTTCATTCGTATAATCTATTTCACAGTTGAACAATTAATTCAAAATCAAAGAATATGCCAAAACTTTAAATACATGAAAAATATAACCGAACAAAAAACATAATCCTGAGAAGAAAATTTAACCTTTATCTTTAAGACACATGATTAATCGTTCCTTGAAGTTTTCGTAAAGAAAACGTGTACGTCCGTACAACCTTTCTCAATGAATGTTGAATAAATAAATAAGACATCGTTCCCATATAGTACTTCTGTGTCCCGATATACAAAGATATACATGTGAATAGGCTTGTTAGTATTCCTCTCAAGGCAAAGGGGCTTAATACTGCTGGTGGGAGTGCTTAACCCTGCGACTTACAACCGCTGCGGTCACCTCTCACGGTTCAGTCACACCAAATAGGTCGCAAGGAGTCAACGAACGTCGCGTATGAGACCTCTTCGCAACTAAGCCTCAATCGCTCGTCCCTTGACCTTCGATCTAGCACCCTCAATTTATTTTCCAATTATTTTGTATTTGTTTAGTAAAATAATTAGGGTTCCGCACAACAAACAATTTTACTCATGAAATTGTAAATAAAATAATTCCACGCGTACGAACGTAAAAAACATTTACTGTGTTAAAATATGTATGAACCAAATCGTCAAAATACTTTGGTTAACTACTCAAAAAATATAATGAAATATCGTTTGTCTGCGATTTCATCCGCCTGTATTTAAGACATAAATCCTGTTATCGAGACCCCTTGGGATGAGTTTCTGTGTGTGCTAAATTTCATTAAATTGTTTTCCTGACAGAATACAAGAAAGATAGTTAGATTTTTTAGTAAGAGTTAAATCAACTGAATTATCTCGTTCATTTAGTAAAGTAGATTTTGGTGTGTGCTCCGTGCGTAGCATCTACGTGGCTACGCATGTAGTGGCGGTGGGAGTCCTACGGAGAACGATCGCGACATCAGCGGAGCCTCACATTTGATTGGCCAACGACATCATAACCCGTAGTAATTTGTTGTAGCTTGAGCAGTGGCGTAAACGCATTATAATTGGTATCATAGAAGTAGCGGTCAAGCGGCTAAGCTGGTGGTTCGATTACAGCACAGTATAATTTTTTTTTTATTAAATGGTTTTTGTTCTTCTCTCGAAGGGCTTAATTCAGTTTTAGTTAGCATACATGACGGGAAAAAACCCCGGAATAAGACAGAATAAATCTATAGAAACTAAGAATTAAAGAATTAAAAAGTTATACGTGAAATTTCAATATATACCTACATAATAGATTTAGTATATAAATACGGGCGCAAATGGGGAAAAATTGAAACCGACTAACTAGACAGAACCTGCTAAAAGCTATTTCAATATTAAATTAGTTTCCCAAAATCCATCAATTATTGGGCAGTGCATGTATTGGACAGTGCGATGAAAGGGTCATTATTGAAATGGATGTAACTCAGCTGACTTTTTATTAGACATCGATGGGGAGTGATTGTAAAGTTATGATTTTGATGATGCGATGTATTAAAGATTTTTGATTGCACATATCCAACAAAATAAAAAGCTATGAAATCTGACCGACGCCCAACGTTACTAGGCTTAGGACAAATTACACTTGTCTTAATAATTACAGATACTGACTGGCCCATCAATTTCATAATCAAGGTATAGATTGTAATTTTACACAATGTCGTTCAAATTAATGTAAAGGTGGCTAAATAAATGTAAGTATTTCTCCCTCCGTTTCAAATATTAACCACTCGGTCACGTTAAACAAAATAAGAAGGCACTTTCTTTTATTGACCGAGGATTAACTTAAGTACATTTAGAAGTCATTACTTTTGCATGGCGTTAGAACATCCTAAATAATTCTAACTAAATTGCCGAGTGCGAAATAGAAATAGGATATTTAAACTTATATTACAAGACACCTACCCGTACTATTGCTGTATCCATACTAATATTAGAATTGCGAAAGTAAGGCAGTTAGTTTGCTACCTTTTCAGGACTAAACTGTCTGCTGAATTTTCACTGATAGCTGATGACCTAACTTAAGCTAAATTTATAATGTAAAAATAATTAGGGTTTCGCGCACCATATAAAAACCATGAAAAAAATAATTCCACGCGTACGAAGTCGCGGGCACAGCAAGTATAATACATAGACCCAATAAATTTGACTATTATATGTATTATGTTCTATTATATGATTGGTCTACGTAGCTTCAGCACTATCAATTGGAAAAAGCAATCAACTTCCATCAATTCCACTTTGTATCGATAGTAATTATTTATTCTTTGTCCAGTGTGTCGATCTTTGTACTGGGTCTGCTCGAGCACGTCGAGCTCGAGCAATTAATTAATGATTTTTCTACAACGTTTTAATTATATAAGCTTGTACTATAAATCGACTATATTGAGATATCATTGTGTTATGTAAGTTTTGATGACTACAAATTAATTTTCGTTAGCGTAAATAATTATTTTAGTTGAATCAAATCTCTGTTTTTAACTTCTTTCATTTTAATGTAACTTGTTTAAAAATAACATAATATGTAATTTATTTCCTTCAATTCTATTGTTATCGCATATCATAATTTAAACCTCCTTTGTTCATAAAATACCTATACATTTTTTTATTCAAGAGGGCATTTTTGGCAAACCTAAAATTACCCGACAAAGAGCTACTTGGGAGAGCATACGTGAACAAATATTTTTACCGAAATACCTACTTATGAAGGTCATAACCCAGATTGTGAATTTGGCCTAGGCCCGTTATGCCCATACTAATCTAGGTAATATTGCCAGAAGCACAGAAAGTCAGGAGACCTCCCGTCCATAGACTGAATTGACCACAGATCTCTTTCCATCAGGAGTAGCGTATGTTGCTTAGTTTGTATTTTTAATCACTCCCATAACTAATAACAATAAATGAAATTTTAAGTTTTAAATATTGTAAAACCTAACTTAAGAAAATAAATAAACAATGGGAATAAAACAAAATAAAATCAAGTAAATAAAATGCATGTTCATAAAATGTAATAAGGAACGCAGCTGTTTAGGCTACAAGTACCTACAAGGCATACACTAACTGAAAAACACCCTTCTTCAGGACAATGAGAGGACTTTTTTATACCACTAAGGTAGTAAACAAGTATACTGCCACCTAATGGTAATCCGTTACCGTAGCTTCTCACCGCTTGCAACTAATCTGCCGCATTGCTGAACCTGCAGAAATCTCTTAACGTCCTTAAATAGTTAATTCGTACTCCATCCACAACTTTTGTGAGAGTATCTTGCCATAGCCGGTAAACTAATACCAATGTCGAAGCGCAGGCACAGCTAATATCCGCCTTCAATCCCAGTCCCCGTAATCGCGTTTTCACCTATTTCCTCACACAGCATATTTCCCTGCATCGCAATTCGCGCCGAATCAAACCTGCCAATCTGAATTGCAGGTAAATTTAAATTGAATAAGTTATGCGGAGTAACGTGGACTGTACACTCATATAGTATGGTATGAATGGAGTGGTCTATATATATGACGAGACCATTGATCTAATAGTTAGTATACCTGATTGCTACTCTTGTGGTGATTTCGATTTATCTGATAAGCATGTTGTGTTTGCCTTGCGTCTGGGTGTTTGGTATGTATTATAAGTATGTATGTACACAAATATATCAGGTGCTGGTTCCCAGAGTATAGTAAGAGCTATGCTTAGTTTGGAGCCTAATGGCGCTGTGTGGTACTGTCCAAACATTATGATTATTTTTTGTTCCATATTTATATTTGTGACTATCGTGTAAGTTCAAAATTAAATAATGTACAGTCACTTTTGATTACTATTAATATTCTTTACGTGTTTGGTGTATCCTACTGAAGATTGAATCATCCGCATCCAAGTCAGCTGTTCGAGAAGATTCAAATTTGAGGAAAAGGTTAAAGGTCAGATGTATTTCGGATTCAACTGGTTATATTGTAGTGTGGCCTGTAAGTTTCCACCCTAAAACAGAGTAATTTAAGTTAAGTTTAATAAGGATCTTAAAAAAGATAATAAACAATACCATAAACTTGTATAAAGTTAACTTCAATGGTTCATAGCAGAATATTATTGATGTGTATGTGATACGAGGTGATACCGTCAACAAACTTTATTTCCAAACCGAAATTTGAAAGAGTGCGCTCGAGCGAAAGCTTAAGAATGAGTATACCAACTTTGAAATGTTTATTTGAACACGTATTTCAAAACCAGTATTAGTTTGTAATGGAAATATTTCCAGTGATAGCCTGTTTTGATGCCACAAATAGCTAATTACAGAGAATATACATTTAGTAATTACACTGCGTTGCCGGATGGTGCGGTTATTTCAACCCATGATATGGAATGCAATTCTTTCGTTCATACGAAAAAGTTTCCAAAAGTGCACGCCATGCTTATTACAACCGTTACTGGGATAAATTATTGTGAGAATATTACTGGGATGAATAAATTTAATTGCAATGTTGGATACACAAAATATAATAAATAAATTATAATGTTTAAATGCACAAAATGTAAAATTAGAGCTATAAGCCCTGTAAAAGGAAACGGCAATACACAGTTACATACCGCTAGAGCAGCCGATCTTCATGGAGTTCAGTGATAGGTGGCGATTTTCTTTTCAAAAATATTGATTGCTCACAATGATAAATATTATATATATAGAATAATGTCAATAATAATGTTAAAATATTAAAGATGTTTTAATATTTTTTGTTACGTTGGTTGTGATTAAATAGCCATTATTATTTCGGTATTTACATGTACTTTTGCTGTAAATTGCGTCAAATTAAGAATTTCGTGTACAACACATTTACGAAGCTAATATTTTTGCGTTTATTTGACACTGATACTTTTAACGTTATTCCGTCATCAATATATATTTTTAACGATGCTTTATACGCAGTATATATTATCTTATCTGAGCTATTACAATCAACTATCTATTCTATTGCGGTTTAGCAGTTCAATTTGTATATTAGAACTTATATTCCCGGTTTCATAAAATATTTCGCTATTCGCTAGTGGAAGGGCTTACTATGCCCAAGGCAACATTTGCATATCATATTCAGAAATAGCTTCTTATCGTTACATGCATGACTACCAAACATTTTAACCGTCTTTCTTTGTAACTAAAAGTAACAACAAGTAACTAAAAGTATTTTGACGTTCAGGTTAATTCTAAGAACACGATGAACCCTATTAAAATGGCGTAATTATTTTATTTCATCCATTTGCATTTGTGTTATTTACTGTTGCGAGTGTTATTTTGCTTGTATTAATAACATATATCAAAAACATTATGGATTCATGGAATTGGACAGTTTATTCTTCAAGCTTAAATTTTATTTTTAACCCCCGACTCAAATAGAGGAGTGTTATTCTGTGTGTCTGTGGCATCGTTGCTCCTAAACGGATGAGCCGATTGTGATTTAGTTTTCTTGTTTCTAATGTGACTAAATCGAAGTATAGTAGTATACTCAAGAAAATTCCGAGTCAGTATATTAAATTTTTGATTTAGTTAAGTCATGTCATATTGGTTTTTATAGTGAAAATGTCAGATCTAATAAAAAGGTACATAAATATGACACTTATATTATATATTATGATAATTTCAACTGTCTACCTATAACGGATCATGAGATACAGCCCGCTGCCAGACAAACGGACGGACAGCGGAGTCTTAGTAATAGGGTTCCGTTGGTTACCCTTCGGGTACAGAACCCTAAGATCTACCTTTCTTATTTGATCTGAGGTACCATTATTGTATGTATTTACGTTTTGAGCCTGTATCGCTTTGCTTATAAATATTAAATTGATAATTTTGTTTTTGATTTATGTATTTTATAGATGTTAAGTTCATTATGAAACTGTCAGAAATGAACGCAGAGCCTTAGAGTAGATAATACATACTACGTAGAGCCCTTAGAATAAGGACTTCGTAAGCGAAGCGATGTTCTTCATCTAAAGTAGAACCTAACTGCAGTTGTCAAACATTAATTTTGGGGTTAGTTTATTTTATTTTATTTAGTGGTTCCCTTTCCCTAAAGGTTAAATATGAAATATCTTATTCCGTAAGTCAATGTTGTTGTTTTATTTTTATTTCTTTCCATTAACTGCGTAAAGGGTGAAATATTCAACATTACATTTAACTTTAAAAGCCGCCATTGTTAGGATATTAAATATTCGTAATAATTCGAGGTATTAGAACCTCGTCGATAATTGTTTAAATATTTAAAGTTTGGTAGGATTCGTATCAAAGTTTGTGTTATATTAATTAAAGTTTGTGTTATATTATAAATTTATACCAGTTTGACGATATATTCGATCGACCGTGAACGCATAAAAAAGACACTGCCATCGAGTGCTCTCACTTTAGATGAGAACAATAGATTCCCAGCTGTTTTGAAACACGACGTCGCGGCCGCTTACGTCACTTGTTCTAATAACGATCTAAAATGGCTAAAACAAACACCACTAGTACAACTGCTCCATTGTAGTGTATTATATTTAGTTTAATACCACAACTGATATTTTCGCTTTAGCTCCTTTTACACAGTGAACGTAACAGGCATTAACGTATCGAGGGCGTTTAAACTGAAATAAATGTAAATAGGTTCGCAGAGCCTTATACAAATACATATAATGTAGATACGCAATCGCATAAGCACTTGTATATATATATTTAATATGCGTTGTTAAATGAAATATATTGGCTGTAATATAGACTTAAATGGTATATAATTTTATATATTGGTATTTAATAGGTACTTCTATCTGTAAGAAAGACCGTTGTAAGGATTCAGTCAGCGATGTCAGTCACAACCGTGAATTGGGACAGAGGCATACGACCCGCGATTGTAGAAACATGCAGAGCCCAGGAGTAGCGCAATACGAGACGTGGTGGCAAGGCCAACCGGACTAGGCGCGACCTTGGCAAGGACACACAGAGGTGAGTCAGACTTACCGAGTGGCTGGTGGAGCGCGGCGTGCGCGTCGCAGTCGGCACAGATGGCGGAGCGCAGCATCCTCTCGCGCTGCAGCCGGCGCAGCAGCTGCAGGTGCTGCGGGGTGAATACGGTGCCCGAGCGCTCGCCCACCAGCAGCACGTCGCCCGTCTCCCACCAGGCTTGCTCGCGCAGAGTGCCGTCCCGGTTGAACAGGCCTAGATCTTTGTACCCCTCGGGCGGGCTGAGTGCGCCTCCCTCCGGCTCCTGATAGCGATCGCAGCCACCGCATCCTGAGCACTCGTCGCCCTCGCCCTCATCCGAGTACCCGCACTCATCCCGAACCACGATAATATAATCCGCTTCGAAAAACTCATTGGCGGTCTCATCAAACACCACCCGGTGCTTTTTGGTCTTATTCCCTTTTTTTAGAGACGACTTTAAGTTATCGTGATCCTTGTTGTGGCGCGTGTCACGGGCGGCACGGTCGCCGCGCATCGTGGCGTACTGTCGCCGAGCGAGCGAACGCCGGAATGTTGGAAGGCGCCGGCAGCAGGCGTAAGGCGGCAAGCGGACCGTCGACTGCAGCGCCGCGCCCGCCTATCGATCGTCACCGCCCGACTTGCTGGTGCCCATCAGCAGCACGCCGCCCATGAGGACCTACACCACCGACACCAAATTCCCCATAAGCTAGTATATCACTAGCAAACATAACCATATTCAATAGTGGCAAAGTAAAAAACTAAATTCATATCTCGTTAGGGCTTACAAATTTTCATTTTTAATTGGCACTATAATTATCATAATTATTTAATTTAAAAACAAAAACAGTTTTTCTCGGTATTTTCAAGATATTTTTACAGAGTTACATGCACACGAATCCTTTTTTGACATTGCGTTGAAATTGAGAAATTGATTGCCGTGCTTTTATGTACCTACATAATTATATTGTTATTTCAACTTCCAAACAAAAGACTACTTGATCCATGAACTTAACTTTACAATTTTATTCTCATACAATGGACTCTGAAAACATCAAAATTACTCACATTAAGTACATTCGACTGAAATGTCGCTCAACTCTGTATTAACATTGTCCCAAAGTTTATCCTCAGCGCTGCGATGGCAGAGCGAAAATGAATACCTGTGTAATAGCAGTAATAACAAAAAGTAAATAAATTTAGTAAAAAAAAATCTTACACAAGCTGATTGCCACAGTGTTTAATATAAAGAATCTCATTCTTCTACATGTGATAAATAAACACATATACCGCATGATAGCAAGCGGTTACCGTATACTTGCAACACCAAACACTCGCGCGGTACGGATCCTAAAAGGCAACTCAACCTCAAGATATTAATTTACTTCACGCTTCTCAATAACCGAGCCGGAAGTGGGAACTATTTCTTAAAATATATTTTATTAAACAAATCATAATATTTTATTCAGCTTAACACCTGAGAAGACCGTTATGGAATTTTGTTTTTTTTTATTTTCTTAACCTTTTGTGACCAGTATTTCAGTGGTGACCGTCCATACTTAGTTCCTACCGTGCTTATAAATGAAATCACTTTAAGTGGGTACAAAATCACTAACCTAAACTTATTTGACAGTTCTAAAGGTACTGCTATCCATAGTTAACACCGCACTTGAGAAAGGGATAGCAAGACTTTAAGAACTGTCAAAAAGTTTAGATTAGTAATTTTGTACAACAGAATTGGCATGGTGCCAAATGTGTTTGTGATAAGGACAGAGCGATGAGTTACAAGCATAAGAGCTTGTTTTCTAGCATGAAGTCGCTAGTTCCCGCATAAAACCTTTCAGTGCTTCGCTTAAGACCGCTTCTTCACACCAAGCCACCATCCACCATCTTCCAACAATTACGAGAGGCTTTTGTCCCAGGGCAGCACTATCCAGATAGACCATAGCCCTTAGAATAGCAAATCATCCTTCAGCATCGGATGATGATAAAAGATGGAGGAAACAGCCAGGATGTAGATCAGCTTTCTATCCCTACCCCATGTCTATTGGGAGCAGCTCTTTATTATGTAAATCTCTTTCACTTCTTCCTATCAGTGTGTTTTTACCTTGACCTGTGTAGTATGTCCAAAGTAAATCATTTGAGTTACTCATAGTTTTTTTTTGTCTCCCTCTAACAACGTCACTATCGACATTTGTACACCAAACTCTTCTTACAACTTGTCCACACCAAGTTACATTTTTTTTCATCAAATTTCATCAATCATATGCTATTATTATAATCCTAATTATAATACCAATACAATGCCAGCAAAAAAGGCCACTAGGTGCCCCAGAAAAAGAAATACCTCATCACGAGACATCTAATCTTTTAATAGTACTCCTTTTCTTCAAATGGATTTCGATACGTGAACCTTCTAAGACTCATCTGTAAACTTTTCATCTTGATCAATGTTGATTAACGGCGCCGCGGCGGTTGACTAAGGCTATTTGACGACATGTGTGTCAAGTCACTGGTAACTCAAATTTTATGCACCTATTTTATTCTATCCTTTTAACCGCATAAAGTCCCGAAGCAATAAGTGAAGTCATAATGAACATTGTAGCGCAAACTTATTAATTAGTTATTAAAAAAAGTTTTAACCGTCTTTTAAATCCTATGTAAGCTATCAGTAAGAACTTAACGGTGTATCTAAAAACTTAACCTTATTACAATATTGTTAAGCGTGCGAACTCACGTCGATTAAGCGAATAAAATGTTATAACAATGTCTCAAATTGTCGAAAAAAAAGGGGTCTGCACTCAATTTAACCCGATGTGGTTACCATCTTACTAAACTACCTTACCGACTACCATCGTACTGCCGGAAAAACAGATATCTAGAATAAACCAGTTTTTAGTCATTCCTAGCCATCCGAACATTAAACATAATATTATGGGTGCCAATTATTGTGTTCAATTTTACTTATCTTAACTTATTTGACAAGTCTAAAAATACTGCCATCCTTATTTAACTCCACACATGAGAAAGGGATAGCAAAATTTTTGACCTGTCAAATTAGTTTAAGTTTAGTAATTTGACTATCCTAGTGTCGAATACGGGGAAAAGCTTGTATGAAAAATATTGAACATGGATCTATAAAACATAATTTGACAATTTAGAGTGGGATTTTCTGTAAAGAGCGTGATCATACAGCATTTACCGAATGGAGCGCTCCGAATATTTCTTAGTCGGTCTCTGGAGTGATCAAATAAAAGCGTCTTAAAATCTTCATAGAAACTTTAATGAAGCTTCATCTGGCCATAGCTAATGGTTAAACAATTTAGAGGCTGAAGGTTCCGCCACCACTTATTAGTTTCAGTAGTAAGCGTCAAATACTTGTTCCGCTCTATAATATGGGCTGCAATGCACAGTAACAGAATAAGAGGGTAATAATATAAATAATATGATGAAGAAAATATTGTAACGTGACCACAAATATCATGGAGTGTTGAGTTTCTGCGCCAAGAGAATACAACCGCTACGCTAGATTTCTGCGGTAAGAAAGGTTGCGACTTGCCAGTGCTCCACGAGGATATGCTGTGCTAGTAGTAATGCTGCTAACACTGTGAGTCCTCATCAACACTGGGGTTGGCAATGCGTTAGTAATACCCCAATTGCTAGCGGTATGTCGCTAGTGGATGTAGCCTACGGCGACTGCTTACCATCAGGTGTGCGCTATGCCTTAGTCCATAGAATAAAGGAAAACACTGTATCTTCACAATCTCAATCGCTGACCCGTAATTAATAATTTAAAAAAGGGATACCTGAATAATCAAATATCTGGCGATATCCGTGACCTAGGTATATTATATTATTTTATACGTAGTATATTATATCTACTCTGAGCTCTGAGGCGTGACATTACGACTCCAATAAAATAAGGAACACTGAATTCGAATTAAAACCTACTATTAATAATTATAATGTTACAATATTTTATTTTAAATAATTGATACCATAAAATAATATAGGTTATTTTATGTTTTAGTTCCATAGGGAATCATCATACGACGATTATTAAATTAAAGACATCATCTCTTAACAATGTTTTCATTTTATTGCTCTTCTTTATTCAAACAGTGATGAATTATGAATTTCATGGGTTTGATATTTGCGCAGATTCGCAATATTTGATTGAGTTTATTTCGTTATTTAATTTTTTTTTTTTCTTCTTCTTCTTCTTCTTTAAGTTAATGGCGACGAGCTTATAATACAGCTATTCCGCCAATGTCAAGTGGTGTGGTAGGCACAGAGTACATAAGTACTAAACGTAGTGGACGTTTATTAGTGGTAGGTGAAGATCAACGATGGAGACTGGTCAGTGGAAAATTTATAGTTTAACTTTATTAAATAAAATGGAGAAATTTATCTAAGAGAACACATTATAGTGTTAAAGTTTAATTTTGTTAATGTCAATAAATACTGATAGTTTTTTGACGAAGGGAGTATCTACAAGAGAGAGAAGGCATTTCATATTGGTTGGACGGGGGACGTTAGGGGGAAGGATGGAATAGAGGGAAAAACGAAGCTTGGGGCAGTTAAAGAAGATATGATCAGCAGTTCCTTCTTCAAGACCACATTCACATAAAGAGTGGTCCCGTATCCGAATGTTAGCTAGATGGACCATAACATCTTTTATGGAAGATTGAGTGAAGTAACGATTCAGTATTCTTTCAATTCAGTATTCATCTTTGTTTTTTTGTTATGGCAGCCCATCCTCTTCAAGTCTTTAAAGACTATAACTGCCAATAGCGAATGTTGAAAACATTAAAAATATTTCAATCAATTTTTATTTGTGTGTTGTTCATTATTCCATAAATGTTTGGATTTTTTGGGGACGATCTAAGGCAGTAGCGGATTAAAAGTACTTACGTAACTTTCTCAGTATTGGCAGGAGTAGTTTTAAAAGGTGATATTATTGCCATAATGCCTAAAAAAATTGCTATTCTTTATTTATATATATAATAGGTTGGTAACCCTATCCTCAGAATAAGGCTTAAAGCGTGCGCGCACTGCGTTGCGGTGGAAAAGGTGCGGCAGTTCACGGTGCTTTGGAAATACGACAGCTCTGGGGTCAAATTGGGGGAAAATATATAAAACGCTGATAAGGCCTGCTGTCATGTATGGATCAGTGTTGCGCCACAAAAGGGACGGATGAAAAAGACTGCATGCAATTGATGTGCGAATGTTAAGATGGATGTGTGGCGTAACGAGAATGGACAAGGTAAGAAATGATTTAATCAGAGGAAGTTTGGAAGTAGCTCCAGTGACAGAAAAGTTGAGGAGCAAGCGTTTGTCATGGTATGCGCATGTTATGTGGAGGAATGAAGATAACGTGGTAAGAAAGGTTTTATGTATGAATGTGGACGGGTACAGGGGTTGAGGTAGATCTAAGAAAAGATGGATAGATTGTGTGAAATATGACATGGCCAGAAAGGAAGTGAATACAGAGATGACGGCTGATAGAGAAGAATGGAAAAGAAATACATATTGCGCCATCTCCAACCAATGTGGTAAAAGGGCAGGAGAATGATGTTGACAGGTAGAAACTTGCATCTTAGATGTAAAAAATATTAGTGCTATGGTGCACGCGTGGTCTTAATTTTTATGTATTTGTTTGTAGTGTAGATAGATGATGATAGAATGTAATGTATATAACATTACATTTGGTATAGGATACGTGTATATATAATATAAATAAACCGGCCAAGTGTGACTCGGACTCGCGCAGTCAGGTTCCATACGCACTTGTAGGTAAGGTTAAAAGTCGCCTACTTTGTAACTTGTCAAATAAGGCCATTATTCGTTGGTGACGCTCAACAGCGTGATTTAGGAATATTTTGTAGTAAATTCGCATTTAAAAAGAAACTACATATTTATGGTTATCTGATTTTTTCCTTCACTAGTACTGTTGGACACTGCTTCTTGCCAAATTTCATGATTCTATGTCAACGGGAAGTACCCTATAGTATAGCCTATAGGTATTGATTCCCTTGTGAAATCGAAAAATATGTGAAAATTTGCGACATTAACGGTCATATCTTTTCTTCATATTGACTTACAGGTTTGATTATTTTACAGCTGAAAGAGACCATTGACTCGGATATTTCATATTAATTTTAATTTGGTAACTCCACGTTTTCTTGAGAAAAAAATCTTGACATACAGACAGACAGACTATAAGGGTTCCTTTTCTCTTTTTAAGGTACGGAACTTATTATACGGAAGGTACGGAAACATTTCCCAATTGCGAGTTCCATACTAAAACAAGGCTAAAACAAGCATTATTATTTGTTGTTATAGCGGCAACAGAAATACACATACAGCGAAAATTTTAACTATTTACCTATTATGGATTATGAGATACAGCCGCTGACAGACAGATGGATGGGCTGATGGACGGACGGACAATGAAGTCTTAGTAATAGGGTTCCGTTGGTTACCCTTCGGGTACGGAACCCTAACAAGATGATTGACATCTAAAATTAATTAAAAATCTCACCTCGAGTGATATAATCTACTCGAGTTGCAGTTGTCTATAAAATTGACTCGAAAACTCAAGAAAAACTCAAGTGATGAAATAAAATCACTCGATAGGTGGAATCACAAAAGCATAGACGAGTCGCACCACTAACAGCAGCTGAGGCAGTTTGATGACCCTGCCGTTTGCGTTTACTGGCCGCAGTGCGCGCACATCTATGTCACCCCATACTTCACAGATTGTGCGGCAGCTAAACGCAAGGCAGTGCGGGCACGGCCTAAAGTACTTATTCTGAGCCCTACCGTGCCAATACCAATGTATCCATAACGTTTGAGTTTCCTTTTTAAAACTATTAACTGTGACGTTTGACGTTTAACGTGCACTCAAGAATTGTTTACATACCTACCTACTACTTTATTTTTAAAGTTTTTTCGGTCATAACTATTTTTTACACAGTTTTGTGAAATACTTACAAAGTTACCAATGCTTGAAACTTAATACGCTTTGTTTTAAAGAAATGAGCATCAAATCAGGGTAAGTATTTAAGAATAGAATAACAAATCAAGAGATCATATTTAGTTTATAACCAGATGGATACAAATTATCATATTAAGATTAACAGCTTTAATTACCAGTTTTTACTATAGATCAAGTTTATCAGAATAGGTCAGGGTCTGGTGGAGATTATCAAATATCTTGATCAACTTGATGCAGGTGCAATTCTGACATGCATGTTGCCGTGTGATTGTTCTACCTTTACAAAGATTCCCTTCACATTTAATCCCAAATGGTATTCCATGCAATCAAACAATTCATAGTGAAATCAAATTTATAACTCGAAAGTTGGGAATTATTTGTGCAACTATTGAATAAGGAATAAAATTTTTGTAGGATGAATCATGACTGTAAACAGGTATATAGATGTATATATGTAGTGTCCATTGATCCCACAGGGCAAGGGTGCAATACTCTGTTATTTTTCCCCACTTAAGTATGTAAAGCAACAAAAGCTATGTGCATTTTAAGAGTGAAATGGCACTCTTGACTTGACTTGACATTATGATAATATGTTTTTATGTAGGTACCTAGTTATTCAATAGGAAAATTTATTGCTATTTATAAAGTGAAATTTATCTATAGGGAGCCATAATTTTACAAGATAAATTTCTAATAGAATGATCTATGTTTACAAGATAGCATTCTGTATTCCTTACTTCTTGCAATGAGTAACTAGTTGTTGCCAGACAAGCAAGGAGTATACAGTTCTGTTACTATTTCGCTACAGGTAGTGTTCTATTTTAAATTTATATATAATTTCCTCTTAGGGATTATAAAATAATTCTGGATTATTCAATGTTTTTTGGGAAAGAGTTCCTCAATGCGGCTTGTGGTAGGACTTGTCATGTAATTTAATTGTGCGTGGTTGTATAACCTCAATACTGGATGTGTGGAACTTTCATAAAATTTATTTGTAATGAACTTTATTCCTGATGGGGATGGGACAGCAACATTTTGTTTTTACTTAGACAATGCTTTGTTGTCTTGTTGTATAGTAATGTGTGTAATAATAACTTGTGTTACTTTTGTTATTTAGGCTTGCAACAGCAGACTGCTTGTTTCTCATGCCTTAAGTAATGATGATGCTTGTGTGCTTTTGTCCCCATTTCTGTGAAACCATGACATAAATTAATGACTCAAAAGTTTTCAATATAATAGTATGTATTGATAGGTCCTGCATTAATCATATAGATTATTTTTTAAAGGTAGAATCAGCCATCATTATGACTGTAGTTGTTGAACATTTGATTATGGGTCATAAATTCTAAACAGGTGATGGGTGTTTGTTGCTGTAAAGACAAGGTGCCTGATGAGCGGGAGGAGTACGGGCCGCCATCAACCACGACATCTTCGAATTCCTCCACTGATTCCCGCATTCCAAGGAACCCAACTCCTGAGTTCATCAACCATCTAGTCCTGGAGATGTTGGCATTGATCGCTTCATTTGTCGAGAAGTGAGTAAATATAAACATATTCAATAAAGATCCAATTTATTAACACATAGGTAGTGCCTACTTTGTGTCATATCAAGCTCTTTTTGTTATAGCATTGTTTTACTACTTAATAGGTGGCGTAATTTTGGACTGCAAATTTTAGTAACCATTATTAATTTCTTTGAAACAACCTATAACTCTAGACTTTCACATGTGTTTTACTTCTTCTACATTTTTTTCCATACATCCTCTCCAGTTCCGAGTACTCTTTATACTTCCATCATTCTGAGTACTATAGTAGTATTGTTTTGTTTGAAATTGCTCCCCTCTGCTGCTGCGAACTTTAGTGATAATAATATAATGTAATGTGTGCAAGAAAGTCTGGTATCAATGCGTCAACACTGCCAGCAAGTTAAGTGAATAATAATGTTTATTTCAACCGATGTACTCAATGATATTCGATATGTCTTACAGCCAAGTTAATATGCAGGAAAGTTAATCGAAGGTGGCTTTATCAATACAAAAATGAATTTTATATAATATTAGCTGTGGAGGCCCTGCATTGCAATTTGTTTTTTTTTTCTGAATTTCAAAATGTGCCATCGCGCGCGTTCTGCATTCTGTTTTACAAGCTTTTAATTAACTGGCAATGTTTGTTTAAGTCAAATCTTGCAAGCTGAATTAGAACCTATTCCTATTATCCTACGAATTTGAATATTTACATGTTGATTCAAATGCTATGATAATTCCTTTATGTTAAGCATGACCTGAATAGACATCCAGGATCAGCTCCAGATGTAGCACCCCTTCAACGGTCAACAGCACGGACACGAAATGTTGCATATGCATATGATAATAATAGCTGGTTTTAAGTGACAGTGAAAGACATGATTTCTGCACTCAGGATTGGGTCCTAGGGAACTCCTCAATGCTTAACAACACGGACATAAGATATTTTTTTGTTTTTCTTTTATATTACTACCTGTGAATTGACCAAAGTTTAATGATAATAATACGGCTGGTACAATACAACAGTACGAGAGTATAAGAGCGCCTAATATACGTGCATAATAAAAAACTAACAATGTGATGTGATATTACCTACTTTGCTGTTCGAATGAAAGATGATCCCAGCTGTGACTGGATATGCTTTTAAGCGAATTATTTATACATAAGCAATATTTGCGTGGTTCTGCGAATGTGTTTATAAAGACTAGTTGTGCCCTGTTTTAGGGTCCCGTACCTTAAAAAGAACCCTTATAAGATCACTTTGTTGTCCGTCTGTTTATCTCTGTATGTCTGTCTGTCCTTTTATCTCAAGAATTCGTTGAGTTATCAAGTTGAAATTAATCAAATCAAATATCCGGGTCTATGGTCTCTTTCCGCAGTGAAAAGATATGACCGTTTATGTCGCAAATTTTTCGATTTCACAAGGGAATCAAAATCTTTAGGGTACTTCCCGTTGACCTAGAATCATACAATTTGAAATGAAGCAGTGTCTTACAGCTCAAGTAAAGGGAAAAATCTGAAATCGTAAATATGTACTGAAATAAAAAAAAACGCGAATTTACTAAGATAGCGCTGCGAATCGCGCTTTGTTTTTTTTTGTTATACCACTGAGGTGGCAAACAAGCATACGGCCCGCCTGATGGTAAGCGGTTACCGCCTATGGACGCTTGCAACACCAGGGGTATCACTCGCGCGTTGCCGACCCTTCAAAAATCTCTTCACACCCTTCTTGAAGAACCCCATGCTGTAATCCTTTGGGAAAACCACGGCGGGGAGTTCATTCCACAGTTTAATTGTGCGCGGGAGGAAGCTCTTTTGGAACCGCGCAGCTCGGGACCATTTTGGTTCCAACGGTGGCGAGAAGTGCGATGGTAAAATGTTGCCGTGGGCATCATGTCAAACAATTCCTCGGAACACTGTCCGTTATACAAGCGGTAGAACACACACAGGGAGGCAAAATATCTCCTAAGACTTAGTGGTTCTAAGCGGCTTGAGAGCTTGGGATCGTCGACAATTCTTATAGCGCGCCTTTGAACCGAGTCAAAAAGCGCAAGCTAGCATCCAGGTGCCCCCGCCCACACATTACAGCAGTACTCCATATGGGGTCGGACTTGCGACTTATAAAGTTGCAGTCTTTGCCCCGGTGTGAAGTACTGCTTAGCCCTATTGAGCACACCGAGCTTTTTGGATGCCAGCTTGGCCTTGTCTTCCAAATGACTACGGAACTGAACGTCACTAGAAATGTCGACGCCAAGGATCCCAATGCTCTTCGAGATGTTGACGCACGTGTTCAGGAATTGTGGAGTTACAGCAAATGGAGTTTTCTTGCGGTGAACGCGCAGACTTGTGTCTTAGTGGGGTTGAAGTGGACTAGGTTAAGTCGACCCCATTCGGAGACACTTCTTAGTGTACTCTCGATTTCGGACACAAGTTGTTCGCGGCTTTCCTCTACCACGGAACGAGGGATGTTTGCACGGCCCGTGTAATAAGCATCCCCGGTACTGTCGTCAGCATAGCAATTAATACCGTCAATTGACTGCAAATCATTGATATGCATCAGGAACAGTTTCGGGGATAGCACGGAGCCTTGCGGGACGCCGGCATTTATGTCCATGCTATCAGAGCAACTACCGTCGATAACAACTCTTATGCATCTGCTGGACAGAAAGCTGGCGACCCATTTGCATAATCCCTCGGAAAGCCCGTATGATGGTAGCTAAGCGATAAGACCACGGTGCCAGACCCGATCGAACGCCTTCGCTACATCTACTGCTGCTCACTGCCAAGGCCTCACCTTGACTCTCAATGATGAGTGACCAACGGTGTGTCAGATACACTAAGAGGTCACCAGTCGAACGACTGTGGCGGAAGCCATATTGTCGGTCGCTCAACAAGTCGTGAGCCTCTAGGTACCTCAAAAGTTGTGTATTGATCACTCGCTCCATCAGTTTGGAGAGAAGGGAGGTAATAGCGATCGGCCTGTAATTCGTCGGGTCTGACCCGTCACCCTTTTCGGTATTGGGTGCACATGGGCAGTCTTCCACGAAGACGGGACTACACTTTTGGAGTAGGAAAGCGCGAAAAGGCGCGTCAGCACAGGACACAATTCGGGAGCACACTGATTCAGAACCACTGCCGGTAGGCCGTCTGGCCCACTCGACTCCTGCCGGACCTCCCGTTGGGTTATACGAATCTCCGGCATGGAGCTGTCACACCGCGGGATGGTAGGCGGTATGGCACCCCTGTCATCCAAAGTCGAGTTTGAGGCAAAAAGAGACCCAAGTAATCAGCCTTCTCTTTAGCACTGTGGGCTAAGTTGCCGTCCGGCTTCCGTAGTGGTGGCAGGGACGACTGGCAGAAGTTTCCTTCGGCGGCTTTAGCGAGAGACCAGAAAGCGCGGCCCAAGAAGGGAGGCTCGCCAGCCTCTGGCCAATTCTGCCGACGAAATTGAATTTAGCCCTGACAATCATTCCTTTACTGGACCTCGAGGCAGCATTCAGTTGTCGTTTCGCAGCAGAGATGTTAGGTTATCCCGATTAGCGCGGGCCGTGGTCCAAGCCTCGTACAAAGTCTGCTTTTTACGCTGTTGAGTCATCGACGCATAATGACCTCATATGAAGTTCACCTACTTTTACCTTACCTACAAATTTGTACGGAACCCTCAGTGCGCGAGTCCAACTCGCACTTGGCCGGTTTTTTTACCAATATTTAATCTTTAATCAAAACTTATATTGATAGGAAGAGCCTTGCTTTAGGTATTTTCATTGATTTAAAAAAGGCTTTCGATACTGTAAGCCATCCAAAACTGTTACGAAAGCTTAGCAATGTGGGTATCACAGGAATGGCTCTCAAAATGTTTAAATCTTATCTGCAGGGTAGGAAACAAGTTGTGAAAATGGACAATAATAATTTTACCAGCTCTCCACAAAATGTCACTTACGGTATACCGCAAGGATCTATAATCGGACCATTAATGTTTTTAATCTACATCAACAATATTAAAACAATAGATCTTACTGGAAAGTTAACACTATATGCAGATGACACATGCCTATTCTACTTCGGCAAGTGTATTCATGACATCGTAAACGAAGCTCAAAAAGATCTGCATGTGCTCAATGAATGGTTGAAATATAACTTGCTCACAATTAATACTTCCAAATCATCGTTTATGATATTTGCCGCAAAAAACAAACATATCCCAGAATTTACACCTCCCTCTATAGACAATGACATAATTCAACGATCACATTGTGAAAAATATCTTGGCTTATGGATAGATGATAAATTTACCTGGAAACCACATATAGAACATATAAATATAAAGCTAACGTCAACTCTAGGAGCATTGCGTAAGACGGTCAAGTGCATCCCAAAACAAATTCGAACCGTTCTATACAACGCCCTTGTTAAATCGCACCTCGATTATTTAATTGATTTTTGGTGTCGTTATGTGCAGTAAAGTTTCATTTAGTGACTGATTTATAGGAACATTGGAAATAGTGCTATAATACGACTTTTGGGTTAAGTTATTTATCATTTTGGTCAATAGGTTACTCTTTACCTCTGACCTAAAGGCGTGTTGCGATCTGTTACTGCTGTGGATTGTTTCCAGAAACTCCATTAAGCATTAGAATGCATGACACGAGGCATTTAAATGCGGCAAACAAGATAATTTTTTAAACTTGACAATTCTCTAACCCTCGACACTGGCAAAAATAGTCCCTGAAGGGATTGATTGCCATACTTAGGAAGATGAAGAACAACAACAACAATGAATTCCTCTTTTCCTTTGTTACGGGATCACGCGTAAACGGCTAGACCGATTTTCCTGATTATATAGGCTACAATCACCGGCATATAACTTGGCCACGATTTGGCGTAGTGGGCATAATACACTTAGTTCGCGCATAGTACACTTAATGCAACAAAAAATGGTCACATTTATTGCATCTCTTTGCTTGCTTTGGGTATTGGTATCATTGAATTTTAAAAATGTTTGTTCGGAATAAAGTAAAAGAAAGGCAATGAATTCGTGAATTTTATATAAATTACAAAAATATAAATAAAATTCAATGCAGTTGTCAGTTAACTTTATTATACTTAATATTAACAATTATTTAACAACAACGTCGCTATAATTTTCTAAAAGTGCTACCCCTGGCATTTAATTGATTTTAGTACTTGAGCTGGTGTTAGGAGTTGGCTCGTCATCCTCAAAATAACTTTCGTCACTCCGGTCGCTGGTGGAGTATGGATGGTAGGGCGGCAATCGCAGAACGCTGTGCTTATGATCACCAATAAAACATCGTAATCAGAACTCGTAACAAAAACGCAGGGTACAACTTTAGTGCACGCAAGTGTAATTGGGAGTGGGACGAAACGTGGCTGAGGTGCGGGAGGTGGGGGTCGACTGACCCACCAATCGCGCGCTCGGAACGGTGATACCCTTTAACCCAACCAAAAAGACTTAAATAACTGCTTGTGCGCATCTAACGACTTCGGCCAAGTTACGTGCCGAGTACGTACTAAGCAAATATTGTAATGATTGTTTCAGTGATGAGGATTCTCCGGTTTCGCTGGTCAGGTTGCACTTGGTAGCAGACAAGGAGGATGGGTGGATCCAAGTGGTGTCCTCAATGGTGAATATGATACCACTGGAGGATCCGTTCGGGCCCTCCGCCATTATCATAGTGTTCGACGACTGCCCTTTGCCGTCCAAGGAAGCCGTAATAAAGGTTAGTTTTTTAAAGGTCAATTCGTCAAGTGGCGCTGTTGTCGAGATCCAGTTTTTTATAAAGCCATACCCGCGACTTCTCATGTCTGAAATCGGATTTTGACCACGAGTTCATGGCTTTTACTTTATTGAGTGTAACCTTAATTATTTTATTGACTTTAATTATTATTTGTAATAATAATAGTAGGAGTGACTTATTCCTTATATCGTCATGCAGCACTCTACCAGTGAAAGTCAAAACTTTTGTAGATTGTCCAGAACTAACAAACAGACAGTTTTTTTCAACATAATGTTTATTTTTTATTTACGTACCGTCTATATTTTCATTTAGTAAAAGCTGCTATTTTGACATTACAAACAGCACACTTCAATTTTATTTATTTGTATAGCTTGATTTGGCAGAATAGCTGTATTAAAAGCTTGTCGCCATAAACTTAAAGAAGAGGTTTTGTGTGCGAAGTCGCGGTAAGGATAAAGCTAGTTAGTACATGTATAAATAAAGATAATACGTTCCAGGTGATACAGTTATTCGAGTTGTCAGCACAACGCGCCAGTACGGGAGAGTTGGACATCAAGGTGGAGCGCAACATATGCGTGGTGCTCGGATGCATCGCCGAGAAGCTCGCCGGACCCAACAGCATTGCGGTGCTCACCCCAGACACCTTGGAGTATTTGCTCACATTCGTTGTAAGTATGGGAAAATATTTTAGCGATTTCTGCCACTTCTAGTATTCTATAACCTCAGTTGGTCCAATATTCTTCTGAGCCTTATAAAATTGCATCAAATCGTAGAAAAAGAAAAGAAAATGGCTTTTTACAAATTATATTTTTGTTAATTGTGCGCATCATATTTTCTTACTTTATTTTGAACCGTTAGTGCGTCGACAAACAGACAGACAGAAAAACACGTGGTTTGAGTTGGTAATAATACGTACATCATATTATCGCGTTTGGTTTTGATTACGTGCAAATAAATATCCTTGCTTTCAACGTAATTTCAACAGACATTCAGATTTTGTATATAGCTTTAACTTTTGTAAAGGAAGCCTATTCCTCGTTTACATTTAACATAAAAACTTTTTAATAAAAAAATATACCGACTTCAAGAGCAACAAAATATACCTACTAAAAAGCGCATTTGTTAAATATTCATATCACTTAATTAGTTGAAGTGAAAATAACATATTTGAAAAGAGTGATGCATATCCGAATTTATTTCCGGATTCTTCGTATCAAAAACGAGCTGCCGAATTCGGTGGTAGATTTTGATGATAAGATAAGCATTTATTTGTAACGTCTAGTCAAAAAGATATTTTAAGAGAGGAAGGGCGATTTGGGATTCCCTGTGGGTTTTCCCATTTAAATTGGAGCCGCCCGACTGCGGAATGTACCTCTCTCCACCTTACAGAAGACCGCAGTGAAATAACACTACTTGATGTAGTGTTGTGTTTCTGCGGTAAGGTTGCCAGTGCTCCACGAGGATACGCTGGGCTAGTAATGCTGCTAGCACAGTGAGTCTTCATCAACAACAACATGGTTGGCAACCCGTTAGTGATACCCCTGGTATTGCTAGCGGCTATAGGCTACAGTGACTGCTTACCATCAGATGGGCCGTATGCTTGTGTGCCACCTTAGTAGTATAAAAAAATGATTTTGTGATTGAGTTGAATGTTTGTTGACCAGAAAGCGAGAAGGGAACCGTGCATCGTATTGTTCGCGCTGATAGCATTGGAGAAGTTCGCGCACACGACCGAAAACAAGTTGACAATAAATAGTCGCCTGGCCAAGGAGCCGGAGAACCCGTTAGTGGTGCTGGAACATCTGGTGGACAGCCAGGACTTGCTCTGGAGGCAGATCGGCTTCTGTGCTCAGTGGGCGCTTGACAACCTGTGTAAGTGCACACAGCCCATTTACATACACTCACACCGTGCCGATTTCTCATCTTTGGTAACTCTGAAGGAAACATGGACGCTGGTAGCAAGGGGGTACACTTTGTACATACATTTTTGTGCAACTCAAGATAAAATACATAGAAAATCATTTTTTACAAAGTTACCGTTTGAATAAAAGTTTAAAAATAAAATTATAACGACTTCGAAAACAAAAATAATGGTATGAAAAAGCAAGATATATCCAAAATTATTCCAATATTATACTTAAAATCTTAGATTAATGTGTCGATTCTGTTGTTCAAAATTACTAAACTTAACTAATTTGACAGGTCTAAAAGTCTTGCTATTCCGTTCTCATGTGCGGGGTTAAATAAGGATGGCAATATTTTTAGACTTGTCAAATTAGTTAAGTTTAGTAATTTTGAACAACAGAATTTACACCAATATCTAACTCAATACTCGCTACTCAACGCACTAATATATTTGAAGGTAGTGCCAAACCCGTGTGTAATTACGAGCGATTTAAACAGCTTAAAAACTGAAGGTAATGCATCCAATACCCGTTTTAGTTTAGTTTTGTGTAGCCTTAGCAAGGAAACTTTCCACTATCCGTATGCCTTTCGAATAATTTCGTATGGAATAATGAACAGCGGTGCGCCGGCGCAATGTGGAACTAAAAATTCGTATGAACATTTTAACATTAGAGTAACGTTTTTGAATACGTAGTCGTTAGATGCTCTCGCTACAAGTATTGATGTTTGTTCTGAACCGTACATGTGTCAAAACACATATTGACCTTCATTATTCCATGTTTATCTTTCAGTCATAGTGGAAGGCAGGAAGCTGTCGTACGAAACTGTGGACATGTCCTCGATCAATGTGCTGTTGAATTCCAAAGACGTCAGCGAATACCTGAAGATATCCAGCAATGGACTGGAGGCGCGTTGTGACTCTTATTCCTTCGAGAGTGTGAGGTGCACTTTCCAGGTACATAATACATATTCTATTTTTAAAACTAGTATATGACTAGGTTTTGCCCGCGACTTCGTCTGCATTAAATAATGTAGTGTAGCGTAAGTGTGAAAAGCTGAGCATGTTCTATTATTACCCAGAAAATGTCTTGTAATGTATTTAAATCGAATTTACGTATCAAGTTATTAAAATGTCCATCTGGGATGTTTGAAAGTGTAAGACCTATTTTTCAATTAACCATTGCCTACTCCATAACATCACGTCAAAGTAATCATTATTGCACAAAGTCGACGTGGTATTTGATTGTCACCGCGATTAAATGCAGACCGATCTTGTATTTATAATATTATAAATTCCATTTTAACTTTGTATGTAACTAGCACTTCTTTTGTGTGTTTTATTCTATATTGTATATTGATCAATAATATGTATTATTACGTAAACTAAAGCTATTGTGTAACATTGTCACGGGAACCAAACGTGTCATCATCTATGTTCCATAGAGATTTGGTCCAAATATGAAAGTGGCGTCCAACGCATTTTTTTGTATATTCTGTTAGAGCTTGTCCGTTTTAGCATTTATTACTATGGCACCAAAGTTGGACATTACTGGACATTTCATTTGTTATGGTGATTTTGAATTCCAATTTTCAACAAAATGTATAAAAAATCAGATTTTCTAACTCAAATAATATCAACTACAATGGTCCTACAGTTTGGTGCCGTAGTAAAAAAAATTAGAAGGGCAATTTCTAACAGAATATACAAAAACATTGCGTTGGCCGCCACTTTAAAATTTGGACCAAAATGGATTATGTCCTCACCTTAATATTTTGGAAGGTGGATCAATTTAACTTGCAAGATTTGGTTTCACATACACACAGTGGACAGGTGAAACTAGAAAAAGCTTGTTAAAATAACACAATAAAAACGGTCTTTATTTCTACAGCCTCTGGGTTCTAGAGGGCTGCACTTGTAGGCGATAAAGTTCGTGAAATGTTTGGTCTATTCCCACTATTTCAGTTGTCCAGTTCAGTCGACTGAACTAGTGTTTTTTTCGGTTGTTCAATCTTGCTTATACTCATATCTGGTATCTGTGTTATTGTAGGTGGACGCGGGCTGTTGGTACTACGAGTGCACGATAACCACGCCGGGCGTCATGCAGATCGGCTGGGCAACCAAGAACAGCCACTTTCTGAATCACGTAAGTTGCTCACCGCATAGTTGTCAGTGTCACTGGTTTGACAGTCGAAAACAACTTGCTCTATAGTATACCAATTCATTAAAGAAAGATGATTTAGGAAATATGTATTTCTCGAACTTTCAGCACAGAAGTCTTCTTCCCGCGATTATTTAATCATTCGTCGTAAATACATGTTTTCTTAAGCCAATCCAGATACATTCCTGCAAAAAACCACAAACTTGAACAACAGCAAAACAAGATAGCAAACTTAAAAAGCCGAGCGATCCTTATCCATTGTGGTTGTGTCATCTAACCTGCGACCGCGATACACAAAAAAGAAAGTTTTATTTCTAAGACTTCAACAAAAGTCGTCACTTGCCGCTAAATTGGCAACACTGTTCCCCGGCTTCTTGTTATGTATTACCGTGTCTTTTGACGAAATCACTGTCATAACTGAGAAAGGAAAGGTGTAACACATTCAATAATTAATAATAAAAAAGCTTTAATAATTACAGTACAATGGAATAGTTATTTTATTTTATTTTATTCTGAAAACAAAAAGTTATCTTTAGGATGAAAACAATAATAAAGTAAATTACTGTTAACCAGTACATGTTATTACAATTAAAGAGAATACATATTTAAATGTGTGTGTGTGTTAGAGTGTGAGTGTGTGTGTCACTACTATTTCTAACAGTAGATATGTCGAAACAGGACGGCTACGGTATAGGTGACGACCTGTATTCGGTATCGTACGACGGGTGCCGTCGACTAGTGTGGTACAGGGCGCGGCCGATGCGCGTTCCGACCGTCGCCCCGTGGAAGCCGGGCGACGTCCTCGGCTGCCTCATCGATACAACTGCCAAGGAGGTGGTATTCTCCATCAACGGACAGCTGTTGCCACCCTGTGCTGACATATTCAACACCACCAGGTTACAATATATATAATACTAGCTGACCCGACAGGCGATGTCCTGTGTTAGCTATGAATTCATATGACAAATACACCATAGAAAAAAGTACCTTTAGTTTATCGCGATATTAAAAAGGGTCCGGTTTTATTTTATATTTTTTTTTTCATAAGTACCTTCTGACAATAACAAGCACAAATAAAAAAGAATTAGCGAAATCGGTCCAGCCGTTCACGCGTGATGCCGCGACCAAGGGAAATAGGCTGCGGCAACATAGCATATGTTTGCCACCTTGGTGGTATAAAAAAAATAGGGATTTATTTTTATATATAGAGACATAAAAAATAATCCATATTTCCTTTGGTCACGGAATCACGCGTGAACGGCTGGACCGATTTCGCTTAATCTTTTTTTTTTTTGTGTTTGTAATTGTCAGAAAAAGTATACGAAAAGAAAAATTGAAAAAAACCGGAACGTTTTTAATTTCGGGATAAACTAAAGATTAAACTATTATTGTTGTATTTGACATATGAATTCATAGCTATGACAGGACATCGCCTGTCGAGTAAATTCGTGTTGTAAAGTGTTGTAAACCTCTGCCTACCACTTCAGGGACCCTTTTAGAAGATAGATATGTCTTTTTTATTTGCTTAATGGTTTGAATTTGAGAGACACGAGGTCTAGGAAATGTATCCTGTAATTAGATAGTATATTTTTGAAGTAAAAAAATCCTTAGTCGCTTTGAGCAATTTTGAGTAAATGTTCGTGTCGCTGACATATTGTGACATTTTTAAGTAATGTTTTTCCCTTTCGTTGTTAGTCTCGATGACTGCCTATTTTTAAAGAAATTGGTGCCAATTCTGTTATACAAAAGCACTAATCTAATTTGACAGGACAAAAAGTTTTGCTATCCCTTTCTCATGTGCGTGGTTAAATAAAGATGGCAATACGTGGTATCCTGTCAAAATAGTTAAGTTTAATGATTTCGCACAACAGAATTGATGTTCATAATTTGTATAAAATTTATGTTGATACTTAGGTCAACATTTTTTTTTAAATAGGTTTGGTTTCTTCGCGGCTGCAAGTTTCATGGCGTTCCAGCAATGCCGGTTTAACTTCGGCCACGAACCGTTCAAGCACCCGCCCGAGCGACCATACGCCTGCTTCAACGAGCACGGACATCTCACTGACGAACAGAAAAAGGTACAAAGTTGATGTATATTATAACTAGCGGCCCGCCCCGGCTTCGCACGGGTAGACATTAGTTTAGGAGCATAGACATTTATCTATATATATAAGTCACGTGATCAAATATTTTGTGATTATTTAGCTTTCTAACGGTGAAAGAATTTTTGAAATCGGTCAAATTTAGGATTCTACTACAATCCTGCTACATAACTGTCAGAGGGGTGTATCTCATAATTTTTAATAAGTAGACAATGGAAATTTAACAGATAATAAATTAAAAATAACTCTCTTACTTACTACAAATGTGTATCTTTTTTTACTTTAGCTCGATTTTAATAATGGCAAAAGTATTAGCTTGAAATACTCACAGTTTCTATTGCTATTTTTGCAAAATAATAATAAAAGTGAATTTAATACTTGATGAGGGTCCACCTACTGGAGACGTGGATGTTGGAGTTCTTTGCTCGATTTTGAAATTTTAGCAGTACGATTGTGATGAACCGTTCATGCGCGAGTCTGACTCGCACTTGACGGTTTCTTTTTATGTTTGTGTGTAGTAATAAGCCATGGCCGGGGATGAACAGCTGAGTAATAAATAGGGTAAACACTTTACCCGGCAGTGAGAAGACGTGGGTTAATAAAATATGTGCAGGTGGTGCCCAGAAGGCTGTACATCGAGCAGTTGAGGTGTAGCAGCGTGAAGGAAGACTCTTGCACGCTGTGTTTTGATGAGACTGCGTGTTGCGTGTTGAAGCCGTGCTCGCATAGGTAACGTAACTACATTATTTATGTCCAATATCTTTCCTCTCGCTCTCAAGCAATATGTGGGAGAGAGCTCGCGTGATGCCTTAACCTATCATCTCCATTCTCCTCCAGCACCAAATTTCAAAAGTTTCCAGCACTTATATATCCCTTTGCTTTAGTGTCCATGTCTCGCACCCGTATTACGGTATACTCCAAATGAAAGTTTTTTTTTTTTGTTTAAATTTAGATCGTTGACATATGAACAGTTGTATGATGGTATCATTGCAGGGGCTTTTGTTCGGTGTGCACGGCTCAGCTGAAGGAGTGTCCGATGTGTCGCGGGGAGATCGTGTGCGTCCAGCGCGAGGACATCTGACGGCAGACGTGACGCTCGCCCGTCGCACTCGTCACATTCGCTCCTGGTATCAACTTTATTTTTATTTATTTATACGCACAAAAAACAGAACACAATATTATAAAAACAAGTACAAAGAAAATGGTTAAAATTTAATCAGTACCGGTAGCAGGAACATTGTCGACAACGTTTTCGTATCGCGCCTTCGACTATTTTTGTATTGGAAAATGAACAGCGCTGCGGCGGTGAAAAGTGGAACTAAAAATTTGTATGACATTTTTGACATTTCGCAAGTTTTCGAATACGTTTGTCGACAATGTTCCTGCTACCGGCACTGAACTGTGTTCCAAAGCATGTGTGCACAGCATATATACTAGCTGTTACCCGCTACTTCGTCTGCATTTGTTTAAAGACAAAACATATGTCTTTCCTATGTCCTACCCCCAGGTTATAATCTATCTAATTTCCAATTTTCATAACGCAGAAACGTGTGGGTAAATTATCATTGAGTTTTTGTTTTGTTTCGGATTTTCATAAGCGATCTGATATCGTTTCATATTTCCTTATTTATCCATGTTGTGCCCCGAGATTTCGCCCTTGGAAAGCTCGAAGGACCATAAAATATACAATTACAAATCCAGTTAAAAACACAGAAACTAACCAACAGTTACAAATAAATAAAACTTTAGTTCTATTGCGTAGGTAAAGTTGCAGCCGTGGAAGCGGATGACACGGCCGTCTGATGCTGCGATGTGTGCAAAAATGTATGCAGATTTGACCTACAATATGTACATCGTATAATTTACATGCATTATTGTTACGTTACAATGTAAAGATATGTTGAGGAAATGAAAGTGCGGTCATGCCAAGTTTATTTAAAATTCGTGCTACCATTATTTCTAGTACACAAAAACCTAAGGGCGTTATAAATAATAATCTACCGGCCCAGATGCCATAGATAAGCCGTGGCAAAAGCTAAGCAATAAATTGGAATATATGTAATTACCATAAATATTATATTGGTATCTTTAGTTGTTAAAATATTAAAAGGAAAATTTTTAATGTTTAAGTTTTACAATAAAAATCAGTAGGTAGTTTTATTATGTTTACCGACTGTTAAAGATGCCATTTAAAAATTATGTTTAAATGGTTAACTTTATGAGATATCGTGAAAAAATGGTGATCCCATATGAAGAGTTAAATTTATTACTTAGTTTTAGGCCCTAATACGGCACTTATGAATGTCTACTTTACCACCGGAACCGGTAAGCAACTCAGCGCTCTGTATTTTTTATTAAAAAAAATTATTTATAAAACTCACTTTATGTTTATATTTCGCACAACGCGTGACCGCAACTCGCACTTGGGAATGCATGTAAAATTAAAAATATAATATTCATTTTCGTGTCATTAGAACGCTCTATAACTAACGTGATCGAAGTTCATACTATATAATAACAAATTGTAAAATAAGTACATTCTTGTGTATATAATTATATTTATGTATATGTTATAATATGTTCAAAAGAATAAATATATTGTAAGTCACAAAGGTCAATCTAAACGCGTAGGTATATATTGTTATGTATTCCGTTATATTCTGTGTACATAATAGATTTATTCTTATTGATGGGCTATCGATCTAATTGTTGACGTATATTTTTAAATATTGTTCCAAGAGATGTAAGCTGCTCTGACAGTTTTGAGACTTATTCGCACTAGTAATCACTATTACTTTTACTTTCAACATAAGGCAACGCAGTTGTTACCTCTCATATTGGAGCCTTATAATAGAAAAATGAATCACTGGATGTGTTGCTAAGCGCAAATCTGGAGAGCGGCTGAACCGATTTCGCTAATTATTTTTTTAGAATATTCCTTGAAGTACTAGGATGGTTCTACCATTGAGAAACGTCTTACTTATCTGTACTTCTATTTCGGTTCGATGACAAATTCTGGTTTTTTTTTAATCAACTAAGGACAAGCTAGCAGAATATACAAAAAAAATGTTGGAGAGCACTTTCAGATTTGGATCACATCTCTATGAAACATGGATTATGTCCTTTAATGGTGTAACAGGAAGCGCGATTGAAGCAAGAAGTTTGTTGATCAGCTCAGCAACTTCTTAAAAGGGGGAAAGATTTTTTCGCAGGGGTCACGCGCGTGTTACATCTTGACGCCTTATTTTGTATGAACTCGGCAATAATTTGATATAGTAGAAACTTGAATACGTAAGCTTAATGACGTAATTGAAAATTAAAAAGTCTATTTGGGTACCAAAGCACACCGACCTTTTTGATGTTGCTAACAATAATATGACGTCAATCGTTGCAATATTTTTGTATTATACGGTGCCTTGTCCCGAGTGTGCTGTTTCATTGAAATCTTTTGTCGACACAATAACTACTGCCATATTATATGTCAGAGACGTGTTAGTAATTGCGTCAGAGTTCCGCTATTATGGCGCCATTGGAAGACAATATCAATAGAAGAACCAGGGCTTTGGTGTTGCAAGCATCTAGTAGTTTGCGGTAACCGCTTATCATCAGGCGAGACGTATAGTAATTGGCTTCCTATTGGTACATATTAATTTACCTACCGTCATCAACATAAATTTAACTTTTAAGTTGGTACACTCTTATTTAAATATCAATATTGAATGTGTAAACTAAATTGATGTGGAAAGTTGATACTATTAGGTAACAGTGATTACGGTAAGTCGACTATTTTCCATAATATTGCATAGAAAGAACTTTTTATGTTTTTTTCTTACGTCACTTTCATGTAGGTAGATGATAGAATGAGATAGTCATAGTTACTCCCGGGCTTTGTAAATACATTTCAAATTATGACGAAATCTGGACGTCACTTTAGAACAGCAGCAGAAAAGATTTGCTCGCCAGTTTCTTTATACCAAAACGAGTATTTTTTATATACTGTTACTTAAAAATTACGTCAGAATGGTTGCAATAATATTACAAAATAGGCCTTGTTCGGCGTTTACGTTGACACAACCCGGTCTAAAATTTTACATTATGCTATTATGACTCACTCGGGAGATAATCGTAAAAGCGATAAAGCCCATAAATAAAGAATTTAAAAAAATACTCACTGCTATGGAACTTAAAGGGAGGAATGGGGAGTTTTTGGCGGGAATCAGGCGGAGCGGTTGAGTTTTTTTTCCAGTGTGTCGTAAATTGTGTTATAGTGATCTTTAATGTGTATTTTTGGTGTCGATATGTGCAGTAAAGTTTCATTTAGTGACTGATTTATAGGAGCATTGGAAATAATGCCATAATACGACTTTTGGGTTGTGATTTATCATTTTGGTCAATAGGTTACCTCTAATCTAAAGGCGTGTTACGATCTGCTACTGCCGTGGGTTGTCTCCAGAAACTCCATTAGGCGTTAGAATGCATGACACTAGGCATTTTAATGCGGCAAACACGAGAAATTTTGCAACATGAAAATTCTCTAACACTCGACACTGGCAAAAATAGTCCCCGAAGGGATTGATTGCCATACTTAGGAAGAAGAAAGGGAGGAATGCTCGACTGCATTTTTGCTATTGTAATCTTGTTAGGGAAATCTTACAAAAGAGCTATGTGCTTCCATTATATTAGTACGTCCGTGAGTGGAGTTAAAATTGATGATTGTGGAACATTACACGTTGTATTGTATTGTACGATATGCTTGTGGTGAGCGCAGCGGTTTGTCTGTCCGGCTGTCTACTGATCTGATATGATTATGTACATAGCAAAACATTGAAGCTGAATTTTGTTTTAGGTCCTGATCTATTAGGCTTAAAAGCTTCACTTTACAAGTAGAAACCCAAAAAGACAATATTTAACATTACAAGCCATAACCACCAAGATTAAATTGCATGATAAAGGTTAACTTGGTATTCCCCTAAATTTTTCCATCCGTAACACATATTATCAACATAAAAGCAAAAACTTCTTCGTCGTCGGAACATCAGAGTGCATTAACTAATTAATATCTCCTTTTAAGTCCCGGATTGTCATAATAATTATTTTCTTTTCTTCGTTAATTATGTTATATTCAAAGATTAAATAAAAAAGAAACAATAAAATCTGTACTATTTGTAACGATATATGCTCAAAACAAGGCACAAAATTGATATAATATTTTCTTTATCTAGTTAAGGAGCTTACGGTAAGTACACAACTTACAGTGAAAAGTCTAAATTAGTCGTTGTTATTTCGCCAGTATCCATTATGTTTATACTAGATAGAGATACGTTAACACCGTGTCGATATAAATAACAAAAACGGTCTTATGTTAAAATTAACTATATTATGTTACATGTACCATTTGCCATCTTCTTTTTAATTAGGTAAAAATCTGTAAGTTCCAAAAAACTAGTCGTATTTGATTAGCAGTGGTGGCAAAATGTACATAAGGTTTTGAAGACTACAAAAGAAAATAATTATTTATAATTCCCTTATTGACTATAGAAAATTACGTGGTAAATTGAGTAGAATCAGGTGTTACTTTGCGGAAATTCATATTTATAAAATACAAAATAATTTGCTTTATACCGCTTAAATTTAAACGATACAGTTTCTTCAGACACCCTGGGCCCAGGTGTGAACTCAGGTGTGATTTCTTCCGACACGTGTTTTAAGTCTTCCACGTCCCTTCATCAGGGTGCCGCAGCGATGGTCGAGCAGCGTGATGCATTAATTTAAGCGGAATAAAGCAAATTATATTATATTTCGTATTTTACGTGGTAAATATACTTTGTTCGTTCTTGAAGTTTAGATTGAGCACAAAGAACAGTTCCAAACTGTTAACATTCCGTATTCTATATTGTTATGTTTCTATGAGTAATGTAACTGTTATATCTACCTGTTTCATTACTATTACTTGTTTTATTACACTGATTGTCTGAATGTATTTCGACTTACCTTTTCTATGAACTCACTTGGTCTATGAACTAGAATTATTAGATGATGGAGTTTCCACACCTACTTTTAACGGCTACTGCATGTAATACTTTATTTTGTGATTATCGAACAAGATCGTGACTTGTATACTTATACAAAGCTCATATTAGCGATAGGTTTCCAATATTAAAATAGTCGTCGTATTTTTAGTACATAATTTAATGACATTACATGAAACGGCAGCTTTTAAAATGTAATGTTTTGTCAAATTGTTGTATTATACGCTTTAAGCTATAGTACCATCAGTATTTTGTCAATTTGTCAATACCTGCGAGTCGGTTGTTCCCTTGACAGTTAGTACAATAAATGTATGTTGTTGTAAAAGTTAACCTAAATTTAGTATACCACATATTAACTTAAGCTACCTAGATGTTATCCTAGTATGTATATATCAATATATAACTGTTTCGGCTTATATCGTAATTTTTTTTAAAACCAGATGTCTTGTCGATCAAATTACTAAGCTAACGGCTGTTTTCAATATCCTACCTTTTTTGGTTATTTTGAATTCCTATTTTCAACAAAAAAATATGAAAATTCAGATTTTCGAACTCAAATAATATCAAAGTCAATGATCCTACAGCTTTGTTCAGACAGGCAACGCTATAACATAATATACAAAAAAATTGCGTTGGCCAGCACTTTCAGATTTGGACCAAAATGGATGATGTCCTTTGTATAGATTTGATCGTCGTAACTTACTCAGATCTAAAATAGAACAGCCGTAAGTTTTGTATTTCACTGCACTTTTATCATCATCTCGAGACATAATATTCCAGATAATTTTATTGAAAGCTACACTCGAGTGAACACGTTTGTGTTCACTCGAGTGTAGCTTTCAATAAATTTTTAAGATATTATCCCTCCATTTAGTATAGATAAACTATAGTCAAATAAAAATAACAGCGCTTACAAATTGTATTTCCGCTTCTATAAAACATCGCGTCTACGTTTTGAACGTAGCGCGGCAGCAAAAACAACTTTGTATTAACCAAGCCGTTTTTGCAGTCGCGATGTTTTCGCAGTCTATTGACAACGTGGTTTTGGACCGCAAATAATGTTGGTAGTGGTGTCGATTCTGTTGTTCAAAATTACTAAACTTATCTAATTTGACAAGTCTAAAAATCTTGCTATCCCTTTCTCATGGCCGGGTTAAATAAGGATGGCAATATTTTTAGACCTGTCAAATTAGTTAAGTTTATTAATTTTGAATTTGCACCAATAGTTGTTAATTTTATTTGATGCCAAGTTTACATGATATGTTCCTACAGCCGTGTTCAATGTCCATTGATGTAAATTTTTATACGACTATTATTTTTTCCGTGTTGCTCGTAATTTAACAATCATTTAATTTAATTGTGTACTGCGTTAGTTAGGAAATTTTAAACGTGTAATATTTTTATTTGTTAATGCAATAACTGATTTAGATTCATACAGAATAATTGACATTCCTTTTGCAACGATTGGCAGTATACATTTTATAATTCCAATTATTTTTGTTTTATCAGATAAATGATAAGCACTGTATAACAAACATTTAATCTGAGTAACGATGAATGGATACGTGGTGATATTTTGAACAAACGTGGAGTTAGTTTTCACCGCTAGCTGCCACCTCAGATCTAATCAAAAGATAGATGGAACTATACGACAAAGTGACGCCTGTTAAAACTACGCCTTGCAGTGTACATATACACAGTCACACGCACACACCTACAACGAAACTCCGCCTTGCCTACGCACTCCATGTTTAAGTTCCATCTTCCTTGTTCATTTGATCTGAGGCGTCACTACCACATTTATTTTGCACAAGCCCAAAAAAACTACTCTTGATGTAGCAATGTGTTTGTGAGTTTGTTCAGCCTTATTCTATAAAAAATCATATAATCAGTATAGGCACTTATTAATGTCTATATTACCACTGGTTCGGAAAACGACCTACTGCCATGCACTCGTGGTTGTAGTGGTATAGCCTTTGGTCTGCATTTGTGAGGCGGGGAGATTGGTCTCTGAGGGTGTGGGTGGCAAAATATGTGTGTTGCGAGCCGGACAACGCCCGCCGGCTTTGTAAAAAACTTAATATTAAATATTAATCGTTGCATCTCCAGTATTGAATTTTATGAAATAATTCTATTTTCTCACGAACATAGTTATAATAATGTTGTATTCTAAGAAAGTGTATTGGTAGTAGTTACAGATATTAGTCCAAAGAAAGTCTTAGCTATAGGCAGAGGCAATCATTAAGGCGCGAGTCACTTTTGTTCAGTCAGTCGATATCATCGGTTTCATTCGATTATCTCTATGTATTATTACATGTATCTATAACCTACGCTACGCCAAACTTTAAGATCGATGTGACGTTTGTGTGGTTCGAAGGGGTGCTCAAAAGACATGTAAGTATATATTGCGCCGCCTTTTAGGATCGATATAAAGCTTGTCGCGTGTTATATGTACTTCGTAAGTTTAGTATTTGCTAATAGGAGTTGAAAAAGTTGATATTGTAATACTCATACCCGAGCTGGATTTAAGATAGCTGGGAAGTACGTTGAGGGCAGTAGCCATCAGGGCCGGACTTGGAGATTTAGAGGCCGTAGGGTAAAGTAGGCGTAGAGGCCTATTATTATGTTCCATTTTTCCCAAAAAATAATTTAGTGTTCTTTTTTTCGAAATGTCTGTTACGTACGGGGGTCCCTCTCATGTGGAGGCCCCGGATGCCCTCCCCTGAATCCGGCCCTGACGCTGACGGCCATGCTTGCTCACGCATTGGGATAACTAAGATCCCAAAGTTTGACTGTTTTTATACAACGAGTTATTGTGATTGTATGACAGCGGCCTCTCTTTATGTTATATGTGACTTTTGGTGTAAAGCTTTTATTTCATGCATTTGTTAACTACAGTGCAGCTAAAATTGTACCCCAATAATGATTGTACACAATTATTGGCGTTACATACTATCTTTTTTTAGAGATTCCCTTGTTTGCAGGGTCACTATTGTATTGGCTCATATTTACAAAGAAGTAAAGTCACAACATTATATGGTATCGACCTGAAATTTTGACTTTTATTCACCCAACCTTTAATTAAGACATTTAATTTATGAATATATTATGATTTCAACAAACAAGAGATTATGGCATATATTTCAGCCAGATTAAACTGTTTACAAAAACATATCTTAACCTACCTACTTATAGATAAAAGATCTGACCCAAACCGGAATCATGCGGGAGCGTGCCAAGAATGCTGGCAGCAATGCCACTCTGGATAGCAATGCTGATTCTCTAAGCGAGATATGTTCCAGCACGCCTGTCACGGGAGGCCTCAACCAGCCTACGTGAGACCTTGAAAAGCTGAAGAGCATCCGGGCCCTAGGGACCCAGAGTTTCAACCGCAAATGTAGAAAATATGTGCCCTGGACCAAGACATGCATATTTCCGGCGCTTGAGGCACTCCTGCTGAGCAGCAGCGGCGCCGGCCGCCACCGAGGTGCCAGGGAGATAAGACGGAGCCAGGGTATCGACACAAGTTGCATCCCACACCAGGGGCCGACCCATACTTACTTTACTTACTATATTTATTTTTATTGCCAAAATCTACCCGCTTAACGAAGTGTAATACGTATTTAGTTAAAGATATCTACGAGGCTACGAGGAGTAAAAAATTTGTTATTCGAGCAGATATGTTGTCGATTATGTCTGCTTTAAAATTTCGTGTCTGTTTTGTTTTGGCTGCTCCAAAAATAGGACGTCATTATATTTATCTTTAAAGAGCACCTTTCGTACTATATATATAGCATCCGAAAGCAGCGATTGAATTTTAAAACTGAATTAACTTATTGTCCATGCATACAAGTCTAATTATTTTTTAAAGACGACTTTATTAACTCGCTGAAACGGGAATAATAAAAATATTGTAGGTAATATTGTAGTAAGAAATAATTTAAAAAATATTGTCAGAAGTCGGATTCGAACTCACCGCCACAGAAGTGGAACGCAGTGTCTTACGCTTCTTTCTATATAAATAGTACGTAGAATACTATCTGCTCTGAGATAATAGGAAGGAACTATGTTTCCCTGACTTGATGCTTTTAACGACATCTACGCCTCTATCCGTCCTTAGGTTTTGACGCCCATACTTTTTATGACTATTTAAATTGAGCAGTTTAGTGTTACAAGTTGGAGATAAGGTTTATGTTTATTCTGTATCTCTGGATTGTTTTTTAACTAGGTACTGTGTTTTTTTAACTTATTTTTTAAAATATACCTACATATCCACTCTTTCAGTTTCATAATATTAACAGTGTGCGAGAAGAAATGCTAGATCTACAGACATACAGACGGAAATGGTGAAACCTAATCAAAATTACCAAAGGGTTCTACTTTTACAAAACTAAAAAAATACCAACTTTCGTTTGTATCCAAGTCGCTGAAATCGATCAATGGAATCAGGAACTGTGAAGTAGGTACCTACAGGAATTTATTTAATCAGGGGTTAGGAATTAAGAAATTCCCTATAGGCTAAGTAGCTTAGGGCGGCAAAACTGGGTGAGTTTTTTAGTAGTCGCGCCCTGTTTGAAGTAGTTTGAACCCACAAAACAAAGTTCAAAGCTCAAAAATATCTCAATACCCTATCGCAATAATTTCACACGTATGCAGATTCCGATACTAATAAGTATTTGCGATCATATATAGTTGTACGTACATAGGGGGACTGAAATCTTCATTGGGTTAGGCTAGAGCAGCTACGGTATCAAATTCACTTTTATAAGTACGTCGTTTAAAAATGTAATCCAGACGCTTGTTGATTCAATTTTGTAAACATTTCGCTTTAAAAAACATGGCGCGGGGAAATGATTGCACCGTACAACAAGTTAGGAAGCCAGCCACCGGAGATTCAATAAAGAGGTCGTCGGTCGGGTTGTTGATTAAATAAGCGCATCCAGACCGATAGATCTGTTGGCAGTTATTATACTTTACTAACAGAATAACGGTTATATGCTTCAAAACATAAATATTCGCAGCAGCGCAGAGAAGCTTAAATTATTGTACATAACGCAGCAATACCTTAGCGTGCAAATGCTGGTAAATATTTATACATACACTAGCCATCTTCGGAGATATTTACCGCGGTGGCTTACATTGAGAATAAATAATTACAGAATGCAATTCAACAAACAAGCAGACCAGACGACCAACACATCAGCATGCCCTTAGTTCTTGTTAAAGATTTAATTTGATTATGTTTTTGTGAGATAAGAGCCGTGTTGGTTGTGTGGCATTGAGCATTGAGCATTGCTTGCTAAGCGACGCAAGTTTAAATGCGCACTTTTTTTGAAATTTGAACGCAAGAGTGTAAAATTAATTGAAAGGAAGGAAGTAGTTTTTCAAAAAACTTAAGTGCAGTGATTGGTCACACCACATCCTTTACGGTGAAAGAAATCGTCATAAATGCATAAATGACAGAAACTAACATGGTAATTATATCTATAATATCAAAATGAATCGCCGAATGTGTGGCTAAGCGCAAATCTCCAGAGCAGCTGAACGATTTCGCTAATACTTTTTTTTTAGAATATTCCTTTAAGTACGAGGATGGTTCTTACGAAGAGATAAAATAAAAAAAATGCCTGTAAAAGTCTAAAACCGGGTAGACAAAATATTCGATAAATGTCAGGCCAGGCGGGCCGCTAGTTTTAAATAAGCCTACTGTCTGTAAAGAAACTTGGCCACTTGGTCTGCTCAGCAAACTCTTTCTACATACAAATAAGTTTCCTGATGAAAGTTATACGAAACGTTGGTTACTCGGATTGGTTTCTTGGATTGGTGAAACTTATCCATGCTAGAATGGGTATTTTTTAATCTTGTACCTAATAATATATGAGTAATAATGTATTTATTATATTTACAAACATTAAATACCTACATCGCGAGCTAGTGATGCAACCATGCCTATATTTATTTATTTATTTATTTGGGACAACAAACAGTTATACATTTAAGGTAAGAATATTAATAATAAGTAACAGAGATGATTAATGTTAACCTACTACGAGTCCACGTGTTATTAAATATTTACATTATAATGTTGTGGCCAAAACAAAGATTAAACATAAGAGAAAGGAATTAAATGGAGCTACTTAATTAATATGAAAGTATACATAATATCATGGTGTAAAACATGCAATAACAGATTTTTTGAAGTTGGGAACATTTAGACTAAATATATCAATATGTTCGATGAATGAGTTGTAGTCATGTACGAGGCGACGAAGTGGGGCGCGCACACCAGCGTTCGAGTGGCAAGATTTTGTGGCAAATAAATCATACGTTCGCGCTTCACGCCTGTTTACAGTTCTGGGAATAACATAGTAAAGGTCGTTAGTTAGATCTATGCAATCCAATGTATTATGACAGATATTATAAAGAAACGAGGCACCAAGCACAGATCTTCTGGATTTCAAAGTGAGGAGGTTATATTTGGAGAGTAAGTTTTCATATGGTAAATATGTCTTGAAGCATCGGTAGTGCAGTGCACGCAGGAATTTACGCTGAACACCTTCGATCTGGTTTATGTATTTGATGTAGATGGGATTCCATATTACAGAAGCGTATTATAGTTGTGGTCGAATTAGAGACGTGAAAAGGTTACGATAAGTGGAAGGTCGCTGAAAATTCTTAGAGTTTCTCATCACAAAACCATACATACCAAATGATTTGCTCACAATGTCTTCGGTGTGTAAATGAAAATGCAATTTTGAATCGAGGATAACCCCAAGATCCCTTACAGATGTTAATAAGTTCAAAGGAGAGTTAAATAACGAATAGTTAAAGTCTGCCTGCAAGGTCAACTATCTTGTTATTTTTAGTGAATCGTATGTAGTTACATTTAGATATATTAAGTTTTAGTTTATTATTATTACAATAATCTATCAATCGATCTAAATCTTGTTGCAGGAGATAGGAATCATGAGTACTTTCAATACTTCGGTAACACTTCAAGTCATCGGCGTATAACAGAAATTTACTATTATGAAAACAGTGTTTTATGTCATTAATGTAAATAATGAACAAGAGGGGGCCTAAGATGGAGCCTTGGGGTACACCTGAGGTAACGTTCACTGTGGCAGAATGATATCCATTGATTACGACCTTCTGTTTTCTATTGGTTACATAGGAAATCATCCATATAGGTATATTATCTACTCGGAGCCTATAGCTATCTATCTACGGTAACCGTCTAGCCCAGTGTTTCTTAAACATTTCGGTGAACCGCTCCCTTGCTTAATCTAATATTTATCTAGAAAGTTGTAGGGATATTAGCAGTAACGGCTTACCTTGACTTGTTTTACATTTCGTTTTACTTTCCATCGCCCGGCCCACCGATTTTAATTTAGCGCCCGCAATATTACAACTATTACAAGTTCCAATCGCCCCTTCAGAAAGCCTCGGAGCCCACTGGGGATCGGTACCTCTCACTTTGAGAACCTATGGTCTAGCCAAAGAGATTTTTCAGAGATTATTGGAATTATTTCTCTTTGATAAATTTTTATACAAAAGCAAAACCTCGCTTTAGTATACGTTAAGGATTTAGCACTATAATGCGTTTATGTCACACTAGTCTTCTTCTTACCAAATGGGTAATAATCTCTTAGTCCGTTGTTTGCCACCACGATGGTATAAAAAGTCCCGTTTATGATGCCTTTGCGTATTTCCAGTGGTGCACTCTTTTTTATGTTGCGTAATGTAATAAATGAAATACAAAGTGTATAGAAATTGTTTATTTCACTTAAAATTGCTACATGTTTATGCAATGAATCCGTTTTATAATTAAAAACATATATACCAAAGATTGTTGCAAGAAGTCCACGATTGAGTTTCTTTTCTCCCTGCTGTTGTGATCTGAAAATTGAAAAGGATATATTTGTAATCTCATATCATAATATGACGTACCTTCACAGTTAGGTACGTAGAAACCTCCGAACAACAAAATAGGATAGACTCCATAAATGAAAAAATACAGATATTGCGGACAAACTTAAATTAAGAATAACATTAAAAAAACATTCCCATATTAAACACAAGATCAAGTAGGTACATAAAGTTACAAAATCACTGAGTGGAAGTCCAGAACAATATTTGGATAAATACAATAATCTTGACAGTTGATTTGGTTATGTCCACCAATCCTATTGATTTGTGCTTCGCAGGTCTAGTCCAATGGATCTCTATTAAATGAGCCACATGGGCACCTCCAGAGTTCTGTCTTCTTAGAGCGAAGAGCAACAAAGAAGTCAACAAAGCTGGCTGTGATATGAGGTCAGATAACACGTCACAGCCACTTTGATGACACCTGCTGTTGCCACAGCGATACGGCCTCAAACAGTGCTCCTCGTGTTGACCTTGAATGCTTACCGCTCATCAAAGCTGGCTGTGATATGACAGACAAAGCACATGACAGTCACTTTGTGAGCGACCAAGCATCCATTCCAGTATTAATTATAATCTTACTAACCAACTACATTAGAACAATTATCGATGCAGCTTACAGAATTCCCGTCACACAGCCCAACTCGTCAAAAATGGCTGTGATATGAATTGAAAACACAACACAACTATTTTTACGAAGGGGCCACGGACTCTCAGCCGCATTCCCGCCGGTACACAGTTACGCAGCGGCGATCTCCGAAAACTAACCACATCAAAGTGGCTGTGATATGAAGACGAAGGAACATTTCACCGCCACTTTGACTGGCTAGGCCCGAGAAATGTATTGTTTCGGTTCCAGTCATGGCAGGCTTCGGAGCGGTAAGCCTCACGAGTAGTGACACATGAGGCCGTGCTCATCAAAGCTGGCTGTGATAGCTGATTGTTACCTATAACAAACCGACTTTGATGACAGGGCCTCATTGCAGCATTTTATCTCGCGCCTGAAAATCACAACACAAAGTCACATCCAAATTGTATTATTATAACTGTGTAACAGTCGAATGCAGTCACATTTTGCATCGTATCGATCACAGTTCATGTATGGCAACGGGCGTTATAAAGTGCTCTATTTAAAAAAAAAAACCATCAACATTTTGGTGTGTATAGCGACAAACAACCCCTCAAAATATGCATGCAACTACAGCATGATTTTAATGCAGCTTTAGATAATATAATAACACTGATATAAGGTTTTAAAACACATTAATATTCATATACTTTCAGCAGTTGGTTTATAATCAACGGAAAAGTCATATAGTAAAAAAAAAACAATCAATAGAATCATTTATTCAGTTTAGGTCCTAATAAGGTACTTATGAAGGTCTAAATTACCACCAAGTATTAAATAAATAACTGATTTTTATGGGTTTTTTGTTATGATTATTTGTTACGCATTTAGTTATAGCGCATCACGTAGGCATGCTTTGATAACTGCGTGTAACAGAAATAGCCCGTAATACCGGGAATGATGTCAGACGCTCAAATGATGTCACACCGACCAGTGGACATCGTGTACACAGACTGACAAACTAACCAATGCCTATAGTGAGATGAAATCCACACGAATCAATCGTATTCTTTGTAAAATGCTTAGGTCAAGAAAGATGGATCTTTGCGAATGTAATGTTGCGAACTACTTTGATGTAGTGTTGTGTTTCTGCGGTAAGTAAGGTTCCCAGTGCTCCACGGGGATACACTGAGCTAATAGTAATGCTGCTAGCACAGTGCATCCTCATCAACAACATGGTTGGCAACTCGTTTATGATACCACTGGTATTGCTAGAGGCTATAGGCTACGGTGACTGCTTACCATCAGGAGGGCCGTATGCTTGTGTGCCATCTTAGTGGTATAAAAAAAAACGATGTGAGGTAAAACTGTGTAGGTTTCAAAAAGTAAATAATTTCATCGAATAAATCTAAATTGTCGGTTGAGTACAGTATATTATCTACTCTGAGCTAATACTGATACGATTTGATTTGACGTGATGCTAACGGTAAACGTGGGAGGCATAAAGTCTAACTTCCTAACATAGTATAAAACAGAGTAGCTTCCTGCCGTCTATATGCTTAGATCTTTTAAACAACGCAACGAATTTTAACGGGGTGGTTACAATAAACGGAATGAATCCTGAGGTACGTTTTTATGCATAATTGATTTGAGTTTTATGTAAACTCGTGCGAATCCGGGCGGGTCGCTAGTTCTACAGTAAATAAAGAAACAGAAATCAGTGAGGTCTGATCCTAGGTATGGTACTCAGGTATGGTAGTGGTATGTGTAAAGGAGATGTGTAAATCAATAATGCAGTCTACCTTATCGATAACCTTGATTTATTGGCGACGGGAACGGAAAACTTATTTTCATTGCTCACAAATTACGCTCCGGTCGCATTCCACTTAAGATGTTTGCACATTTGATGGTAAAGTAGCTTCTCCTAATTTCGAGGTGTGTGGAAGTTTGTCATGTACAGATGGAATGTGTCTGGAACTAAGCAGAGAGACGACAAGTCTTTGAGGAATCTGCGTGAATCAATAGTGTTATGTGGGATTTTTTGAAGCGCATCTTTTTTTATTAAGATTCGATTTATCGATCGATTAGATTTCGATTAAGTTTTTTTCAGTGTCTCGTAAATTGTGTTATATGTACAGTAAAGTAACATTTAGTGACTGATGTATGTAGGAACATTGAAATTTAGGCTGTAATATTTATATTGGGTGAAGTGATTTGTTTGGTAAATAGTTTTCCTAAAGGCATGTTAAGATCTGCTACTGCCGTGGATTGTCTAGAGAAACTCCAAAAAAAAAAACCTGAATCAGCGACTCTAAAGTATCTACCTGTAATAATACATATATATGATGGGGCTGACATAATATGGTTTAAAAGCTGCTTAACAATAAAGATAAAAAAGAGAGCCATATGTTTTTAAGAAATGCCAGTTGTGCCATCGATAGTTGGTCAGCGTGATAAAAATTTATTTACGGAATTTAACTTATAAGTACGCGTACGTATAGTGTTAATAATTACTGTCAACGATCTGCCCTGACCTTTGCACACCTGCCTCTTCAGCCATCTGGCCATAAACAGGAATAACCACTACCTGTGTCCATTTTACATGAAGGCTGTATGAAAATAGTTTCTCACTGCCGCAGTATCAAAATATTTCTTAAGCAAGGACAGGCCTGTCAGAAGCCGAAAGTTTGACAGGCGAGCGGTTGAGTCAAAGGGTTTAAACTAGAGATGTAAATATTGGATTGTATTTATTAGTTAAACGTTAATCTATATATATATAAATCAATTGCTGTTCGTTAGTCTCGCTAAAACTCGAGAACGGCTGAGCCGATTTGGCAAATTTTAGTCTTGAAATATTCATGGAAGTCCAGGTAAGGTTTATACGGTGAGAAAATATGGAAAAATTGCAGTAAAATACAAAAAACATCAATTTTATTTTCCCATACCAACTGTTCTTACCTGTCAAACATGAAAATACAGAATTGAAGAATTTTCTCTACCCGTGCGAAGCCGGGGCGGAATGCTAGTTGATAAATAAAAATACCTATCGATATTTTTAAAGGTTGAAAATATTTATTAATATGTTTATTAGGGATTTGGAATTAATGTAGTTGATGTAGGTATTTATATTAGTTCGTTGAAGTTGATATAAATATCGAGATATTATTTTTATTCCAAAACGTTAATTTGATTTATTGAATATGATATTATTTTCAATTATCCTTTAATTTTAACGGTTTTAATTAATATATTCGACATCTCTAGTTTAAACCTTACGGGAAAATCGGATACGATTTTCCCGTAAAATTGGTCAGATGGCAGTCGCTTTCTTTAAAAATCTGGTAACCAGCCCAGCAGGTTAGAACTAGTACCGACCCCAACAGTATTTGGGATAGGGTCAAAGCGATCATAGTTTTTTTATGGTTTTTTTAAATATAATATAATGCGAAATTAAATATAACGTAGTGAGTAATAATGCGCTAGAACGTACTTCAGTAACTAAAATTGATATTGATACACGATACAGTTGGGCCGCTGGAAATCCTAATCCGTTTACTGGGAGATAGGTTTCAGTAATCACCGTACGTTCGGTTGTTACGTTAGCCAATTAGTCTTCGTAAACGTTCGCCCAGCGGCACTTTAGACACTCTGTACGACACACCCAGTACACAGGCTCCCATCCCAGTAATCAAATTGATTCCCTCTCCCTAACTAATCCGCCTAAGCGCCGGCAGCAACAGATTGTTTACGGACAACTGCAGCTAACTGCAAAATTAAACTCGATGCCCTATAGCACAGAGTAATAATATACTACCTATAGTTAATAACTCCCGCGATTAAGTTCAATTGGCGAGAATATCCTTGGAATAGTAGGTATTATATTACGATAATGTTTAATTGAATTTGATGATTTATTTCTAATTTTAAGATCTAATTTATTTCACCTTTTGATTTATTTTACTACGTTTTTTTTATAAGAACTGTATCATTTCGGTGTTATTACTGTCCTGGCTGATTAAGGCTCCTTCATGTGACGCTAGATTTTAATACCAGCAAGTAAAGGAACTTACTAATAATGTACTCGAATCATTATCAATGCGTGGAAATTTAGTTGAATCTTATTTGTAAGGCATTCCGTTCCTGACTGGGGTCCCCAGACGCTAAACACTTTTATGTTAAAAAAACTCACTAAGGGCACACGTCCCAACTATGGCCCACGCAGGTGAAGCCTTCACAAAAAACAAAAGAAGAACCATTACAAAGATAAAAACATAAGACACATTCACAAAGAAGAATTCGATTGTACAAAACCAGGTAGCCTTTACTTTGCTCTGTTGTTTCAAAACACAAACACATGATTTTATAAAAAAAAACAATAGCAATTTATATTTCGTAACTTTAAGACAGTAATACAAATACAATACAACGCTACATTTAAAAAAAATCTACTACAAGTGACAAGTATTTTTCCAAGTAATAAATCTCTTTACTAACTTCATAATGAACAGAGATGGACCGACTACACTGCGCTGTTAAGCCCTCAAAGCTTTATTATGAAGTTCAAATTCCCCACTATAACGAGTCAAGAGCACCTCTTTGCAGTTTTAAACAACGGCACGTAAGTCTAAGTACCTGTCGCTAAGTAGTTACCGTGTGATTAACCGCCGCTCCCTGCGGGGAGAGCATAATGACATGAAATTAAATGAAGTAGGTACGCTGTAGCGAAACTCTATCCTGCACTTAATGGCATTGCGCTTCATATTATTGCTCCTATATAAAATGCGAGCCTTATAAAACCAATTTAGGCTCTAATAACATCAAGAGTACATTCTAGAACTAAATTACACTTTATTCAAAGCTTTTATGTCGTTTTGAGGGTTCCGTACCTCGAAAGGAAAAAGGAACCCTTATAAAATCACTTTGTTGTCTGTCCGTCTGTCTGTCTGTCTATCTGTCAAAATCTTTTCTTCTCAAGAACGCGTTGAGTTATCAAGTTGAAATTAATATCGGGTCTATTGTCTCTTTCAGCTGTGAAAATATTGCTAATATAGCTGTTTATGTCGCAAATTTTCGCATATTTTATTTTAAAACTTTATTGTACAACACCAAGGAATACAATACAAGAATATTAAATTTCACATTTTGTGATTCACAAGGAAATCAAAACCTATAGGGTACTTCCCGTTGACCTAGAATCATGAAATTTGGCATGAAGCAGCGTCTTATAGCACAAAGGAAAAATCTGAAAACGATAAGAACGTATGTAGTTTAATAACAAACTTATATAAATGTTACTTCCGCTATTCGACACTAGATGGTGCTGCGTTTTTTACATTATTCCTGAATCGCGCTGTTGAGAGTCTCCGACGAATAATGACGTGTTCGGTAATTAACATTTTTTGAGTCCATCGATTGCTCTTTTGGACCTCTGCTACGCAGTTATTGATTCATATCGAATTATCTGTATTTTCGATTGAAAGGCATGCGGTTAATCACACACAATAAAATTATTGTTTATAATAGTAAATCTTCAATGGGCGAAAATAGTGTTATAGAACGTATCATACTTTGATCCTTACCTACAAGTTTGTACGGAACCCTCGGTGCGCGAGTCCGACTCGCACTTGGTAGGTGTTTTGTTTGCAAGCCCTCTTTGAAAGCACTAGCATCTAATAACAATAGACTACAACGCCTAGGATTAAGCTCATTATATTAAGATCAATTTAAGTTCGTACGTATGAAGAGTGTGAAACCTATAATATATAGACGATTCACTTATTATGAGCCCAGTAGAATGGTGTTATGATTATTATTTTATACCACTAAGGTGGCACACAAGCATACGGCTCACCTGATGGAAAGGAGTCACTGTAGCCTATATGCGCTAGCGCCACCAGAGGTATCACTAACGTGCTGCCAACCCTGTTGTTGAGGACTAACTGTGCTAGCAACATTACTATTAGCGCAGTGTATCCTCGTGGAGCACAGCAACTTTACTTACCGCAGAAACACAACACTACATCAAAGTAGTACTGCGGTCTTCTGCAAGGTGGAGGGACAGTCCCCAGCTCAAATTTTTATGAGAATACCCACAGGAGTTCTCAATTTGCTTCGGCTACCTCTGTTAAGAAGTGATAGTATTTGTGGGTCAAACTGGGACATGAGATCGTTATTATTTATGCCAAAAATAGATACAAATATTTAAAAATAAACAAATTTGAGATGTTAGTTAAACTGAAATTTATGGAGACATTTTTGACAATTCATTATCTACGGCAATTTAATAATACCATTCCATCAAGGAAAAGATTCAACCTCTTAAATGTGACGACTTTGTATAAGGAACAAGAGACACCGTTATTCCCCGAACAAGTCATGGTAGGAATTGAATTGAACATTGTAATGACGGCATGGCTACTTTGCCAACCGGTTCGAGAGACGAAATGATAGGTACCGCTATTTACGTTTTTAATGCCAAATTGTGTCGAGTAGCCGTTAATTACATGTCAAAAATGATTACAACAACATTGATACGATTTCAAATCAACTTCCTTTTTATAACACAAAGGTGGAAAAGATGTATTCGGGCTGAAATAAACGGTTACCATAATCTACGAATGCTTAAATCACCAGGAGTACCCTGGCGTTTCGAACCCCATTAAACCATTTTCACACCTTACTAGTAGTTACTGAGTCAGAAGGAAGGCGTGGCAGGGACGACCAAGGATAAGTTACATCAAGCAAGTTAAGGATAAGATAGCCGTCACGTCGTATAAGCAGGTCAAAGAAGTAGCACTGGTCAGGCAGAAGTGGATGGAAATTCATCGGCTGCACCGAAAAGAGTAAAACTCTTAAATGAGAAGAAGAAGACTAGTTACTGAAGAACTTCATGCTTAACTCCTCGTGGAAGCCACGGCGGCGGAGAGCTCTTCTACAGACTGAGCGAGCAAGGAAATAATCAAATTCTACAACCGCGAAGTTCAAGACCAATTTGATACCAATGCGTGAGGATGAACTCACCGTGGCGTCGTCGATGGTAGATGACAGCCCATGAGCATCATATCAACCAATTTTGATACTTATACTATACAAAGCGCATATACACAAGTGAAGTGAACTCGTATCCTATACAAAAAGAATAAAAACTCATGCGCGAATAGGCAAGCCAATCTGAAGCGCACAGGGCCGGTCTATATCCATATTTAGGGTCGGCAACGCGCGAGTAATACCCCTGTTGTTGCAAGCGTCCATAGACTACGGTGACCGCTTACCAAATTCAGAATTAAGGTTACGCAGCGCGAGTTGTAGAGAATTCCCGCAATTTTTAAATATAGGTAAGTACTCATTGAAAGCTCAACCCACCTGTTGCGTTTAATTAAGAGCTAAAATATCCGCGTGGGAGAAGTGGGTGTGTACCTACTATCGGGAAAGCTCTGTCTACTTCTTCGAAACCATGCGTGGAAATTCCAGAAATAATGTTAATATTGAAAAGTGTATTTATTTCAAATAACTTACCTATAGTACCGGAGATAATGTATATTTGTACAGCGTTAAATACTTCTTATAATAATACTTGGTTAGAAAATTAATCCGTGCCCGAAAATATATTTAGTTTCAAAATTCTCTTAATGTGTATGATGATATAAAACAGTTTAAGTGAGAATAAATGGTCGACCGAAGACTTACATTAGAATATACAACACTAGGAAATATTTGATGCCGTGGAAACCCGAAGTCCATTTATATTGATCAAGCTACCAAAGTACTCAATGATAGGAAGGTAAAGAGTACTCAATGATAGGAAGGTAAAGAGTACTCGGAACCGGCGGGCATGTATGCAAAGATTGATGAATGTAAAAGCAATAGAAGTGTGTTAGTCAAGAGGAAAATGGCGTTCTATACTCTCTGCCTTCCCCGTGAGAGACTTGCCGTAATGACATGTATTTTTGTTTGTTTGTTACAGGATAGACTATTGAACCGATTTTAATTAATATTTCTCAGATGAAATGCTTATAGACTACAATTACGTAACTTTAGATTTATCTTATTTGTAGAGTAGAGTTTGCGAGCCTGGTTAGTATATTATATTCGTAGCTAGCCTACATCGTAAGGTTTGTTGTTCACACCATGTCCGAACAGAAGTTGCTTTATAACTAAATACAATAGTTTCAGCAGAAAACAATAAGTAATTTTAATTTAAAATACTCAGTACCGAGAGCAGTACTGATAGCAAGAAAAAATGTTAAAAAAATCGTATGAATTATTAGTTCCACTTTTCGCCGCCCAAGCAAAAAACTCGAAAGTAATTCGATAGTCATCCTGTTAAGGCTACATTACAGATACCAGAAACATCTTTTGTCTAGCTTTTGCTGCCGGGAGGGACGCGCATTGTTATAAACTAGCGGCTCGCTGCGGCCTAGCACGGGTAGACATTTTTCAAAAATGTTGTCTACCTGAGTGAAGCCGAGGCGGGCAGCTTGTAGAATATATAGCCTATGTTACTCAGTAATAATTTAGCTTTCTAACGGTGAATTTGAAATCGGTCCAGTAGTTTCGGAGCCTATTCAATACAAACATACACAGGAAAATACAAATCTTTCCTCTTGATGATAGTATAAAATAGTAAAAGCTTGTAATATAGACGAACCTAATTGAGCGGCCTTGTACACTTTCCCAGACGCGGCTTAAAGAAAACCGATCTATCATGTTTGGCCACCATCGACTTTATAACATAAGGAAACATCCAATTCTTCGACCTAATTCACCTCTTCTTTAATGTATTAACAAGCTGTGCCCGCGACTTCGTACGAGTAAAATTAATTTTGTTCACTATTTAGTGGGTTTTTTATTTGTTGCGCAGAACCCTAATTATTATTCCAAAATAAAAGTAGCATAGGTTACGCCTTGTAACATCAGTGCCGGTAGCATGAACTTTTTCGACAACGTTTTCGTATCGCCTTCGACTATTTCTGTATTGAATAATGAACAGCGCTGCGGCGGTAAAAAGTGGAACTAAAAATGAGTACGACAATTTTGACATCTGGCGAGTTACGTTTTCGAATACGTTGTCGACAATGTTCCTGCTATCTACCAGTGAAAGTCCCGTTTAAATCGGTCAAGCCGTTTCGAAGATTACCCGGAGCAAACATATAGACAGCCAGAGCCAAATAGGTTTTTTGTGATTAGTATTGGGTTTACTTTCATATGCATTAAGTGAAAACCTGTTGTTATTTTGTCATTACAAACAGACATTTCAATTTCATTTATTTGTATAGATAGATCGAGAACTGTCGTTATGGCCACTAAGTTATCAAATAATGTACCTAATTATGTTATATGCGTACACAGCCCTTCCATAAACACAAATGACAAAATAGACATCAATTGGACATGTTAACGGCTGAAGCAGGTACCCGTGATTAACACACACACGCACACACACAGAATAGTGTTATTGTTTACCGACACAACGGGACATACGATACCCGTCCGGAGAACCGACAAGGTGGAGGAGCCCTGCCAGTGCTTCACAATGGACTATGAATATCTTGTGTATGTCTTGCGAAGTTCTTGGACTTTTTCGAGGTCTATGCATATAAAAAACAGAGTGACTTCTGGTAGCTAGATTTTTTTTCGACTACGTATTCAAAAACCTAACTCACAAAATTTTCATACGAATTTTTAGTTCCACTCTTCGCCGGCGCAGTATTGTTCCCATACAAAAATAGTCGTAAGCAATACGAATACAAGTCGAAAGTTGTTCTTGCTAAGGCTCCTGGAGGGAGACACTCATAATAAGCTGGGGCTTTGTCTAGTTGCCGGCGGTTCTGTAGGTTAGGTTTTTTAATAGTAATTTAGGGTTTTTATTAATATAGTCTGGATTGACTCCATCAAATCCTCGATCAACCGTCACACAATGTACACGCAACACATTCCGACAAAAATGGCGCTCAATTGCAGTCTGTATACTAACAAAGGAGTACAACGACGATGAAACCCTACCATTTCCATTATCCATAGAGTGACAAAATACCTAACTTAAAAATGTACGATCGTAATATCTGTCGTTCATATTTTATCATCATCGCAAAAGTGACCAAATTCAAACAGTTAATAAGGAATCACATTCTTGCTGTGGAACCTCTTTTTTTAAATTATATATTCTCTAAATTCGAATTCTATAAAAAGTCACCCAACCGCCTATGTATATGTAACGGTTGAACAGACAAACACAATCAAAATATCGAAAGAAACAGTACAACAGTGAGATTGTCATCATTCTCCTGCCCTTATCCCATATTATTTGGGGTCGGCGCAATATGTATTTCTCTTCCATACTTCTCTATCAGCCGTCATCTCTGATTCACTTCCTTTCTGGCCATGTCATCTTTCACACAGTCCATCCATCTTTTCTTAGGTCTACCTCGACCCCAGTACCCATCCACATTCATACATAAAACCTTTCTTACCACGTTATCTTCAACAGTGAGATTGTAAGCAGTGTATTATTTACTCTGAGGTGATATCTAACGTTATAAATAATTTTAATATTTACGAATATGTAGTTTGTGCATATGATCTCAAAAAACGGCTAGACAGATTTCGCTAATTCTTGGACCGCTACTTTTTAGACAGTAATCCTGGCAATTTAATATCCCGTAAGATAAACGCTATCTAAGATTTTTATTTACTACGGCTACAGAAACTTGTACCGTTAAATTTAACTATAGATATCGCGACCAATACGCAGACGCACATCACACAAATTTTATAAGAAAATATGAATCCTCTGACTTACAGATGGACGAAACCCTAATAAGACACAAGAATCGCCAGCCGCAAGTAACATGACCGAACGCAACTTTGAAAAACATTATAATTTCTTTGTACATCAATACGAATTATGGTATTATTCGAAGGTAAAACTCAAGAGTAACGCGTATTTAATTAAAAGGTAAAACCTTCCAACACAAAAACAAACAAGTAAATGAAAGGAGTTGAATGAAGTGCTTAATAACTTGAGGCGGGATGAGGAATTGAAAACGTACAATTATGTTGTCGAGAAGGGGATTGGAAACTTTTATGTATCTATCTTCTTTCTTCTGTCTGTATGTTGGTCCTTAACTGCCACGGGTGCGAGGAAAGCTTAGCTGATTTAAAATAAAATTTCAACTAACAAATTGCGTTGTGTTTGTGATATTGTTCCTTTGTATAAATAAGCCCTCTGTTTTTCTACGGGAACGAATATTATAGGCCTTCTGCTAGTTAAAAGAACAAGACGTGGATTCGTCGCATAACGGTCACCGAAAAACGAATTATTTAATTATCATTTCATTTGAATATGATGGTATAAGTACCCTTACTGTTTAAATACGATCAAACCTGACGGCCTGTAAATATGCATCGACTGGGTAGGTTTAGGGCAATATTTCTTTTTCTTACCAATGTTGTGCTTCTTTAATTTTTTTTTTAAATATGCACGAGAAAATAAAATCGAAATTGAAACGTTCTTTCACATTATACTCATAGTAGTTTCTTATACATTTCATCATCATATCTTACGCCTTTAAGTCCCTCATGGGGCAGGCAGAGAGAATAGAGCGTATTATATATAATATTTGATAAAAAAAAAGTTGAGTTTTCAAAATATTTTAAGATACAGGATGATAGCTTTGTAAAAACCTTTTAGGGCATGCTTAAACAGATTTTCGTCAAAATGTCAACGTGACATTAGTTGGGTAATTATATCTAATCTATAACAAACCATTACTTATGTTATGCTAGTTAGCTTTTGGTTTTCCAATAAACAAAAATAAATAAATACCTATATTTTTCAATCTTTACCGTATTGGTTAATAATAAATACAAAACAAAACGTAATATTTATACTTAACTAGCTGTCCCGACGACGTTATCCTGTGTTAGCTATGAATTCATATGACAAATACACCATAGAAAAATAACTTTTTATTATTCCGAAATTAAAAATGTACCGGCTTTTTTTCGCTTCTTTATTTTTATAAGAACCTTCTTCTGATAATAACAAACCGATACAAATGCCTAGATAAAACTTACCTCTGGCGGAAAGCGCAAGGGGTGGGCTTCGCAAAGTGAGAACGTAACGCGACGCGATTAATTATCTCAGTCATACGTGTTGTCGGTTTGATTACGGCTTCGGGTCTGTGAGGTCTGAGTACTATACGCATGGGCCAGCAGCCGCCCGCCCTACCCCACGCCCTACGCCCAGCACTATCACAACCCCCACAACAAACAAACAGGCAAATCCTGACTGATTTACATTAACGACGAGACCGCTGGTCTAGCGGTTAGTATACCTGACTGCTAAACTAGAGGTCACGGATTCGATTCCTGCCGGGGCAAACATTTATGTGACCAATTTGTATGCCTTGCGTCTGGGTGTTTTTTTACATGTAATAAAAAAAAAGTATATTAGTATTCTATCAGCTGTTCCCTTAGTACAAGCTTGGCTTAGTTTGGGGCCAGATGGCGCTGTGTGATAATTTCCGAGCATTTTTATTATTATTAAACGTAAGTACGTACATTTTTTTTAGAACGAATGAGTGATGAAGGACTGACAAATAGACGTAATCTGAGTGGAACAAGAAGCCGTAGCCGAAGGACGGCCAAGATCGAACTTTCTAGATCTAAATTCCAAAGTAGGTACTCACTGATGAAAAGGTAAAGAGTACTCGGAATCGACGGGCATGTTATTATATTAATTACATAGTTAAACATGGGGCTCGTTGGTTTTTTTATTAACGAAATAAAAAACTTATTACACGATAATATTGGGTATATTATCGTGTTATATGTTTTGTATTTTATAAACATGAATTTATATACCTTTTTGGTATGTATTCAAATAGGCTGTTTTATTTGTTTAGAATTGATACAAGAGCTCGTAATTATAAACTCAATTCATTAATAACCGCAACCAACTGTGATATATATTATGGTAGCATTATTTTGAATGAAGCTCAAATGATGTACAAAATTAACGTGATATGCCAAATTAATCTGATATAATATAGTACGTACGAATTATTGTCGAAATTGCCATTTTATAAATGATGTGAGTACAACCAATTCGCTATATCTACCGCTATATGCAACAAAATTACGGAAAACATCAAATTCAAATCTTATTTCTTGTCACAATTGTAAACAATAACGTCGGAACCTTATAAAATGTATTAAAAGTATGTAAGTACATATTTACAACAATTATATATCATTATTACATATATTTGCAGTATACCATAGTACAAGCTATGCTTAGTTTGGGGCCAGGTGGCGTAGTGTGATAATGTCCGAGCATAGATAGGTACAGAGATAAAAAGTACACCGGTATTTTTGGCGAAGTCATGTCTATGTATAATATAATAAGTTGTACTTTGTAAAAGATTTTTAAGAAAACACTGTTATTTTGTTCTTAATCAATTCAAGAATTAAATACTTTGAGGAAATAATAATATCGTACCTAGAATCCTTGAACTTTCAAGAATCCATTACATTTTTTTATACCACTAAGGAGACACACACGGCCTACCTGATGGTAAGCAGCCACCGTAGCCTATAGCCGCTAGCAATGCCAGAGTCACTAACGAGTTGCCAACCCTGTTGTTGATTCCTCATCAACAACAGGGTTGGCAACTCGCTGTGCTAGCAGCATTACTTTACTACTAGCCCAGCGTATCCTCGTGGTGTTAGTCCTCGTTACATTAATAAATACATACATTTACATACATTCATACAGGCGAAGCTTATAAAAGCGTGTTAAGCAATTGTTTTGTTTGCCGAAGCGAATCGTAGTCGGGTAGATATAATTAGCTAGAATAGCTAGTAATTTATAGAACACTTCACACGCACGGGTTCTAGTTCACAAGTTGAGTTGGTGTTAGTGAGTAACTTGTATGACTTGTAAAAGAAAAAAACATACAGCAAACATAATGAGAAAGGACTGCGTAATCAACCGGCGGTAGTCCTCGACATCCATAGATTGTTGTACAAAATCATTTTACCTACGCATTTAACCTAGCTAATGAGATGACAGGACTTAAAAGTATTGCCATCCTTATTTTAAATTTGTTTAGTTTAGTGATGTTAACAGTATCGACACCAATATTAAAATTCACGTGAAATCCCGTTATTTTTGAAGTGGCTTCCGATAAAAATAAGCCCGATAAATAAAAAAATAAGCCCGTAGGACCGGATAAAACTTTATTTTCAATTTCAGCACGTTTTCATAGCCTGAGGCGACACGAGCCCGGGGCAAATAATAATTAATCATTTTAATTTAACGTACAACTGGCATTGATCTAAAGCTCTGCTGCCAAAGCATACAGGATAACAGACAGTTGACCTAGCAATATTAGGTTTACATACAGGATTACAGATCAGTTGAATAAAAGTTGAACATTAGAATTGCCTTCTTAGGGCTCAGGACAGAAAAAAAAGGTTGTTGGATCGTGACGCCGGTTAAAACTACGCCTTGCAGTAGTTTCAGTGTATACAGAGTACAGACATATACACAGTTACACGCACAACGAACGAAACTAAGCCTAGCCGACACACTACGTGTTTAAAAACATTTAAAAACTAAGTGCGAGTTGGACTCGCACACCCAGGGTTCCGTACTAATACTAACAAGATTAAATGACAAACTTAAATTTGCCGTTCGATACCTAGACACGGCTATTACACCAACCGCAAATAATAAGTTTGAACTTCGTTATTCGCAAAGTTCTATCCACCTTTTTTATTTGATCTGAGTTTTAGGGTCGAGAATTTAAGTCTGATCATAAGGCAAAGTGAGCAGTCTCCAAAATATTATTTGCTTTGGACGGACACCCTGTTGGTTGTGTATCTTCGGTCTCCTAATAAAGCAGTAAGCTAGTCATATCACTCGTTAATACCAGACGTTACTCTGGTAAAATTTTTAAAATTTTAAATAAGATCGATTTAATGCGTTTTGCTTGTTTGCCACCTTATATAAAAATGTTGATTTTTTCTTTACAGATTGATCGCTAAACGCAATAAAAACGGTGGCATGCGCGGAGTGAAATGGTATTGTGCTTTAAATAAATCCTACCCACAACATTATTGTGGAATTAACCACTAAGTTTTACAATCAAATACATGATTTATTTATCGTTCAATAAGGTTGAACGTTACTCGTAGGTTGGTACTAGGTACATATATTTGACGATAACATGACACGACTGGCCACGCCCCAAAAACAATTGAATTTGCCACAGACGTACTATTACATGGACATTGGGTCTCGTACAAATTTCAAAATGAACGTGTCCGAAGCTCACCTATATGAACTTGGATACATGTATAATTGTATATTATTATACAAATCTAAAACACTCAAGATTCAATCTTATCTCATTACCGCACGGCTTAATTTTGCATGCAATAAAATATGGGCTGACGTCTGGCAATCGTATACTGCACTCTTTCTGTTTTGGTTGCGATGGTGATTGTTTTAACAATTAATTCAATTTATATAATAATACGATGTTCCTGAGCGTAAACTTGACAGTCGACTAAACGGAGACTGACGCTCTTTTCGCTTATATATTCCGCGTAGTCCAAGTTATTTGTCTCGGAGGTTTTTAAGCGCAGACTAGATGTCCATGTATATTAGTACGTCAGTGGAATTTGCCTATTTTTCATATGTTTTCTTTGAATATATAATATTAGAATTTTTTTATATTCCCGCTCAATTTAAGAAGAAAAATTTGTCTACAGGAATAAAAATATTTCAATATTTTTTATTGTGATTCTTGTGATTTTTCTACGCAGGTAGGTGGAACAATTTCCTTTGTTATGTATATTATGAGTTTGATTTGACCCAGTATTTCATTCCTTAGCATCACATCGAAAGTTTCCACTGTTTTGTGAATACGAGCTACCTCTAATAAGCGTCGGTGTTAACTCCCAGTGCAAAGGTAATGTGGGGATATTGACCGTGACGATTAAGGAATTGAAATCTATATGGTTTGTCCATGTTAACTTTGGGTTGTGCTCTCCTATTTTCGGTATAATTTTCAAAGCCTACATTTAAAACCAATAAAAGCGATTTACGAATATTGGCAAGGGGAGGTTTAGTGTATTAAAATACATAGTAGTTTTCCGACGTTTATATGTACATATAAAGAATAACAGCCCTTAAAAAATCTAATAGAAGAACATTGAAATTATGGTATTTTATAGAATAACAAATCTGACTTTAGTTAATAAGCTAGTTTAAAACCGTCAGTAAGGTTGTTGTTTAAACAGTTCGGATAAATAGCCATGCCGGGACGATTCACATAATTTTGTAGATTGCTTAGAATTTTCGAACAAATACAACGGAAAATAAATTACTTTATTTCGTACTGAATGAAAATTATTGGTTTGAAATGCTTACAAGGACAGTCCATTAACGACGACATTACCTAAAGGAAATAATAAAATAGGAAAAATCGTAGCGAGCTTTTAGTTATTATTCTGTCTGAGGAAAAAACCTTTTAAAAGTATTTTTAGATTTCAGTCAAGAAACAAGCCGTGGCCACACCTTTAGCAGTACATTCACAGGATATTAAATAATTTTCCACTAAAATCAAGCCGTCTTGTATTCCAAATTTACAAAAATATATTTTTTATAAAAATGTAGCAATAATCAATAAGGACATAGGTTGAGATAAAACACGTATACTATCGTCCTGTTTTCTGCGTATACCTATTATACATACTACAATAAACTAAGATAAGCGAGTAGGTCTATCGTGAGTTAGGTCATTTATTAATTGACTTGTTATTATTAATTATGATTAGAATAATGAATTTATTGTCGTCTGGAATAAAACAGTGTTGATCCATTAGTATTACTATACATTCAAAGTTCAAGGTTCATTTATTGCGTTATATGCATGTAAATACAAACATGATACATATTGATATAAACATAGAATCAATGCAATCTACCTCTACAGGCATGCAATATTATGATAATTTAACAAGGAATAAAAATTATATATTAAAATTTGAACAATTGGAACCTATTCTGAAAACACTAATGAACAAATTTCATGAAAATAGTAATCAAGTAAAAACAATAATAAAATCCAAGGAAAAGTATATAAATTTAAATTAATATAATTTGTATAGAGATTTACAAGCTCAGTGGTAAAAGAGAAATAAATATACATTATAAAACTGCATATAATGTTCTATATGCACCTTCCAGTAAAGTTTTTTATCAATATGTAGCCCTAAACATTTGGATGTTTCTACCTCCTCCACTTGAATACCATTGAATTTTCCATCAAGATTTTTATGCCCGCATTATCGTGTTGTTTTTTTTAGTTTACGACGAATTTAATTGAGAAATGTCTACAACACTAACGACGAAAACTGTTACATAAATAGCATTTCCCAAACACAGGTAAAACTTGGGCGCATTGCTGAAGTTGGTTGAGATGGTTCCCAATGCAATTGTATGTAATGAAAATGGAAACTCCCTTCACGTTGAGGTTTGTTGGAGACCGAGAAACAACCTTTAGGTAAATAATAAAACTATTCAGCTTTTTAGGTATTCCATCTCATTTACCTTCCATTTTTCGCTTGCACGCTATTTTAAGCGAAAAATGGAGGGTAAATGAGTGACTGCCACGGAAAAAACTTTTATTGAAATTTGAGAGAGAAATTGCTAAATAAAAGGTTGGCGCTGCTTCACGCATCGCTGCACTTTTATTTAATTTTCCAAATACAGTGGAGGACAGCGAGAGCGCGCTAATTGCCATAATCAAAGTTTGTCTGCTGCGTTGTGTGCTAGGTGCTCTCTACACAGGCACGTCGAGTACTCAAAAGTTAGCAAAACAACTAAACTTATTCGCTTAGTCAAACAAGCTACCCGTAGCGTCCGCTCAGAAGTTTGCTGCCAGTCAAATAAAGGGCCATCCGCAGGCTAACAATACAGTACATTAAAAATTGAATCATATTTATTCGTAAAATACCACGCACAAATAAACGTAAGACGAACTCCTACGCTCATTCTTCATTCAACTCGCTCAATGAAATGAAAAGGAAGCGGATTGGGAACAATGTAAGATATAAAACTGAGAAGCGACTTCTCAAAGCTTTTAATGTCAGAGGGCAATGCTACTGCTGAACCTACATTTTTTGCACTCTTGCTCTATTTTTTCCGCTCGACACAATTTGCAACGTTGTTTTTTTCTGAGACTGCTTTCGTAGTACTTGTATTTATATTTTTTTAACTAAGTAAGTGGTTAAAACAGGCATCTTTTCTTTTGGAGTCGTTTAATTTGGTAAATAAATCTTAATTTTTTTAAAGAACATTCGCTTATGGTAATCGGTTTTTACCTTTACAATCACGTTAACGTAAATTATGTTTTATCGTTTCTTAAGGCATTATATGTATGTATATAGGCATATAATACTCGCACTATTGCAAGTAATAAGACTGGCTAATTGTTCAATATATATTATAAAAGCTGCATGGAAATAATTATACTATTTGTAGTTCAGATAGCAAGACACTGATGACACTTTATAAATGATGCATTCGACTGACCTAATAGGTGAAGGCAAAATGCCACATAAATCTGAGATGATTCCACAGACATCGAAATAACAGCTTTGAGAAGGCGAGAAACGGCGACATAGGTTTCAAAACTAAACTGCACTCTTTTAATTATAATGTCTTATTATTCCAATTTCTGTGGATGGTTCACTGTCATCTGTCACACCAGTGTCCCCTTTTATTACAACTTGCTATAATACAATACACACAGACGCATCAAACAACATAATCAACATCAACGTGGATCTCCGATGTAATCAAGAAGATCTTCTTTCAAAATCACGATGCAAGAAGGATCATGCCCAATCCCCATGAAAGACAAGGTAGTGAGAATTTATGATGTACGGGACATCTCCTTACCCATGTCTTTCACGGAGCAGAGGGCAAAGTTCGGTGAGTCGCAGAGCTAAACCACAAGTTTACAAAATTACAGTGCAACTGTGCATCCGATGAGAAATGCATCGCGCTTAACGTGGCGTCATTAATATTACTTTAAGCGATAGGTTCTGTGCTGTCTAACAATACATCTTCGTTTAATATTCTAATTAAATTTGGTACGTGAATAGAATATATTTAGGGTTTACATAGGTCACTTTATATCATAAAAATATAACTTTCTTTAAAATCAACACGCTTAGGCATGTTTACAATGTATAATCGTTAACGCTATAGAAATGCAATGTATAGGAAGGAAGCAAACACTTTTACGTTATGTCACGTGGTCAAGTTTTTAATTCCCATATATTCTTTCGTTTTCTATAGCGTTAAAGATTATAGATAGTTAGCATGGTTACAGGTATAGAATTGTTTATAGCTACCTATGTCAACAAAGAATATGTAAATGTCAAGCATAGATGAAATTGCAATTGCAACATATCAGTATAGAACAGTATCAATTTTCATATTATGGATAAGTTCTATTTAATTTGGTTGCAACTGTTTTATTATTTCTATAGTATCCTACTTACTTTACGTACCTAAATGTACTTGAATATTATTGAGTGTTAGGCCACACAACATGCTATCTAAACTTATATAATAAAGAGAAAAGATTTGTATTTTTGTTAGTTACGAAGGGGGGAGGGGTGCCTTGGCATATACTACGAGTGGTCACCGAGGGGAGGGAGGGGTCGAAAAATCATAAAAACAGGTCTCGTAATATGGGTATGTCCGCTTACCACAATATGTCGCAATTATGTTGCGCTTGCAACGACATCTAAATATCGGGGAACCAATCAAAAAAAAAACGTGGTAAGAAACAGTCAAAATGTATTTTAAACATTTAGATCATAGCCGGGAAAGTTAAAAACAATACACATAGGTATAAACAAGGTAGAACAAAGGACTACGCAGCCTAACCTTCAAGTATTTACATATATGCGTGCTACGTACTTCAATTAGCATACGATAAGAGTACCTATTGTTTTATTTAAAGGTTAAGCTCTGCGCCCGTCATGCATATGCCTGCACTTGCACGCCCAGGCTCTTGTCGGTGGAGCAATCACCAAGCTGCAGCCCGAGCAAGAGTTACTTGCGACTACGTATTCGAAAACGTAACTCGCGGAAGTCAAAATTTTGTCAAAATAGGTACATAACTTTTGGTTCCACTGTTAACCAGCGCAGCGCTGTTCATTTTTCCATACAACAATAATTCAAAACAACGAAAGCGATTCGAATACGTGGTCGAATGCGGTTGTTGCTACTGTTCTCTCGTTCGCCATCCCTTTAACCTCCTTGTAAAGTACGTCATAACGTGAGCCCTTGACTCTATCTGCAACTCCCTCAAAACTAAGTATGTCATACATTGAATTAATAAAACAATATATTTTCAATTACATTAATAAGTCGATGTGAGTTTAATTTATTCTGTTGGTTCAAGACTCACCCCGAGTCTTGAAGTAACAGAATATATTCCTTCGACTTGAAATCGATGAAGCGAGCAAGTTAGCAATACCTACAAAAATATTTTTTTAGTGCAACAAATAATCACTGTCCAAATTCGGACTATACATTTAGCAATAGGAAATATTTTTACCTTATAGGAGAATTATTAATTAAATAACTACATTTTGGTCCGGCTCCAATATATGTATTTTTATTTTAGTAATATAACCTCAGATAAGAGACTTGTGATAGATGATTTTTAATCATCATATTATTAAAAGATTTATACGTGAGGCTAAAACTTTTTACCCCTTTTTACGAAAATTACACGGACGGAGCAGTATTAAATTTGGCATAGTAAAATTTTATATGGAGTAGGAGTGCAGAAAGCTAAATAGTCGAAATATACCGCTATATCCGAGTCCGTGTTTATAACTGGCAGTGAAGTCCAAGTTCGTGTAGGAGCGCGCGTTAAAACGCGTTATCTCTGTATAGGCTCATACACACCCCACCATGCGTTTGACAGTGTGAAGTCACAGACAGTTGTCAGTTTGAAGTCTTACTGACTGAATGTCGATGTCATAGTTTGCTTATATTATTTCGAATTATGGTCGTATTTCAATCACTAGGCGACCCCTAGCAAAATTAGTCTCTTATTTTCCCATAATTGCATGATTTACTTACAGTCCCAGCACCAAAATTAATGGAACGCATTCCATTTGAAATGTAAGCGACAACAGAGTACATTTTTTTTTTAAATCTCTTGCCGATTATAGCGAAAATAGAACGGAAAGGATGCGTGTGAGCCTAACAAATAACATTTTAAAGAACATGCTGTCACTGTCACAAGCAATAACGACATTTGTTTTGGGAAAATTGGGAACGTAGGTAGAATTTAATGTTTTCACCTTAAAGTAATTACAAATTTTACAAATATGAAACATGTAGCCCAAACTAATAACTGGTCCATGTAATCTAAATATTACCTAATTCCGAACAAAGTGAACCCTACGGATACTTATTAATTGCTCTTTTTGTTTATTCTGATACAGTTGGATTCCAAAGAACTTTGTTGATTCAATTAAATTAACTACACTCGTTATATCGGACGCCACATTAAGCTTATGCTAGTTACTTTAAAATTAATCATCTATCATTACATAGTTACACTGTCAACAATACATAGAATATGTCACATAGGTAAAAAGCACAAAATTCTTATAGTAAATATACCAAACAAATTATAGGAACTATAATAGGTATATGTACTATGATAATGTTATGTCACCACAAAGGTCACCACCGATAAATGATAAAAACCTTCACAGATAAATTAAGGTTAGACATTAGACTTTTGAACAATCAAATAATGAAAATCGTTAAAAAAACCTTGTTCGTTATTCCTGCAGATAAATATCCAAAGCTCAAATTTAATATCAAGATACATTAATGCAGTTTTTATGCACATAATTTATTACACACTACATTTAATTAATGTAAAAATAATATTTCGAACCTGAAAAATAAAGGCCATATCTCTTTTTCTTTTTATAATTAATTTTAATTATAACATAATGATATTCTATGTAGATGGTCCTTATCTTAGATATGAATGAAGAAAACATGAAACTTCAATGCGAATAACGGTTTTCAACAAATATATGGAACAAATTAATTTAAATGTCAAAGCACAAATGAGTTCTAATGATATCATGTTTATTTTTACACTTGGGTGGTTGGTGGTGACATATACCATAAGAATAAATAATACTGGGTATTATTTATTCTTATGCATATACCGAGAATATCGCTAAAGCTATCGCGGACATACATATTCAGTCAGAAGCGTGAATAGCACATAACGTGATGGCAAATAAAACTTATGGGAAACAAATAAAAGTGAGTGAACGTGAAAAAGTGATGCGGGTATGGGAGTGGTTTGCAAGAACTAACCTTGTTTCAGGGGTTACTTGCGTATACTCCCCATTCCCCGTAATAAAAACACAAATAAATAGAAATAATTGTAAACACAAACGTAGCGGTTGTGTTCTCTTGGAACACGAACGAATGTGCATTTAAATGCGAACAGACTTTTTGATTTGTGACTTTTCAAAAAAAAAATTGCTGGAAAGTAAAACCAACTGAAACGCCACTTGGTCGAAAATAAGTTAAATCATATGCTGTTTGATTCTTTATTCTTTTATTCTGTCTAGGTTAGAAGCCAATCGGAAGCTCATAAAATTTAACAAAAATGATAAATAAATAAATATGATACTTATCATTTGCCAGCATTTGGCCAAATGCTGTTTCATTTGTTTTTCCTTTCCACCGTAGAAAAGATCACTGAATTATTAAAAACTCTGGATCGTCTTTTATTAGCAAGCCCATATTTATTAACATGAATATGACTGCAAATGCCGTGAGGTTTACAACTATCAAATGAGAAGCGTGCACCGCGGGGTAGATTTAAAAAGAGTGCTTTCTTATAATTAATAAGAGTATAATGCTTCATGTAGTCAGAATTTTATCTTATTCATTAAAATTTAAAGTAAGGAACAACGTCTTTTGAGGAACGCTAGAGATGAAGTGAATCAATTATATAATGTAGGTCCTACCTGGAGGATATGCACAGGAGCGTATAGCCCCGACAGCTAGTCTTCGTCCGTCTGCATCTGACGCCCAGGGCCAAGCTGCCAAAATACATTACAAATCCCATTGAAAATATTTATAATACACCCTTTGATCGCCAGCACCACTTACTACTAAGTAGCTCGCCAATAATAAATAACCAATTTCATAAACGGATTTACAGCCTTTCCTTATAAGCCCAGATTTTGTCAAACATAAAATGAAGAGGTAGTAAATCTTATTTGGCATTAATAAATCTATCTAAAGGTAAGTTCCCGCCCAACACTTAAACAAGTTCGCATCGAGTAAATAAAATATCGCAAATGCTGGGAAAGCTCAAACAGTATCTCGCGTAGCATTCAATTAATATTATTGTGGCATCTTAATAACTATATTATTATAATTATGTACTTTATATCTTAAAATAAAGAGGAATGTAATGATAATTACCTGTTCATTTCATGTGACTGTTGTTCATGATAGTTGACGTGTTTTCAGACAGCTAAGGCGTTTGATGATGGTAATAAATTCTGGAACAATAGAGAAATGTGTGATCGAATGGTTTAGAACGTGACATTGTTACTTGTGAATTTTAAGACTACGTGAACGAACATGAATTGGCAGAGCAACGATGGCATAGCACTGGAGCACAAAAGATAGAACAAAACACTTCGCAAGAGCATTAATCATTTAAGTAACAATAATGCAAGCTACAGAGCGAGCAAATTTGTGAGTGACATAAAAAACTTACCGACTTAAATTCGTCTTATTCATGGTTTTCCAAACCATTTTCATTGCTCGCATGGTTTACCTGAACAAGAGAACACACATTATTAAAATTTGAATCAAAATCTTTTATCACGAAAACCTTAATCAAAGAAGCTTAGGTAATTCTTATGACCAATTAATTATTGGCCGAAATTAACTATCAAAAACCGCGACACGCACTTGGCCGGTTGACGCGCAGTGTAGGCTTCCGCAGTTGTCCTTCATAAGTATGTTCATTATTTCCGTGGAACCCTAACTATAGCATAGCATTTGAGGCCCATCCGAACAGCTTCTTGGCGCTCGCGTTTTGACCGCGGCTGCCGCTCGATTTGTTACTTCGCACGCAGGCCCCGTACCGTCAAGCGCCCGCCCGCACTTTTTAAGTTGGTCGACTATTACTTGTTAATTTGTAAAGTTTTGTTAGTTGTGATAGTTTTCATTTTAACTTTCTTATATAAACTATTGCCGTGAATTATGCACCCCTCAAGTTAAATTAATAACAGTCTAGCCAGTCCAGTCAGAACGCCATTAGCTATATTGCTTACCTAGCATTTAATTGATCTTGATTTGAGGGCTCATCGTCTTTAGGCTAATTATTAAAAAAACTATGAAAATAATTCCATGAAATGGTGCCTCTAGTTATAATTTCTTCTAAATAACTTACAATAAGGGATACCTTTATATAAATCAGCTTTTGTCGTTTATCGACACTTTAAGTGGCAAATTTCGCGGGACTCAAGCTACGAGAAAGGCGCTCTAAACAACATCGAAGTATCGAAGAATCTGGCGAGTGTTAGAGAAGTTTTGTACAAAGATGTTTATTAGGTCGGCATCGTCTTGGTGGAACCAAATCAGAGATAAGCTTGATCATACCCTACATCTAAGCATATTAAGTTGAATGTTGAACGTTCTACGTAATACGGTATAACTTCGCAGACAGACAACGGTGTTGAAATGTAATTCAATAAACGCAAATATTTACGGTTTTCGGGTATCATTGGAATGGCAGTGTGGTTCCAAACAATTCAACTTTGATTCTCTCTTATATGCGGTCAAGTGATAAATCTGTTACCGTTTTTCTTCTTGACTCTAATTGAAATATGACTCTTCATGTGCCTTTTCCTTTTCTGTCACGCCAATTGTTTTCTCTGTATTGAATCAGTGATATTTTTGTGGCATATAACATAATGTAAAGAAGGACTTTTAGAAAATTGTGCATAAAGCAGAGTTGCTAGACGGGTTCTATTTCTAGTCTAATACTTGTACGTAGTTTATTATCTAATCTGAGCTAATACGTATTCAAGGTTTATATATTAAAACTAGCTGCCCGCCCGGCTTCGCACGGGTGGACAAAATATTTGATAAATGACTATTTGCTCCGAAACTACTGGACCGATTTCAAATTTATTTTTAATTTAGGGGGATGAAAAATAGGTGTCCGTTTCTCAGACCTACCCAATATGCACACAAAATTTCATGAGAATCGGTCAAGCCGTTTCGGAGGAGTTTAACTAACACCACGACACGAGAATTGTATATATAAGATATACCGCTTCTTATCAGTTATCAGTAAACAGGATTCGGTAATACATCAAAAACGTAAGTCTGAGGAACAAATTTCCCCGTCACGTAATAAGATTATACTAACTAACACATTTTCAACACGCTTTCATCAACTATATATATCAATGTAACGGAAAAACGACGACGAAATCGAAATACTAAGCGGCGAATTTGTCCAGAGAAAAATATTTTTTGTTAACATACATGCTTGCTTACCTCATAAAAGTAAGCTGCGTCTTTATTGTAAAACATTTTACCCTACAACATTTTATGAGAGATCTCTCACGGGTTATGAGAAAAAGTTTATTCCAATCCAGTCTTCGTATAAAATATAAATATACGACATCGTGTATTTTTAATGTAATACTATGATTGTACGGCAACAGGAATTTTGTGTTGTGCTGAATTGAGGGCGAGAATACAATTTTTACATGTTTTTTTAATTTGTGCTGCAATATGTAACGCGCCCTACGGTGCCCACAGCTACAACTATTAGCGTTGAGATTTTTTATTGATCATGAAAGTGTTCAGCTGATTTAAGTCCCGCCAGATGGTAGGTCACCATAATATAAGGAAGCTTAAGCAATACCAGCGAAATAACCTTAGTTTCAGTTTCAGACGATTCTCTTTGCTAGCAGCAATTATGACTGACAGTACATGCACGTATCCTCGACAGTCGAGGCCTGGAAACGTTACACAACACAGTAATACAACACTTTATTGTAGTCATGTTATTTGACAGCGAAATCTTTTGTAAGGGGCAGGTGATTGTCACGCGGCTCCAACTTTTTATTTGGAGATACCATTACGCCCTACCTCCCATAATTATTTGAGAGACAGAGAGAGTTGTTGATCTCTCCCTGTCCCTCAAATTTCTGATCCAGTGCCGTTTTTACAATAAGGGCACACGGGGCCCGTACCCAGGGCCCCAAAAAACTCAAATACTACCCCTGCCAGAGTATCTACGACGAGCTACGTATTTCGGGCTACCTACGGAAAAGTAAATAGCGACAAAGATAGAAACATTCATAATATAAAAATTAGGATCTCTATCTAAAATAAATACAAATATTTTTTATATTTGCGTTATTTCGGCCTAAGCTGAATAAATAATGTTTGTACATTTTAGAAATATTGCATCGAAGTTACACTGCGTTGCCGTTAGGTAAACATAAACATAATTTAATATTTAATGCGGTTGTGATAAGAGTGTTGACAAGTTGTATTATTTTATTGATAAGAGAGACCTTGCCTGGGTCGAGTACGTCATCTATACATATACATATATTTACAGAGAAGGTATTACACATGCATCTGCTGCGCTTCGGAATAATGTGATATTGAAAATGTCACAATGAGTTTGAGCACGATAACTTATACTGGTACTGGCAAGCGTTGCGGTCGTCGGTGACTGACCCAAGCCCCTACTATTTGCGAAAAAGTATTCGTATCGCCTCAGAGTAGATAATTAGTGCCAATTCTGTTGTTCAAAATTACTAAACTTAACTAATTTGACAGGTCTAAAGAATATTGCCATCCTTATTTAACCCCGTACATGAGAAAGGGATAGCAAGACTTTTAGACCTATCAATAAAACTTTATTGAACTTTGAACTTAACTAAGTTTAGTAATTTTGAACAACATTATCGACACCAATATACTACGTATTGCAAACGTAAACATTTCCATGGTTACCTGTGTTTGTTTATGTATGGCCGGAATTTTAAAACACAACACCCATATCGGCGTAAAGAAACTCGTAATCATTGATTATATTATAATCAAAGCTCGTAATGTATAAGATTGTCGTCTTGCGTATCGCAAAGTTATAGTCGTTGCGTTGCGTTGGTTGGTACTCATGACATTTTGTTTCAAAATTCCGCCACAGGTAACCATGTAACTTTGATTATATACTTAATCAAAGCCTTGTAAATGTTTAAGTCAACGTTACAAATACATTTTCGTAAATTATTGGGGGCAGTGCCGGCGCTAGAGGGGTCGCGATGTGGCGACGACCCGTTGCGCCAATAAGCACCGAGTAAAAACAAAAAAGGAGCTACTAATCTTTCTATGTCCGTGTCGTTGGCTCTCGGTAACGCTAAAGGAAAGAGGAAATTCTTAATATACGCTCTCATTGGTTCAGCAAAAAATTTACACTCGATACCTAATGATGTCGTTAAGTGGGCGCCACAATATTCTTGCGCGGGGCGTCAGTGGCCGTAACGTCTCGCCGGTACTGATTGGGGGCTTGGGCCACTTAAATACGTGTACTAATATACGCGTCTTATACGGCAATCATGCTTTCTACCGTAGTATACAAAATGTCTTCTTTTCCACAAAATTACTTCAAACAGATATCCTTCAAAAGAAGGATTTAGAATTGCTAACAGAATATTGGACAAAGTATAAGGTTCGTGCAAACATACGTTGCCGCGTTGTTTGATTATTGATAGACCAAACATCCGTCCGATGTGAATTGATTTGAATGAAAGAGTAAAACCTCATAACGAAACTACCTATTTGAAATCTTTATCAGACAGCTTTTCAAATTCCGAATATTGATAACCAAATTGTATTACGCATGCATCTCTTCAAGCGTAGTCACCGAGTAACCAAGCTTTTAAAAAACATTTTGAAACGACATACCTATTTGGTGAAAAAAAAGTACAATAAAATGTTGTAAAAAAACCTGTAACCACTAAAAAGAGCAAGTAAGGCAGTGTGTCAAAAACTGGAAAGTGAGACGGGAGCAGTATAATCCGACTAAAACGCGGTGACGTCAACCGTTGGAAGTCAGCTGTGAGGCTATGCATATTTCGCACTCGAGCGAGCACTACACAATACATCGGTACAATACCTGACCTCGGATAAAGCTAACGGCTCGGTGCATCGCCGTCGCGGGTTCAACGGCACTCGTTTTTTCGCAAACTTTACAACCGCGAACGCCATTCAAAGGCACCAAAAGCTCCACGCTCTTAAATGCCTCTACTATTAACTACGATCTGGATCATTGGAAATTCCAGTCTGGAATGGACACAGTGGTGGATTTCCCATAAGAAATTACCAAAGCGGAAGTGATACCCCTAGTATTGCAAGCGTTAGCTACGGTGACCACCTAACATCAGGCAGACAATATGCCTGCTTGCCAATATATCGAAGCTACAAAACGGTTTTATTACATAAAATGTAGTAAGGGCTCGACGTTATTTAGGCACAACGTGTTTGGGACGCCGTCTATATGACACAACTCGAAACCTTTATGTGTGTCTGTCTATCTTGCAAACTACATATTCGTTAGTATAGTATACTATAAATGTACTAACATATGGTATGATATATTCGTATCAACATGTATCATATTCATCAGCCCGTGCCAATACCGCTTCTAGTCACTTACTTTTACTACCCACCGCAGCCTAGTTATTAGACCCCTCTCAATTACTACTTATCAATCGTATACTATGTTACAACATATTAGTCTCATTCATACACATTAACTTTATTTTTATAATTTATAATACACAATCTTTCTATTCTTTGTATTACCCATATGTACGTAATATACTACTATGTATTACTAGGTCAGTGTCTGACCCCATATCCTCTCCGTTCACGCCTCTGGCGTTACTGGGGCGTTACGTCACTCAGCTTATCTGTCATCATAGGTTTATAGGGTAGTAGGTACGTAGTATATTATCTACTCTGAGGTAGTAAGTATATCTTAGCGCATTGACAACCTCATTATAAAAGGAAGGAACTAATTCTGTTTCATAGTCATGAAGCAACGTGTCTGAGAGTGTTGAAGGTAATATTCGGGTCCTGGACTGATGTCCAGGCATAGCCAACTAGAAATGATGATTCATTTCTAGGTGGCTATGCCAAGATAACCGCTGATCTATCATTACTCCCAGATACTTGGTGTTAGTTTTTTTTATAATATTACAGGGATGTGTTTAATTTAATGTGTGTATTTATATTTTAAAATCTGTTAATGGTTCAGCTGTGATTATGTTACTAATGACATCGAAATTCTTTAAAAATGACAGACTGAAACACCGTAAGCGGCGTAATAGTGCTCATGGTGCAAGCAGTGGTCCCGTATAGATAAATAGGTAGTGTTCGCGCGCCATCTACCAGCCAGCGCGCTCGGCTAAAAAGACGTCGTCTCCAAGCCATATATTTTGCATGGAAATAATGGTCTCCAAAGATTTCGGCGGGAATCAGGCGGAGTGGTTGAGATTTCTTCCAGTGTCTCGTAAATTGTGTTCTTTAATGTGTATTCTTAGTGTCGTTATGTGCATTAAAGTTTCATATAGAAGCAAAATAAATTTGTTTTATCAAGCCGTTTTTGCTTTCGCAGTCTATGGGATTTTAGACCACACACAATTTGTATAATATACCTATATATTTAATAATCGTTATTAAATGTAACTAGAACAAGGTAAACGGTATTAATATAGTTGTATTTTAACGTGATTGCGACTTGACATTGCGGCTAGTTCTTATCGCCAGAGTGGGGGCACAGACGCACAATCAGCTCAATTACGTAGGTCTCGCTTTTAATTGCTCGCGCGATTAACAAATCTACTACACATAATTATGTGTATAATTATCTATACTTGCATTTTTTGTTTTTGACCTTTTCAATGAACAGGCATTCAATGTCGCGTAACATTGTAAAAGTTCAAATTGTATAAGAAAATATACCTTCATGAAGGAAGCCGAGGAATGGTGTGGCACAAAATAATAATATTTGCGTCTTCCCGATATACAAGCGACTGCAATGCTGACCTTTGGAACCCTTCGTACAGTTCTCTTCAAGTACCTAATGGTCCAACTGGCAACTAATCAATATAAAAAAAGCTATGCCACATGTATGAAAGATCCAGAGTTGCCAATTTAGCGACTTTTTTGTTAGAAATGGCGACTTTTGGCAGTGTAAAAAAACTAATTGCGCCAGAAATGTTTTAGCGACTTATCTCTGTTTCAGCAACTTTTAGAGTGCAGATTTAGGGCTAATTTGTACTAGATTTTTTACAGCATTGTACATAGAGTGGCTAGGATTGAAACGCATAATTTATAAAAATCTCGCGTAATTGGTACACCAGGCCGTCTTAGGGCAGGCCGGGGCTTACTTTTATAGATCTTAGGTGACTGGGGCGCCGTCCCACGTAGACTGCCGCACCGGGCGATGGCCCTCTAACCCGCCCCCTTTGACCTAAGGGTAAAGACGCCCCTGTCTATTACTCGTAAAATGGAAGAATTGAATGTCAAAAGTTTATTTTATTATTAGGAATGCGTAAATCTACATAAAATGTATATTTGTAACAATACATAAAACAAGGTGACAGAATCACAAAGAGAGGATGCTTACGTACGTCACACGTGATAACGCGCCCATGATACATGACAGAAACATTAAATATCGTACTCCCGATACAGTGAAGACGTCACATATTATCTTTAAACGATGTCAATGAATGTACCTCATTTCTCTTAACGCGACCGCACCATCTCACTCGCACGCATTAATAAACATAATAATATTATTCAAAACAAGCCGTTCCAACTTTAATATGCAAAGAAGGACAAAAAAACCTACTTCTTCCTCTTCCTAACTAGGGCAATCAATTATCTTCAAGGACTATTTTGCCAGTGTCGTGTTAGAGAATTTTCAAGTTTCTTAACTGTTTGTTATGTTTATTGTGTTTGTTGCAGTGAAATGCCTAGTGTCGTGTATTTTAATGCGTATTGAAAGTGTCTGGATACAATCCACGGCAGTAGCAGATCGTAACATAATATGCGTATTTACCAAAATGATAAATCACTTAACCAAAAAGTCACATTATAGCGTTATTATTTATTTCCAATGTTCCTATAAATCAGTCACTACATGACAACTTTACTGCAGATAACGACACCGAAAATACACATTAAAGATCTCCATAACACAATTTACGAGAGACTGGAGAAAACGCTACGCCTGATTCCAGCCAATAACTTCAAAACTACTTCAATGAAGTGCCTACCTTTAACGCGCGTATAATTCAAGTATGCACTTACCTATTAATTAAAAGTGCTTATAAAGAAGGTACAATATCAATTTAGATTTTGTTATAACATGGAAATATAATAAATACATACTACGCTGCAGCTGATTCTGTATCTACTCCAGCGGTAAGCAAACCTGACTGCTATCACCTAGATTTGTATGATAAGCAAAGAAAAAATAATAGTACCAGCTACGCCATGTCGATGGATCGATTCGTTCACCGTATGTCTGCCTCGATAATATAAATATAAGTGTTGAGGCAATCGGGTAACAATGCCTGTTCAGACGCGGGGCGTGACCGCCTCTGGAAATACCTGCAGGGACGAACCTGGCAGGGTTGAAACTGCGGCTCAACGTATTGTTCTATTCACTTCAACCCCAATGCAATAAGCTTAACTTTGGCTTCTCATTCACATAAGCCGGATAATAATTTCAATGAATTTAGGTCCGTTCAACATTAAACTTCATTTATGAGTATTTATTTCCCTCTGATATAAACCTTTCTGATATTATGTTCAGTGTTTGATGTTCTCGATAGCCTTTTTTGAGTTTCCAACATTAATTTAATTTCTATAAAACGGATCATATTATGTGAAGTGTAAGTGCGGGACAAATAAATTACCAAGAAGAGTTAGAAATTACAAATAATCAAATAAATTATAATGTAAACAATAAGTATAGATAACAATTATCAATTTACTTATCTCAATTTGCAACTGACACAGGACTTCAGGACCGTCCACCGCCCAAGCGCCTTCGACACAACACATCTTACGACTACTAACAAAAGCAGTCAGTTGTCGTCGGCAAAGCAGTCAGCCTAAGCTTTACAGCTTGACTGCTCACAACACAACACAACGTTAGTTGTCGGTAAAGCAGAGAACGTAAAGTAACGCTTATGTAAATATCACTCCTCATAAAATTTCCATACCGGGGGCCTATAAATGAAAATCGAACCTTAAGGCGTAAACTCCAACAAACACGATATATTGTTTACTCCTCCGGTTGTACCTAGCTACGTAGTATAGTGGCCATGGCCGCGAATTGCGACCTCAGCACGGTCGGCCTTGTGTAGGCCAGTGCCCCTAGCTAGACACAGTGCCCTTCTATGCCTTAGTTCTTACTGCTCATGGTATGTTGTTTACTTAGATTTGGTAGTTCTTTTAGATTTAATCTCTGATTTCGGCCTTGTGGTTTGAAGCGTCACCTGGTATTCTAATCTAATCTAATGTACCAATGAGTTTTTCTAACTTGTGCATTGATTAGTCACGAGATCTAGATAATCTAACTAATCTGAGAGTAATAGGAACAGACAACTTTCCTATCCTGGAATATCCATGGTTTCCCAGGTAATAAAAAGGGATTTCTGACCTATTAATTATTTACAATTGGGCGAAGCGCGGTACTAGATAGTATATTCTATCTATAATACTTTCAATTGCTGTATTATGCTGTAGTTACTAAGCTGGCAAGCGTCCAATCCAACACAATTAATTTGTAGAGAGGCTACAGTTTCAAATTATCCAAACTGCAAATAAAGACGGGATAGTTTTAATCTGCAGACATTATTTTATAAATAAAGTACTTGGGTACTTTTGTTGACAGTGTATCCATAAAATAGTGCGCACATTAATGAAATAATAATGAGCGGTTGTATTGTATACCTAAGTCACAATTATTCCGCTACCAATCATTATTTACCAATATTTTAAATATATTATTCTCACCTGAAATCATCCATAAATGCATCGATATTTGCTGTTCCATAGACCAATACATCCGTTTTCATTCTCATCGCGAAATGTAGTTTTCCTGTGAACAAATAGAGGTATTTTGTTATTTTACGTATAAGTTGATAATAATATTTACGATTCAAATACACGTGTGCATTATAATATTATCTACACTATTCTACATTCATATCATCAAGAGGAAAGATTTGTACTACATTCATATCATCTAGAGGAAAGATTTGTACTTTTGTTTGTACTGAATAAACTCAAAAATACCTGAACGGTTTTAAAAATTCTTTAACCCGTAGTTTCCTATATTATCACTCAGTATCATAGGCTATATAATATTATATTGCTACGCAGGCGAAGTTCAGTGAAAAAGATATTGTTATAATATTGTATCAATACCATATTACATTTTACACGCATATTTTAGGCGGACGAGCTATCAACCTCTTTGTTGTAAATGACCAAATTAACCACAATTATGTATTTAATTAACTCGGCTGTGTTATGTATGACATAATTGAAATAATTTAGCTTACCCGTAAAAATAATTAGGCAGCGTAGGCGCATATGTACCGTATGCTTTTCTCCGCAAGTTTGTTCGCGTGGAATGATTACATACCTAACCTACATACACAGCAAGATAAATTATAGCCTTTATTATTGAGGGCTCGTATAGCTTAGATCTTTAGATATATATCATTTCAATTGTTTCAGATATTATCCCTCAATTTTTATTTTCACAATATTCTTATAGACGAATGAAGGCGTAATACAAATATACAAATATAATATTATACATATAAAACGTAAAGTGAAACTTTAGTTTATGAATAAACATTTTCGATAAAGTAATATAGGAATGGCTAAGAAATTAGACCACCTTATATCGTACCATCATATACCATCGTATATTTTAATTATTATTGACGTGATATAAGTCACATAATGTATAAAAAACCATTGCCGCGTGTGTAACTTACAATAGAAAATTGACAGAACAAGTTTTGTACTAACTTACTTAGTGAATAGGTAAAATCGGTCCAGTCTTTTTTGAATTTATTCACTACAACTTAAAATAAAAATCTTTTCTTTTATCATTCTTTATTAGTATCTTAGTATAATATAGATATAGATATATATCTATCTTAGTATTAATATAGATATAGATTGTGCGAAATTTTAAATTTATAATTTGTGTGTAAAAGTCAATCGTGTAATAATCGAAACACGTTAGCATTTGCGTGCAGCGTGCACACACGACACGCTCTACTCTACTTCACGCTTCATGTAACGGTACGTCGAATGAATTCATTATTTTGAGGCTAGTTTTTCGAGACCTTGCGTCCAAATCGCAGCATACTTTGGCCAGCATAATGTTTACGGCCCAATTATACTAGTACGTAGTACGCAACAGAAAATGTATTCTTGTACGATGATGAATTAAACATATTGTGGACTATTTTTGCTTTGATTCTCGACGTCACACTAAACATAATCTAGTTAATTATTATATCACCTATCCTTTTGGTGCGTGGCAGACAGACAAGGCTCATTTAATATTTTATTCCGAGAAGTTCCCAATACGTGTAAAAATAAAATAATTGGTCAGATATTATTTCGATGACGTCAAACAATAACTTAGAAGCGTACTTGTTGTAGGTACATATTAAATTAATACAGTGTAAAATTGATCATCCACATCCTACACGCTTGCAAATCAGAAGCCAGAACGATCAGCCGGACGACTGGTTTGGCATGCGAAGATATTAATTGATTCAAATTCGATCATATAATCTCAAGTCACGTATTTTGACACTCCAAGCTTCCAGCATTAGCGTCGTTAGTAAGCCAGAGTCATATTATGGTATAAGTACTATAATACATCATAACACAGTGTCTTCACAGCATTTGCATATTATGAGCTTTGTGTAATTAAATATCTCTCCAGGAATTTAAATCTTAAGTTTCTCGTCAAATCATGATTTGTCAACAATAACAAAACTGCAGTTAAGTGTACTCAATCACTTTTCCACTGCACATATGAATGAATCGAATGAAGTGATACTGATAATGAATAGGGTAGCGTCACGTGATTGATACCCTTTACCTTGGTCCTTCAAGCGTTAAGCTACACTTTACCTCGTATGCTTGTTTGCCATATGTGATTTTATATTACACATTGACATTAGAGATCTGCTTCGTAGAACTCCAGTGCGTGAGCGTGGATAGTCGTTGAATATAATTACTACTATTACAGAATCGATAACCGTAGAATATAAATATGAAAGTACCGACCGATGAAATTTCATATGAAATGTCATTTTGTCACCACCAACGGCGCATATTGTACGATCGTCAGTTACTGCTTCTTGGACATCATGGGAGTAACTGGGAGTAACGTAACTTACCCATGGGAATGGGACTAGGAAAGGTAAACAGAACTTTATCGTGAGCAGCGTTTCCCAAATGGTGGGTAGCGCGCGACCCGGTACCGGGCCACAAAATTTCAATACAAGTTCGCAGCATTGTCTCATTGTATACAATCAAGGATACTTTATTTTCCCTTTATGCAGTAGGAGGGCTAAAAAAGCTTGTGATGGGTCACCTCACGATGTGGAAACATTACAATAACCGGGTCAGTGCTTAATCAAGTTTGGGAAACACTGATCGTGAGTGTTGCAATGAAAGGGGGAAAGGAAACCGTAGGGACTCTAGGGACACTAGTAGAAAGAATTTAGGAGTGTGCGCGTGCAGATCGGGCGTGAAGTGGAGTGCGACGGAGTCCGCCGTGAGCCGAGACACGCAACGCCCGGTATGCGAAGAAAGCTCATCTCTCTCGCATCTTGGAATTGGATATTTATCCGACATACTAATACAACATAATATCGAATTTCTCTTTAAGTTTTATTACGCTGCTTGCATTTGTATGCAATCATTTAACAAACAAGAGGTACGAGTATGGCGTTTTAGACATATTAAAAGGTATCAATCAGGTCCTCTTCGAGAATATTGTGCTGGCTGACGGAAAACATGGGATACGAAAATAATAGAACCACAAAAAAGTTATAAGAACGTGTTGTTATGCAGTTAAGTGTTGTTTACGCACGCGCCTATTTCTTCGGGTCGCCATCGCCAAATATTATACTAAGAATCACATTCTATATAAATCAACCACAATAAATTAGGGTTCCTTATTTGTAAACTTTCGAATTAAACACATAAATTAACGAGATAAATAAAAGCGGGTCTTATACCAACCAGAAGTCAGCCTGTGACCAAGAAACGTTGAGGTAATTTAGTATCGCGTATTAGACCCGTTTAATGACCATGTTAAAGCAAATAGGACAAGAGTTTCTTGTGAATGTAGTAAAGTAAACCACAGAAACATATTTTAAATCATGAGGTCCCACATGATTCTGGGTCGGGCGTCGTCGTCAGTTCGTTTGATGATAAGCAAATACTGCTGGAAAAGTAAGTCAACGATTAGAGTTTCAAAAACAGTGCTTATCTTATCTGTAGGTAGGACTACAAACATTCGCATTAACTGAACAAAATAAACCTCACGTTATACTAACAATAATATGCGTTCGTGTGCACTTGGCCATAGCTTACTTATTATCTCTAATATTGGTATTAGTTGGTTTATATCGCTTGTCAGTATTAATACTAGTAACAGACAAGATAAGTTTTTTTAATTCAAGTTGTGTAAAGCAGCTTTAGCACGTAAGGCACTTTATGGGCACACTTCTCAACTGTTATTATCTCTAAAACGGCAGGGATGCATGTTGTGTAATTATTGAGTTCCTACTTTCTAGAGCCACCACCGTCATACCAGTTCCAGGACACCATATTATTGCATTGTCGTCAGTTATATATGCCAGCAAGTACGTGAAAAATAGTTTGAACAGGAAATACTATAAAAATGTGTTCAAATCACAACATGCATTTTGGGTCGTGAACACAGCACTAAGTAAGTTAGTAAAATCACAACACTATACAAATATTTATACTGGAATTTTCAGGAGGACGTTTCCGATTATTTGGCCATGGAATAGAGTAAAATTAATAATCAAAATCATCTCGAATGATAATGATATAATGGTGATGAAATCGAAACTCTAGTGCATTGCGCTGGAAGATCCTTTATTTATAGTATATTTGTAACGAGACAAAAACTGGTTCCTACAATAGTTGAAAACTACAAATGCTACACATCGACAGTTAAACAGAGACTTTTGGTAATAATCACAAGTCCGCAAAGACCAATAGTTTATTTAATATACTAGTCGTATGAATACCTCGGCTTATTCTATAACTACCTTCGACTTTACACATATTAAATAGTATTCATGTAGGTAGTCAATGCAGTGACTGTTGTAAGGTTCGAAGACAGTAAATTGCCAGTAGCAGTAATCCAGATTTTAAAACTTGATACATAGATATGTCTCAAAGTCAGTATCGTTGGGGTAACGTTGCGTTGGATACATTCGACTAGAATAAGGGTCGCCAACTATGCTCGTCTGGCCCTTATTTAGAGTACAGGATTTCTTCAAAGTTTGTGTGTTGATTGCTGAATATGTATATACGGCACACACGATTCAGCTAATCTGAATGTCAGACTTTGAGTGGTAAGGTTCATAATAATTTCATATACCCACATAGGAAAATAGATCAGTTTACATTGAAGCGGAATTGATGAAGACGTCATCTACGTACTACGTAACCAATCCACATATGTATTAATAATATTTTAATCGTTTATTTGTTTCCTCGGATAAATAAACTCACGTTTTTTGATTGAGAAAAAGACTTGCTCATTCAGGAGTTTGGTAAATAAATAAATAAACGTAGACATTAATAATAGTGACAATGAGACTTGAATTAATGACAATAAACACTATGACTTTGAAACCAAAAGAACTTGCCCGCTGGTGTAATATTTGGTAATGCTATATACTTATTACCTACTACGTACATAATAAAATAAACTTATAGTCTAACTGAATATTTATTAGTCTTGCACCAACATTAAAGGTACCTGACTACATATTGAAGTAGGTGTATAACAGTTTAAAAGCTGACATGGTGGCCAATAGTTCCGTTGAAGCGAGAGGCCCTGTAAGGTGATGCTGGTCATTGGCACGAGGCCGCGGGGTCTTCGGCCGAACCATCTCCCTATAATAACTGACCTACACTAGGCACACCTTAGCTGCACTCTAAGGTTGCGTTGCACCTGGTTACAATAGACGCCCTTTTTTGTGCTAGCTATCTGTCGCTGGCAGTTTATTTTAAACGTGCGCGCGCAGATGGCGCGAACGCAGGGGTCGGAGGCATATTTGTCAGCGTAACAATAATGCACCCTATCTTGAAATACACAGGGTGCATAAAGCTCTCCACACCCGAGTTGTAAACAAACCGAGTGAGGGCAATGGCTGCCACTCCCCGCCCGCTCGCTGCCGCACCGCGGCACCGACACGACGCCATTCAACTGATTCAACCAGGAAGTTCAACATTTATTTTTAGCGATCCTAGAAAACTGTAATGCTCGGGCATATAAAACAGCAAACCCAGCAATCAAAACTGGAAATAACTCGTTAATATCATATCAAACTCAACCACGTTGGTCCCATTACCTAAAAAGAAAACGAAAGGTGACGCTATGACCGTTATATTTCAAAAATGTACGAGCAAGTTGTAAGCCAATGGGAATGACCTACGGAGAACGGAAGGACGCTGTCTCTATACGCGTGAGTGATAAGTCAAACCAACTCGGTGTAACTTTACATTACAAACTTTTCGTAGAGTTTGTGTTCAGAAATTATATAATTGGAACAATAAAATTATGTGCGTCAGAGAAACAAGTCGAGCGTCTCACTACAGGAAACAAAACATTCGGAATCGTTCGGCTACCTATTTTTAAAATCGGTCTTGTGAAAATAAAATATTTCGCTTACCCACTGTCAATATAATACTACGTTTTCTAAAGTTTCACGCTTTTGTAAAAGGGGTGATATTGTCATGAGACCAGGTGTTCATGTCAGGTCAACAGCCGCGGCAGTGCGACAAGTAATTAATACATGAGTACTGTAAATGAGAAGCCCTACTAGAAACCACTTATCATCGGCATTGACATTGGCGTCGAGGGTCGGGGCTACGTGCATGCGCGCTCAAGGGCCAAGATCGCGATACGACCGCTTCCTAGAATTGTTGTCTTCAGCAGATACAGCGAGTGCGGTGGCTGCGGCCGGCGTATGGGCCTGAGTCAATGACCTGAGGGCGAGAAAGGCGCGCGAGTGTGCGCGCGCACGCAGCCGCGCCCCGCCTTTATTTATTACGCTACGCGCGGCGCGCTCGGCGCCGGCAACGGCAACGCGCGGCGGGGCGGAGGCCGCATTCCGGGCGCTCGGCACCGGGGCCCGTCGTACACTGCTAAAATAACGCACTAGTACCATTTCGTCGACGAGCCCACGTCAGTAATCCAGTCACACTTTAAAATAAACTAACTAAAACTTACTCAGTTTCGGGAAGTCTCTGAGCACGTGCGCCCAACCCATGCCGCACTCAAAATCGCGAGTCACAGCCACCAAAGACACTCCCCGCAGTATTAAAAAAAATAGTTTAGCCACAATGTATCTGCCGTTGAATATCAAGTATATATAAGTCAACACAGAAGTTCACATGGCGCGCGCGAAGTATGCGTTAGAGCCGTAAAATGCGCGTCAGCTTCGATGGCGGGATGACGCATTAGTGAGCGCGCGGCGCGGTTCTACAGAGTGCGCAAGCAATCGGGGCGAAGAATAGGGCGCGGGGAGCGAGGGACGCCCCCCGCGGTGGCTCCGAGCTGCCCTCTGCGTCGGGCTCATCGACCGCGCGCCCTCACCGCGGGCCACGGCATGGTGCTACTGCCGCCTGCCGCTAGCCGAGCCCGCTCCGCTCCACGCCACTCCCGCCACTCTCACTCTACCCGCGTACCGCAAGTCGCTCAACACGACGCACTCTCAACTATTACCCACCCATGACACCCATCATGCGCTTTTTCCTGTATCTCGTCCCTTGTTGTTGATAGTAAAGTTGTCCACGCTTGATTCATACACAACACTGAGCCGATCAGACTGACTGTGGAGAATCATCGGCCCTCCCACTATGAATTGTATGTACCTACCTATCTATCTTGAAACCCGATTATGAATATCCGGAAAGGTACCTACCCTACCTACATAAAATGTCGACCGAAAGGTAGATACATAAAGTGTCGGTGACGAATGGACCATCGTAATCTTGATTAGTCCTTATCACTGGTCCATATCATATCATAGATGATAATTCAGTAAGATCTGAGAACGTAAAGGTTAAGAGCCCTTATAAGGACAACGGGAGGCTTGAAAATCACGTGTAAAATTATGCCCATTTATCTCAGATATTTCCCTCATTAGCCCTAAAACGTGGTTACATTTTGTGCTTAATTTGGCTGCGAAACGGCCCGCTTGAATAAAATAAAAACCCACTTCATACGTATTTCAAGTATTACCATTATCACAACAACAACTCGGGACTGCGGTTAAACATCACTTCTAAAAAATCGGAACTCTCGAATCGACGAGATTTACAAACAAACAAGTATCTCGGCAGAACAATGTAACATTATAGCACATGAATAAAGCTTTATAATGTATCGTACGACAGCATACCTAGGTACCAATCACCAAACGAAAACAAAAACTCAACCATATCAAAAAACAATACGTAAGTTAGGTTAGAACCATTATTTTAAATTTTCAGTTTGTTATACAATACTCTAAAATAAATAAAATGGTCTTATGTACTATTTTATGTGGTATTAAATAATCTTTAATTTAGTCTTTATTTCATAAAGCTAGGTCAGGTACTTTTGAAGATATTGAAGATTCTGTCTGTGTGTGATGTCTGCTGCAATCAGAGAGATTTTGAGAGGTAGGGCGATTTGGGATTTCCCGTGGGTCATCCCATTTAAATTGGAGCCGCCCGACTGGGGACTGTACCTCCGCCTTACAGAAGACCGCAGTGAAATAACACTACTTGATGTAGTGTTGTGTTTCTGCGGTAAGTCAGATTGCCAGTGCTCCACGAGGATACGCTGGGCTAGTAGTATTGCTGCTAGCACAGTGAATCCTCATCAGCAACATGGTTGGCACCCCGTATTGATACCCCTGGTATTGCTAGCGGCTATATGCTACGGTGACTGCTTACCATCAGGTGGGCCGTATGCTTGTGTGCCACCTTTGTGGTATATAAAAAATACCAACCCACCAATGATTCCAGGCGATACACTTACTCGAAATCTACTAGATTATAGTATAGTAGTAGATAGTATAGATTATATACTAGGTTCGCGGACGAATGCGAATCGAAACGTGAGCGTGTAACGTCTGTCTCTAACGGGTAAGCTTCGGGTAGGTAAGGTAGTCGTTTGGAACAAATAACCGGTGCAGAAATGACGGCGGCGTACGAAATCAAAAGTGCACTCAAGGAAGGAAATAATAGTGTTTATTGATGGACGAATTACACAACATCATAAGTAAACATTACACAAACAATTATAATTTAAATTACAACCAAGTAGTTGAAACGAAAGAAAACATGATTATGTGGGGCAGGCAGGGTGATCAATAAGGTTAGGAGTGTTATATAGACTAGAGAACTTGTAACAGATTAACGAGCCGATCTATGATATTTTCTAGTGTAGGTGTCAGGTGTCACTTCGAGACTTGCTTTGGAACCTGAGCTTTTACCTGGATTGTACCATTCGTAAGAACGTTACATTACAGAGTAATGCTCTAGTTTATATCCACCTTTAAAGTTCAGACGATGAACTATTTAAATATCGACATAAATTATCTATGCGAAAAATGTCGATATGTTTTTTATATTCCCATCCCTACCAGCAACTTTATTTCAGTCTTCTGTGAAAATAAATGTCGAGTAAGTATGCGACTGAAGGACTTGTAACCATGTCATGAAATAGTAAACAATAATAAGATACATTTAGCACCAGGTAAAGGGCACAAATTAATAGATCATTACTTTTTACACTAGATCAGATTATTCTATTTTTTCCCCGCTCTGGAACGTTACAATGAAGAACTTTTTGAGCATGAGGAGTGAAAAATATATAATCAATCAATAAAAAAAGCAAAATGTTCTCACTCAACATAAGCATAGTCATAATTTCAAGCAATGTTAGGTCCCTCCCAGTTATAATATATGCCCTATGCCCTGAGCCCTCCCACACACAATACGTGCTGCACAATGCACTTAGCTTCCTCCATCGCTATTCGCTACTTAGGCGATATTGAATGAAACATTTGAAAAATACAAAATACGGAATTCAGTTGCGAGCTACTTTTATTCCTTGAGTTTTATCAAGTTTCAAGTCCCCTTTCTGGATAGGTAGGCATCTTCCGCGTCAGTTATCTGGTACAATGACTCCTTTTATCATTTGGAATTAATTTTCAATAGGCAAAATTGGACACCACCTTCTGAAACTAGTATGTATGTTAAAGCGTTTGTTTCGTTGTCAACCGTTTTTTTATTTATTTATTTTATTTATTTAAAACTTTATTGTACAACACCAAGGAATACTTAACTACTTAACTAATAATTTTAGTAATAATTCTTTCATAATTTAATGCCGCAACTATTGTTAAATCAAAAAGTGTTATCTATGATGAGTCGTTACAGAATTCTACTCCCTATATTCGAAGACATGATTTTCACAGAATTACAGTGGAGCTTCGACTTTAATTTTTCCACTTCTTCAAGCTTCAGAAAAAAGAGACTAGGTGCTCGATGCAGACACATTTATTTATTTCAAAGTGATCAAATTACAAAACCTTCTGCTCTTTTAAAGCAGTTGAGTATAAAAGCTTTCAAGTAACACGTGATAGTTGTGATCCCACAACGACAACCTTACACTTCCAAAGACGTACCCATGACAAAACCTCTCACTCGCAAAAATTACAGCGATAACAGTAAGATTTACTTCTTAGCTAATACACGTCGGTCTTATCTGATAAAAAATATACGTTGAAATTATGTTATAGACATACTAGATAATTATGCAGAACATTTCTGTCTCTGAACAGTCTGACTGAGCAAGAGATAGGGACGGCGCCGCCTACGCGCCGATCACAGAAATAGCAGCGCGCGCGCCGCGTCTGACTCAGCTCAGACAATGGGACTGGTGTCCCCGCCTGCGACAGCTTCCGCCAATATCACCACGTCATTGTTGCTATTTCGCAAGATGTAACTGTAGTTACATCTTGCGAAATAGCTCTAGCTAAATATAAAATAGTATATATATAAAATAGTGTATAATATATATATATAAAATACCTTGTCAAACATTTTCCACCATGACAATGTAGACCTCTGTGTCGTCTTCCACATGGAAGACATCTTTTTTAGCGTGAGATGAAATGTATTATCTTATTTTAGTGATAGGAAATTGATGTATAAAGCTTAGAAGAACAATTCATAGCTTCCTCGTATGTCACAAAGGATTTCCACCAGTTATTTCAGATCAGCTATTACAGTTTATGATGAAATTAGTTGTGTTATCCAGCAGACGGATGAGCGTAAACGCAGTCAAATATGCTACTATTCGCTTTGGTTGTAAGCTCGGTATCGTCAACAATCCTAATTACGTTATTGAATGGAGCCATAAAGCCAACGCTGGTAACCAGGTAGTCGAAACCACTGATTCTGCAGCTTGCGGCATACATAACATGAATCAGTTCACCTCTTTCACAGGTTCGCCTTTTTGGGAACCTTGTCTAGTAACACGACATTCCACGATATAAGCCCTGGTCTTTCTATCACCAGGTTTGAAGTTAGGAAGCAAGCAGTACTATCCGTTCTTATGTAATTAACAGAACAGATATTTTAAAGTACTCGTAGATAAAATGTGTAATGTTTGTGAAGACAACATTCCCATGGTTAAGAAGGTGATACTATTAGCTTACAATGTGGGAATAAACATTCGTGTTTTAATTTTATTTGATACCGACATATATTATGATGCGAGTCGAGGTACTCGTAGTCAATTATTCATGAGGATAAAAGTTTTGAACAATTAGTTAGAACACCTACCTACCAAGAACCCCGTGAGAAACATAACAGTGTCGTTTGTTGCCTTACTAACGAAGTGACGCCTTGCAGTGTACCTATACACTTTGGTTGTTCGCAAAGTCCCACCTTACCTTTTTTTATTTGATCTGAGCCTTGTTATAGGGTGGTTTAATCATCGTTTGATCGTATGCTAATGGTGATTTGTCAATTTTGCGGATTATCTATAGGGCGCTACCTATTTATTTGTACTTGCATCTTATTTTTTATAAATATATCTAAATTCTCCTACGTCTCTTATCAGGCATTGCTTCCTTTACCTATAGAGTTTCCAAAAAGCCCCTCGACATAATGACCGTACGGCGTACTGATACGTCTCTCTCACAACCAGTATGTCTAAATCTATATAATATTAGGTCCTTACATATGAAATTGGCGTTTTGTATGGGAGGAACAAAAAGTCGAATATTTTTTAATATAATATATTTAATTAATCAAAGTATGAACCATTATTTTCTATGCACTTTTGCCATCTCATAGGTAGTTCATTGATCCCTTTACTAAAAAAACCAGTCGGACGGGAATCAATAAAATCTTTGAAGGCGATTTGGACTGCCCCATCGGAGTTGAATTTTTTCCCTTGCAAGAAGTTATCCAAATTTCGAAAAAAATGGTAATCTGTTGGAGCAAGGTCCGGGGAGTACGGAGGATGTCTTAGACTTTCCAATTGAAGCTCTTCTAATTTAGTAGCCGTCTGTAGCGCAGTGTGTGGTCTAGCGTTGTCGTGAAGCAGCAGTGGCGTGGAGCGATTGACCAGCCTAGGTTGTTTAGCCGCTAGCTTTTCCATCATGGTTTGCAATTCCTGACAATAGACATCAGCCGTAATAGTCTGGCCAGATTTGAAAAAACTGTAATGAACAATACCGGCACTAGTCCACCAAACGCTTACAAGTAACTTTTTTGGGGTTAATTTTCGCTTGGGGCAGGATTTGGCTGGCTGGCCAGGATCTAACCATTGCGCTGAGCGCTTCCGATTATCGTAAAGAACCCATTTTTCATCACAGGTAATGATTCGGTTTAAAATACCTTCATTATTGTGCCGGTTTAGTAATGTAACGCAGCAGTCGACGCGCGTTTGCCGGTTTGTTTCAGTCAATTCGTGAGGTACCCACCTTTCAAGCTTTTTAATCTTCCCAATTTGCTTCAAGTGAATTAAAACAGTTTTATCACTAACATTGCAGCCTGCAGCTAACTCGGACGTGGTTTGCGATGGATCCGCTTCCACAATAGCCTTCAACTCTTCATTATCAACTTGAGTCTCAGGCCGTCCACGGGGCTTGTTCTGCAGGTCGAAATTTCCAGAACGAAAACGTTGGAACCAAAAACGAACTGTGTTTTCTTTTGCAACACGACCGCCATACACATCATTCACCCTTCGAGTTGTTTCCGCAGCACTAGTGCCACGGCGAAACTCGTACTCGTAAATAATGCGATATTTAAGGTTTTCCATTTTGTAAAATGAGTGACGCAAACAGAAAAAAACAGAAGAAAAAAAACAAATGAATGACGATCATCGAAGCACAAATACATGAGTCTATAGCTGTACAAATTTGAATTTGGAATTCCTTACCAAAGAGGAGAAATTCGTGATTAAAGTGGCCAGTACGAAAAACGCCAATTTCATATGTAAGGACCTAATATATACTTCACTCATTAGCATCACATTTACAACGAAGATACGCTGTGCTCGTAGTAACAGTGAGTCCTCACCTACAACAGCGTTGGCAACGCGTTCGTGATACCCCTGGTATTGCTATCGGCTATAGGCTACGGTGACTGCTTACCATCAGGTGGCCCGTATGCGAGTGGGCCACCTTAGTAAGATAAAGAAAAAATTACACGTATACGTAGCTTTTAAGTGGGAAACTGCATATAGAGGCGATTTTGGTCCCAAAATTTTAGGCCCCACGCAGACGAATTTTAGGTAGAATCTAAAGACACATGTATATTGTGTCATTCCCCTAAAATCGCGACACGCCTTAGCGGTAAATAGGCGACCATCTCATATCCTCTGAATACCGTTGCGTTTACTGGGATAGGAAATATCGCAGATTTTAAGTTATCCTATAGCAGTAAATCCTATGCCTTAGAGTAATGAAGAACCACAATTTTATATGATCGGTAGGTTTGTAGATACATATACATAGAAAACTTTTAATTTGTTTCGCGTCCTAACAATCAAGCTACTAAAGTTAACGAAATATTCTAAGTTAACTTGAAATTTATTCGAGATTAGATACCTAAAATGCAATATTGTCTACTTGAAGGATTGCAGACATTGCAAGGGCAATACGAAATGCAATTAATTTTCGTTCCATCCGTCATTACATTTTGAACGGCAGACGCTACCGGCCAATAATTTCCAATAAGTTTCTCGGTGTGTAAACGTCTTCTTTATTGAAAATGCCGACCAGTATAAATTCGAATTCCACTCCATTCTACATCGCCGCAGAGCGCGCCGGCGACATTGGAATGAAGATTCAATAAACAAAGACCGGTCTCACTCGCCTTAAAACGTATTAATATGGAAATATTGAGACAAACCAACATGAAGTGGCCAAAGTTTATTAACTCCATTGAAAAAAATGAAACTAACCAGTCCTCCAACGTCCACTTGGAGACGGCTTTTCCCACACCTACCGTAGCATTTTAGTTGAGCAAATATTTTGCCGATGTCGGACAAACCGAGCACTCGGATCGAGTTCAACAAACCTAATATTGTACGATAACAAAATACACTCGGCTAAAGAAAAACAATCCTTGGCACCCTCTCGTATGACAAGGATCTGTCTTTCAAGTCTTTTGTTTATTTTAATTTATTATACTTCATTTCGAGAGTTTAAAGATATAAACTACTGATGCCCCATGTGAAAGAACTGCAGATGTTTTAGGGTCGGCAACGCGCGAGTGACACCTACGTGGTGTTGTCCATAGCCTACGGTGACCACTTACCATCAGGTGGACCGTATACTTGTTTGCCACCTTAGTGGTATAGAAAAATAAAATCCCGAAAATGTACACCTCAAATAATCTTTACTCAGTTCGAAAAAGACGCTTCCAACTCATTAAAGCTCGCTAAAATGCGTTTACTTATATATTTCTCGAGTCGAGTGCTTGGCAAGCATGTCTAGAGGCATACTAATGCGATGCTAATCATTACGCCGGACACATATTCATTTCAGTACGGCACTTTGGCACAGCGACCGTGCGACAAAGGCCACCAATCAGTAACGGTCTAGGACTTTGACGAAAGGAAGGTGATGTAGCGAGTCTACGTGCCCCGAGGTGAGGCTTACCAGTGAACTGTACTCTATATCTATGAAGTTATGAACTCAATAGCACGTAGGCCACGTAGCGTCCTCCTTCGGACTTTTTCCATCGGCATACTATTTATAAAGATCATAGTTGATGAAAGAGTACCTACACATACGCTTGAGGTTATATCCTTGTTATAATTTTGCAACCCGCGAAAGAAGAAATCGAGTTCTGCACAATCTGTGCCGTGTAAGTTCACATATTAGGTAATATTCCATGGAACACGTCGGCAAGTCGTTAGACTAAATTACAATATATTATAGAAAATTGTAATTTAGTTTAGTAAAAAAAGGGTAAAAGAATTAAATAGGTAAAGATGTAATGAGCTTAGTTTTTTGACTCACAAATTGACTGACAATTTTCTACAGTGGGATTATATTGCTACAAAAACAAGCGTCCAACTCAAAATGTCGTTTATTCAAATAAATTTCAATTAATTCACCCTGGTATTTGGGTTGCTATTCGCTTTGTACAACGTAATTAAGTCGGTACAAACGACAAATTACCTCGCTTTAGATGAAAACATGCCAAAGCAAGAAAATATCGATTGCGCGTAATTTGCAATATAAATTGATACTTACTTCAAAATAACTCTGAACGCTGTTGGTTGAACAGTCAATACTGGCAGAGCTTATTTTTGTACTGAGCATCGCCACCGGGCAAAGTCGCCCAGCAGCATTCTCCACTACTAGGTACCTCCGCACCGACCTTTACCATATTTATATCTTTAAATAACTGCATATTATGGAGAAAACAGTCCCAACATAAATATAACCAAACATCTTAAGCCTTTGATAATATATTCAGAGGTTGAAACATGAATAGGAAATGTATAAATATATAAAAGGATCGCATGAGTCGAGAAAGGCTAGGGATAGACGAAATACAAAAGTATATAACCACCGGAATGCGGATAAAATTGTATTTTATGTAGGTGTGTGTATTTTGATGCATTTTCCATGTACGGTGTTAACTGTTATCTGTTGAGTACAACAATGTAGACGAATAGATATTGACATCAATGAGGGATATGCGTGCAAGAAAGGGACAGAAGGGAGCCAAGTCGAGCGTGGGAACATTGCTCTCGCTCCTCCCTCAGTAGGTACTCGATATATCAGATGTATGACTGCATTTGGGCCTGGGGCAATTCAATTCAGGCAACAAGTTGACGTAGAAACCACGGTCTGTGTACAGAATGGAACACAGCCATAATTTAGCAGGCTTATAGAAATCGCCACACGATCTTAAATGCCCTGGCATTGGAAAATACAAAATAGTGTGCTATTTTTCAAATTCTTTCATAATTCATTCATTTGCATTCTTGATTCGAGATACGACTTTTTTTAACGATTTTTAAGGGTTCCGTTTAAATATAGACATCTCGTTTCTCAAATTAAACCGAGAGAATTTTATTTGGACACTGAATTTTAAACGCTACCAAAAATGTGTTATACATTATTATGTCACATCGATCGTTTCACAGGTTTCACCAGCGTATATTTTCTACACAAATGCTCTCTCTCTTAATATAATAATAAAACATCAACGTACTTTCTACCAACGTATTTGACACCAAAGTATTTTCGAAATAAAAGGTTAATGTATGATTGTAAGAAATATTAGCGCGATGCGACTTTTTTGAGTATGATTTTGTTTTGGTATTATCGTTCATCATTTTATTCAACGCGATTGGCCCCCTGTTGAAGGAGTTACTGGCCAAAATGTACTTTATACTTAATATTTATTTACTTATTTGTGGATCTCCGACAACTTTGCTTCGGTGGACCAGGTGTTTTTTTATTCAAAACATATTTAATTTGAATAGAATCATTAGAGCTAATGTCGTATGTACCTTATTATTATGTTTGCCTTCCCCACTGAAACTTTTTCAATACGTCCTCGTGCGAATCGAATTGACACGAATTTCATGATAGTGTCAGTCATTTGATAGTCATTTGATTTCTACAATTGCAAAGTTTGTTAATTTTCATGCTAAATCTTATTCTTACTTAGCTGAGCTTTATGTCGCATATGATAGTGTGGTTTGTATGTTCTCCTTTTTGCCTTTCATTTGTTTTCTCGGATATATCTCTTGCTTTCAATGTATATATGTCTTGCTTTCAATTCCTCTTAGCTTCGCCGTAGTCGGGTAAACAGTGCCAATCTAACCCACAGCCCAACTAATGGTCAGCAGTCACCTAGCTTATACTTAACTTCAATGGAGCTTAAGTAAGAATAAGTCCAACGTTTCTTTGAAGGATAACTTTAAATATAAGATACTCTAAGATTAACTGCGAGATGCAATAAGTAAATGTTGACTAAAAATCTTTTAGAAATCAACGGGCACATATTTAAATGTGTAAAATTAATTTGGTACTTTTAAATTGTACTACATACGATTTTATTGATACAGTTCCATATGAGGCTGGGGTGATTGTAGTTAATGTTTATAATATTTATGCTTGCTCGTTAGTGTTTTGAAGTTATGGTGGTTAGGACTGGACATTAAACAACTCTAAATTAAAAAGGCGTAAAATAGGGGATGAAAGTTTGTATGGAAATCCGTATTTTTTTAAGTTAAATCCATTAAAATAAGTAGCAGTGGGCAAAAGAAAAAAAATAGAATTTTAGATATAGGTACATGTTGACTTATTCACTTTACCACACGTGCGAAGCCGCGAGCAAAAGCTAGTATAATATATAGCCTATGCTACTCAGTGATAATGTAGCTTTCTAACGGCAAAAGATTTTTTGAAATCGGTCCCGTAGTTTCGGAGCCTTTTCAAGAAAGACATTATTCTTATGGTTCTCGACAAGGAGCTAGTGGAGCGATGAATCACGATTCACAACTTCATTGAACTGCGTCCCGGGAATCCCGGACGCGTTACTCGAGGCACTCTCCTTCACTGGGACCAACACATCGCTATCACGTTCAAACTAAAGCCAGTCTAAAAGTAAGGTTGTGTATTTAACACAGTCGATATAAGAGTATGAAAGCAACCGATACAATTTATTACAACAACGTTCTGTTACCGTGGTTCTGTCGTAGGACGTTAAAGTTTTTTATAGGTATTACTAGCTGCCCGCCCCGGCTTCGCACGGGTGGACAAAATATTTGATAAATGTCTATATGCTCCGAAACTACTGGACCGATTTCAAAAAACTGTTTTTTAAATTTAGGGGGATGAAAAATAGATGTTGTCCCATTCTCAGACCTACCCAATGTGCACACAAAATTTCATGAGAATCGGTCAAGCCGTTTCGGAGGAGTTTAACTACAAACACGAGAATTTTATATAAAAGAGTAAGGGAAGGGGCTACATATTTGCTGTGTTTGCGGTGGAGACCCTGGGGCCATAGGGTCCAGAGGCTCATCTGCTGTACAAGGAGGTCTCGCGACGATTGATTGCACAACATATTTTGCGAAAGAATCAGCATTGCCATACAGCGGGGCAATGCTGCCAGCCTTCTTGGCACCCTCCCGCGTGACAACGATTTGGGACAAGTGTTTTGTTTTTTTTTTATATTAGGTTAGTTTTTTTCCTTTTAGTTTTAGATTGTCTCATATATATATATCTTATCCTACTTCTTTAAGAGTAATAAAAAAAATGAGAAACGGTTTGTGTTTAACGTGTATGGTTTGAGTAGCGAATTGTTGTGCTATAGGGACGGAGACTTCACTTTACATATTACGTAAACTACAAAATTAAATACAATAGTTAAATATACAAACAGTCTAGCTATTCAAAGAGGAAACGCTGCCAGTATATTCGGCACCTTGCCTACAGGGACTCCTTTTAATCATATATTTTAGTTATTATACGAGTATGTATATTTTCTTTTATGTTTTATGTGAATCTATATATACTTATAATAAAACTGTAACAGGTCCAATTCTGTACATTGAAGATATTTTCTCTTTTTCTATTCTTATTTATGAAGACTATATTCGGTACTGAACCCAAATCTGTATTTTCTGTCTGTCTGTCTGTTTCTAGGCCACGCATCACGCCGAAACTACTGAGCGGATTCAAATGAAACTTGGCACGATATGAGGTGATACTACGAGGTATAACATAGGATACTTTTTATCCCGAAATTCAACAAGGAACACATTCCCCTGGGAAGGGGATAAAAGTAAAAATGTGTATTTGGCTGTAACTCCAAAACAGCTAAACCGATTTGATGGAAACTTTCACTGGCATATAGCTGATTTTACTGGGCATAACTTGAGCACTTTTATTTTCGAAAAATAACTAGGGTTCCGCGCAACAAACATATAAACCCATGAAATTGTAAACGACAACCAAACGGAGGGATTGATTTGTTCACTGGAAGGTAGCTGTTGCTATAAAGCGGTAACTTAGGATTAATTTATTTTGGAAAACTTATAGGGTGCTGCGCGACAAATAAAAAAACCATGCAATTATGAACAAAATCTGAACGGCGACCGACATGAACCGGACTTTTACTGGCAGGTAGCTGATGCTATAAGACGTTACTTAGGCTACATTTATTTTGGAAAAAGTTTTAGGGTTCCGCGCAACAAATAAATAAACCTATGAAGTAGTGAACAATTACCGAGCGGTGGGACCAATTTGTTCACTGGCAGGTAGCTGATGCTATAATTCGTAGTTTAGGATTAATTTATTTTTCCCACAATTAGGGTTCCGTTACACGTAAAAACCATGAAATTGTGAACAAAATCTGAATGGTTGAACTTTCTGAGCTGATGCTAAAAGGCATACAATTTAATTAGGATTCCGCGCAGAAAAAAAAGTCCATTACCTAAATTGCGAACAAAATCCGAATAGTTGAATTGGACAGATTTAAACAGCTTTCACTGGTAACTGATGCTATCAGGCGGTACTCGGTGACTTTTAGTGTAGAAATATAATTAGGGTTCAGCGCAAAATAAATTAAACCCATGAAAAAAATTCAATCCACGCGTACGAAGTCGCTGGCACAGCTAGTATGTAAATAAATCTGTATTAGTTAAATATATATGTATGGAATCCGTGACGTGACAGAGCCCATGGGAAGTCAACATCCTCATAGAGATACTGCTCGGTAGGTACCGTTACACATAAAATTAAAATTGAATGTGCGAGCCAAATGTCAACACCCCACAACAAGCACTAAATTATATCGGCTTTAAATAGCTAAAGGTCCCATAAATACGCGATACTATTTTCATAAGGAGCTTCCAACATTCTAAATGGCTACAAAAGCATTATTCAGAAATGCTCCTAGGTATCTAGCTATAAATTATACAGCAAAACCATACATAGTACTTAGAGTACCTACCTATCAGAAGTCAGAACGCAACCATGCGAAGTAGGTAAAAAATACTTACATGACCACTATGATGGAATGGGATTATGGGAAGGCGGTTGACCTTGTTGGATATTTACATGGCGCATCGCATCGCTGCATCCGTACGTCAGGGCCGCGCGTTGCACCGCTGGGAGACAAACAATCTACTTTATATTTATACCAACCTACACCTATTCATCTACTCGGTGACTCCGCCACCGATGCCGCGCAGTACGACGCGTATCACGCGTACTTCTATCTAGGTACGGATCGACTCGAGTATGCAGGACGCCGCCTGGCCGTGTCCGGTTAGGCGCGTCGCGTTCCGATCCTTCCATGGCACTGAACTCTTGCCGATCACACCACACCATACAGTCCGATCCTAAAACATCCTATAATAAATTGATAGTAATATGAATGCTATATGTACTGTACAGCTTTTGCTTCAGTACCTATCCTTCGATGATCCACTCAAGTTTCGTAACACGGCAGCAGAGTAGCATGCATTTTACGTCTGGCCTGACACAATTTATTTATATGGATCACTTATCAGCAGTAATCGCGTGCGAAAATGTAACGTCCTTCAGTAGTACCATCTTTAATATTTTAGAATCTTTTTCAAAAGTTAATAGATTTTTGGTAACTGTAGGTAAAACTGGCCTTTTAAAATTTAAAGTAAAATGCCGCTTTGAGTTCGTAGTTGGGTCAACAATGCATTCAAAGGATGCAAATTATGCAATACAGTTGATACCACCTGGGAACGCCGACGTGATAAAATTTAAATCGCTTTGTTTGCTATTAGTTCAGCACCTGATAATATAAACGTACATATGAGAGGGGAGTAGCTTAATGAACAAAATTTTAAGCACATTAAGAACACCTTCAGTAAGTGATGTGCCTTGTTAGATGGTGGGTTTTGTTAGATATTTCTGTTATTTATTAATTTAACTGGTAAATTAGACCTTCAGTGACTTATGAGAGCCTACACTGAATAAATGATTTTTGATTTTGATTCCACCTGTTATGTATTTTGAAGTACTTAGCCACTTGAGTGCAGGGAAGGTATAAGAGTAGTATTAGTACACAGTGTCTCCTGATAATAGCTGAACGTAATATTTTATTTACTAAAAACTCTAAAATACATACTTTTACGAACAATAAAAGATATAAGTAAAGTAATATTTTAGAATAATAAAACAAACCTACTAACTACTACTAACTCTACTAATTAATCTCAATCCATACCGTAGCGTCGTGAGCGGAAAATGATTTCATTAAAATAACGTGAACTTGAGAGCTATTGTTTACAATCGATCTTAGTAGCCTCGTACGCAACGTTCGTTCATGTTGGATTAAAAGAAAATTGTTCCACAAGAGAAAAGTTCACTATAAAGTCCTCACTAAAGACCAATAATTAAAAGAGGAGAACTTAGTTCATTCCGGACAGATTTCCGGACGTTGCCGATCTCCCGCGTCGTGGATCAAGCTACTTCGAGATTATAATCATTCTCGCTAAAATAGATTTAAAGATTATTTTAAACTATGTAAGAGAGAAAAATCTCAATGCTTATGGTATAAAAGGAAACCACCAAGTGGTCTCAGATTACTCACATAATGCTGTCAATTCTGTTGTTCATAATTACTAAACTTAACAAATTTGACAGGTCTAAAAATATTGCCATCCTTATTTAACCCCGCACATGAGAAAGGAATAGCAAGACTTTTAGACCTGTCAAATTAGTTAAGTTTAGTAATTTTGAACAATAGAATCGACACCAATGTTTATTTACAAATGCCTAAGCTTTTTACAATTAACCAAATCAATGTGTGCCACCTTGCGTGAAAATAAAATAATAGTCCTTAGAAAAAAAGTATACACTGTTTTTCCCTTTTTCCCGCACTCGGCTCTCAACTCAAGTGGTGCTCTTACTAGTGCATCATGCTTTTTCGACTTCTCCGAGGTTGTCCCGTCATAAAGGGTGTGCATGTGCAAGCGAAAAGAGTGTCACGGCACAGGCTGCTATTTTTATTCATATGTTTATCTACGTAGGTACATATTCAATGTAATTGTGTCTTATTTATTTAATAGGATCACCAACACAAAAAAAAATAACGATAAAATAAAAACATGCTTAGCGCTCACTTAATTAAAGGTAATCACAACTAACTCTTTATGAACATTTTCCGATTTCTAGACGAGAGATAAATAGCTTTAATATCGTGAGTAGCATGTGCAAACAAGCTTTCGGTAATAAGTCTCATCTCATTGACAAATTGACTTGGTTCGATAATGGTGCTAATTCTGTTATACGAAATCATGAAACTTAACTTATTTGACAGGACTTAAAAGTATTGCCATCCTTGAGAAAGGTATAGCAAGACTTTTTAGTCCTGTCACGTTAGTCCTAGTTTAGTTTTGTACAACAAAATCGACACCCTTGATGATCTACTTAAAATAATATTAACTTTTATTAGTAAGGCCAGGATACATTTTTAAATCCAACCTTATATTAAGTGAAGCATTGTTTCGAACTTACAAGTTACAGTAAATTATTGACTTGTTTAACTGTTATGTTATCGAGTTGAACTTTGTAAGCGAGTTTATGGCGGGAATCAAGCAAATTGACTGGGATTTCTTACATTTCGTGATACATATTTAGGGTGTATATTCAGTGTTATTTTGAGAGGCAACGGTCCATTTTGTGGCTGAAGTATACAACATTGAAATTTATATTTGGCTTTTTGGTGACTTGTTCTAATTCTTAACTTATTTGTTGCATTTGATGTAGGGGTCTATTATGATCTGCTGCTCCTTTAGATTTGCTCTAGAAACTCCAGAAAGCATTTAAACTCGCGGCACTTAATAATTTTGAGTGCAAAATGTACATACAATTTGAGAAACTTAAACATTTCGCACATTGGATACTGGCAGCAAATAAAGCAATCGTTGAAGAGGATTCTAAAATGAAACGAAGCTATTTTCTTGGTCTGAGAAAATAACTTTGTATGAATTTTGTCTTATGGAAAAAAGCAAGGCTAAGGAGGCCACTCTAAAGTTCTTGCTTCTCGTAGTAAGTAGGTATTTAATTTATTTCATCTAAGCTCTTCAATCAAAGTAAGTTTGTGTTGCGGGCTTGCGATACCGATATAATTAAAAAGTTCAATATGATCTACCATACGATGCAACCAAGAATATATCAAATGAAATATGCATATGAAATTTGATTTGAAACTGTGAAACTATTAGGTAAAATATTGGATATTAGATACAACATCCATGTCATGTCTAGGCATCTAGTTGCTAAAAAGAACTAAAACTTTATCGCAAATGTTTTTAGGCCATGGGCTGGAAGCATCATATTAGGTACTGTATGTGTACTCTTTGATACTGTACCCGAGTGGAAGAGCTTTTACTGAGTGAGCCGATCGGCCACATAATCGATAGATGGTAAGTGTATTGTCTTAGTTCAAAATGCGCAAAAAATGGTTCGCGTCATGAGAGCTTAACCTATAGATTCAAATTCAGATAGCATCTGCTGATTAATAGCTTTGAACCGTTAATTAGACTCCCACTATAACAATGGAAGATCGCACATCACATGTCATGTCACCGACCACGATCAACCAAATAGGTAACGAAAGCGCTCGGTCAAAAGTAAGTTTTGCGCCCTGCATCCGACTTCATCAGCTAACACCGCCAACTTTAGAGAGTAACGGAAGATGAGTTGGTGTTAATGTGCGATAGAGAGGAGGAAACGGTCGCGGAATGCGGCGCACTTAATTTTTGTAACGGGCTTACTTACGGGTCGAGAAGCGCGCGTTGCAGCCGAGAGGAGCATGTAGTACGGGCCACAAGAGGCAGGTGGGGGGGTCGGCTGTAGTACGACGGCTCGCGCTTCTCGTAAAGGAAGCGACCCTGGCGCGGTCATTGCTCGCCGCGACCGCATTCCTCTCCCCGCCCCCCGCCTCACTACGGCGCCTGCGCATCAATGAACGGCTCGCGCGCAACTGCCGCACGGCGCGCGTCACCCGCCCTGTCTCGTTCCCGCCCGCCGCTCTTCGTTTTATCCCCGTCCTATTCATCCCTAATCTTATCTATCGGTAGGTACCGACCGATAGATGGTAGCCCATGTCCATATTATAATAATACTAACATAATATTTTATTATTAAGCAGTAGTCAAACGGAAACGCAAGGCTAACCAACGCTACCTAGAGACCAGAATACATATCTACTATGTACGACACACGAGTCAAATACTTAATTAAGTAGGTATGTACGTAAATAGTTCTAAAAGTTTACAAAAAAAATCTTGATAGAGAAGTTTAACAGAAGATTTTCAATGTGATTGAATTGCAATCATCCATGATTACTAGGTATGGTACGAAATAGACAATCTTAGATTGATTGCAATTGATCAGCTACCTATTGTAAGTAGTAAAGTAGATTTTGTTTGCAGACGTGTACAGCCACTCGGAGAAGAGTCGGATGCAGATGCTACAATAACACTTCATTCAGCAATTTTATATTAAGTAGTTAAGTACTTGGGAGGATGTAAGTGCACGAAGGGATTCGAATCGAAACTAATAAACTTTTAATTAATTAACTTACGGATTGTTGCCGAACCTAGTTGAAGAGTAGCTGAAGAGGAGCAGGAAAAGTTATCAGAGTAGGTATCTCTCTGCAGACTGGCTGCACCCTTAAAGCCTCACTCAACATTAAAAGTGTACTAGTAGTAACTAACTAACTAGTTACTACTAACACAAACAATCGTAATCTATAATACTCGTATAAAAATGAATACCTAGCTAATGTTTTGCTAAGCGCAAATCTAGAGAGCGGCTGAACAAATTTCACTAATTCTTTTTTTAGAATATTCCTTGAAGTACGAGGATGGTTCATACGAAGAGAAAAATTAAAAACATTGCCTGATTTTATTGGTAAATGTGCGTCCCGTGCGAAGCAGGGGCGCGCCTTAGTGGTAAATAAAGCAGCTAATGGTTTGAGCTTTATTTGTTGTGCTAAGTTACCGTACAATATTTGCCCAGCGTGTAACGGTTTCGTAAATTTGTTGTTAATACTGATGTTAAACAATATTGTGTACCTACATAGTATTCGTAGCGTAGGTACGAGTATTGTCGGTTACTGTCACTACGACGACTCAGTAGTTGCATGCCACACTTAAAATAAGTGGATTGAAAACAAGAAACCGACGATACGAGCAATAAACACATTTTGATCGTTTAATGGTTCACGGGAGCCATAGAAAGCGTCCACGGTCCACCTTAGTTGTCCAACGACTTTGCGCTTCGTGTTCGTGGCCAGCGCGGTCAACGCTCGGCAAACTGCCGGACTTACAGGTTCAACATGGATACGGAGCGTTGGAATCCGCGGGGGACAAAAAAGAAATGCGCCTTGCCCGCCTGCCGCGCGCATCTTGACTACTAAGCAACGGCACTGCCTTTGCCTGAGCCTGAACTACCTAATAAAATACAACTGCAATTGCATGAGGACAACGGAATCATTGTATTTTTATACAAGTTTAATTATATTTAGTGCTCAGAACCAGAGTGTAAAGCTTTTTTAAAGAAACACTTTCTAATTAGGTATTTAGGTGCCTATTGTGACATTGTAAGCCAACCACTAGGTATAACTTTACCAAGCCGATTTGCTGCCGCGTTGCTTTCGCAGTCTATGGATGGCTTGTTTTTGGCACGCAAATAACGTTGGTAATCATTAGAATTTATAAATTTCAACTGCAACAGAGCTGGGTTTATAAGTACCTATACATATATACAGTAAATATTTGTTATTGTGTCGTGTTTGAGTATAAAATAACACTCTTTATTTCTTTCTATATCTATTTTCTTTTACCTATCTAAATAAAAGTATGTATGCAGATACCTACGTACCGTACGTAACGTAGTTGCTAAGTGATACGAAGATTGAAAAGATCAACTGGAACATATTCGTGAACCTAATTTGTCGATCAACTAAAATCCCTTGAATGGATTCATATTTGACAAAGTTCGGTAATACTAAGTTCAAAATTCAATTTCTGTTCAAATTATTTTATGTAATGAGTTATCTTGCACCGATTGTGAGATTTTCTACTATGGTGTTAGTTTTTTTTGAAGTCATCAAACGGAAAGTTTGAAAGCAGGTAGGCTCCAACAACGGGAAGTAAAAAAAGGATGACTCCGATTTTTTACATTCGGTACGAAGCGCAGCAGATAGGTAGGTCAACCCGAACAACAAAGAAGTCGATTGCAAAAATGGTTATCCTACCTACTTGCGTATCGTCTTGCAATATTTTTGTTGAGTACACGGGCTAATTATGTTAGGGAGGTTTTTGTAACTTCATATAGGTAGGTAATCCCTAGCAAACTGTTGGAAGTATAAAATCAAAGACTGTTGGTTGAATCAACACTCAATATTACATCGAGGCCAGCAGTCAACGTGATTCGTGCCCTGACTGGTTGTGACCCTGATTCTGACAATGCACTAGTGACACTACTGATAAGTTAACTCTTGCAGAATGCATGAAACATGTGCCGAATCTGTATACATAAAAAATCTTAGGTCTGTGGGTTTATAGGTAACAAGCTTGTTGAAGCGCATGAAGGTTATACGCAGGCATGCGCCTGGCCGCTTATAATTTTAGTTTTTTTTTTTTTTTTGTACCATTAAATCTTTTTTTCTTCTCCTGTCAATAATAAAATTTGTCATGAACTCACCGTAATTCGTGCTCAAGATATTTTTTATTTAAAAGACCGCGTCTTCTCTAAGCTGTTACTAACGACTTCGTCTGCAAAATTGCATATATGCTTCCCCAGGATATCATTTATGTTCTTGTCAATTTTATTACGATCCGTTCAGCCGTTTGTCTTGAAAAAGGGTACCAAATAAACAAACAGAGTCACTTTCGTATCTATAATAAAGCTATAATATAAGTATGGATAATAGATATATTTATTTGTACACTATGACGCAAAGTGTGACGCCTTATTGCATGTACATTTAAAGTGAAATAAAGCTTACTTTGTATAACCTAGTCTCATCTAGGTATTAATATAAATCTCCACAGTGTATTTAAACATTTTTAAGATACAAGAGTTCCTATTAGAATTAATGTCGATGAGCACCTACTCAACGCGGAACTGCATCAAGCGACAAATCGCTAAAATAATTATGTGACGTGTAGTAGAGAAAAAGGTACGGAGCGCCGCACCGCCACGCCGAGCCCGTTTCCCGTTCTGAGAAACCCTTAGTTATGGGTCGTATTCTCAGAAAAGTTGCGGGACTTTACGTGCCAAATTCTTATTACAATGCGGCATAGATGCACATTCCGAGCGAATGCCCGAGCCAGCCCTTTGGTGGGCGCGCCGCGCGAGCAATCTGGTAAACTCAAATCCCGCTACCGAAGGCATTGAACTCGCGATAAACTTGCTTGAACATTTCAAGTTTTATTTAACTAGGTTATTTGAGTGCTTAAAGGAATATCTGCGTTCGGTTATCAAATTTCATCCATGGCCGGTAGGTAGTACAATAAATACTTATAACCTTAGAGTAACTATAACGTTGTAATTAATCACATCGCTTACCAGACACATTAGTAAGCAGGAGATGCGGAACAATAATTAATTCAGAAATCAATGTTACAGAACATTTTACGAGATCGCTGGTCTAGTGGTTAGTACACCTGACTGCTACGCTAGAGGTCGTGGGTTCGATTCCCGCCGGGGCAAACAGTTATGTGACAAATATGTTTGTCTTGCGTCTGGGTGTTTGGTATATATTATAAGTATGTATTTACAAAAAAAAGTATATAAGTATTGTATCAGCTGCTGGTTCCCAGAGTACAAGCTTTGCTTAGTTTGGGGCCAGATGGCGCTGTGTAATAATGTCCAAACATTATTATTATTATTACTTACATTCTCTGCTAGGTACCTCCTATAGCTAGGTATATCTAACTACTCTATGGTTTAATTCAGTTAATAGTGTAAAATATCGCTCCAGTCCCAGTGTAATGTTGATATAGATATGAGATTTAATAGTTTCTTCTCGCAGCCAGCCACTCTAGGGGTCCACCATAAATAATTAGTTGCTATAGCGGTCTTAAGCTTATTTAGATGCGTTTCCAACCCAAAACTCAATTCCAAGGAAACATGACTAACATAATAAATGAACAGGATTCTACTTTGTCTGCAGAATAATTTGTTGCAGAGATAACGGTAGACTACCTATATAATGTAGCTACCTACTACGTGGACAGTGGATACGTATTATTTTTAATGTATTTTACTGTTCATAATAGGTACACAAACAACGGTCATGCTTACATTTGCGTTTTGAATACGAGACGTGAAGAGAGGCGCCGCGCCGCTAGAAGATGAGTGCCAATTGTTAAAGGCTGCACCCTACCTAGTCGCTCAACTATGGTTCCGGATCGGTGTCATTGACCGACCACCGTCGGAAATAGATAGGTACTCCCCCCGACTGTTCCGGCGCGGAGTTCTACGTGCATACATTACATTAACTAGGTAATTTTTTATATTACTTATAGGTACCGCAGAGTAGTTAATATACCGATATCTTTGCTTTTATACCACTATGGTGGCAAACAAGTATACGGCCCATCTGATGGTAAGCGGTTACCGTAGCCTATGGACGTTTGCAACACCGGCAGGGATTAACACTCATGCGTCAATAGAACTAAACCACGCGAGGGCGAGGCTACATCACATACCATTTTTTTAAATAATACGCTTAATACAGCAAAGGATATACCTTATACCTAGAGACCTAATAAAATGATTAGATAACTAGATATTTTTACATTTATATGTCTGATGTAGGTACGAAGGAAATTAAAATTACGCAATATGTAGCAAAAAAAAAACTCTAGAAATAGTGTAACCAAAATGCCATCTAGTGACCTATAATTTAAATAAATCGAGCCATGATTTTAAAATCATTAACATAATAATATTTTCTTATCCTACGTTCAATTCAATGTTAACAGCCCAAACAGAAATATAAAAAATTCGTCGAGTCGTCGCGTCACGTCGATACCTTAGCTTAGACAGTCAGACAATTACTAGCCATTGAATGAATACGCGAAGGCACGAGTAAGTAGTAACGCGAGACCTAGAGTACACTACGGGAAATAGCGCGTGTGACGCGACTCGGGCGACGATTGTGACGCTGCCGCGCTGGCGGCAGATAGGCCGCACGGCCGCACGGCCCCGCGTGTGGCGTCTCGCCGCAGCATCATGTCATGCTAGATTGACTCGGCACGTTCGATCAGAATGATGTCGTGGTGTTCCGAGTAGGTGGGTCGCCTGATCTCTCCGGCGGCATTGCAATGCATATCCGGGGCGGTCGATACGGGCGGCGACTTGCGCGGTGCTGCGGCGTCCCTCGCCGCCCCGCTCCTAAAGCGGTCCCCTCACGTCTTAGAGTCCCCTCTACGACGATTCACATCGATTCGCACGCTTGATAATTACAAAAAGAAGCTTGTTGCAATGATTTATTATCGGACGCCAATGCTCTCGTACGGTATCAAGAATTGGCAGTGTGATAAAAACTACTTATTCAAGATTTCTTTATGATGTTCGTCGAGGTATACTATGCTTGTACGGGCAACCAGTATTTTAATCAAGTGTTACTTAAACTTAAACTTCTAACTTTTTCAATTGAGCAAGTATCATAACTTACTACAACTTCGTTGATCATTATCAACAAAAAGATTCAAGCTGCATATTTAAAAACAAGCTAGTAAAACAAACTAGCTTTTGCCCGCGGCTTCGTATAAATGTTACCCACGACGATTTTCAGAGATTTAAAAATGTCGGAATTTCCTATAAACTTACCTCCCCAGTCAAATAACACTACATCAAAGTAGTGTTATTTGACTGCGGTGTTCTGTAAGGTAAATGTAAAGTCCCCAGCCGGGCGGCTCTAACTTTAATGGGAAAACCCCCGGTGGTCCCAATTCGCTCTACCTCTTTTTTAAGCTCGTGTTGTGATTCTTCACTGTAATTAAGCTTAGAAAAACTCATTGATACAGGCCGGGGTTCGAACCTGGGCCCATCAGATGACAGGCCGTTGCTTCAACCACAAGGCCACCACGGCTTCAAATATGAGTTTGTAATATTAATTTCGCTTTTTTCGTATATTTTGATAATTAGAAAGTAGGTATGTTTAGTCATTATTATAATCCACAATTAACTCTAAAGAACATAACTCCTGTATTTGGAACGCCTTAATTTTTACAAACCAACAAAAAACCAAGTTATATTTTCAAAATATTCTATGTACCTACAGAACAGGACCTGTTACAGTCCAAGCGTAGATAGATTATACTTTCAACAAATTCTTAGTTTTCGAAACTTACCAAATTTAATATTAGTATTTGTTTGGTTATAATGATTGCTAATATATAAACGTTATTTTAGCGAAGTATGAACGAGCAGGCACTTCACATACAAAGTGGTTAGAACTGAACTTCAGGCGCTGTGTTCGCCAACCTCCTCTACAAATTATTTACCGCTTTCAGAGTGTGAAAAGTTTTTAAATGTAATTACATGATTCCAAATAATAAAAATGTCTCAAAGCTTATACCTGCCTAGTTGTCCCTACCGGCCTACGCTTATTTGAGTGTGAGAGAGCATAGTCCACCGAGGGGATCCAGTCCAGATTGAGGTACTTAACGACATTGAATTGCATCTCCGACGTATGCAGAGAAGCTTAGAAAACTCCACTTTATAAGCCGGGTTTGAACCGGAACGACCAGCCACTTAAGCACGCGGCTCCGCGGGGTGTAACTTCTGCATAGCTAGGACCTCAGAGGCAACCCTACATCCAACGAACCGAGAAGGGTGGGAGCTGCTACTGATTAGTTCGGTTACAGCTGGTTACAATATTTGTAGCCATTATTATTTCCATTATTTAATTATTTTCTTATTTTAGGTATTTTAACCATACTTATAAACATAAAAAATGTATTATATTAATATAATAATATTTTATTATTATTATTCCCATTTTTAATATGGGTGTGAGGGTGTGACCACATTTCAGGTCTCGGTCACTAGGTCTACACTTTAATAAATATATGTATATATATAAATTCCTGATTTGCACCCCTCAGACCAAAAGCTAGGTACAGTTATAAAGAAAACTGCGTTTTCTATTAATTTTGCGACCTTTCGTCGCCGAATATAATTGAAAACTCTCTGAAAAAACAATCGCAGTTCTATCGAATTGCTTTGTAGATTCGAATTTCATTTATTCTTATCACAATTAAAATTAATCTTATTAAATATTTATCCGATGGAGGTTCAGGCCTTACAGTACGCCCATCTACCTACATTAAAAATAATAGGTACAAGTACTTACCTTTGTCGGGCTGGATTAAACTATGTTTGACAATTATCACTTTGTCGGTCATTCAAACGCTCAAAAGTTCAAATTCCCTAACGAGCGCTGTACCCAGTGGTTGCACATCTATTTAAACTTTGCAGTGCTTTGTTGCCTTACCTAAAACTAGTTAAGCCTTTAAGTTACTTTGTTATAAAGCGGCGTGGCGGCTGGCGCGGGCGGCGAGCTAACGCTTTATAAGTGCAGTCGAAGTTAAATTTTAATGCAGTTAAAGTTAGTTATTTCAAGTAAAAAGGTGTTAAACACACACTCTTTTCACCCGACTACGGCGAAGCAAAAAGGAGGGTTATGATTTGGACCGGTATGTACTGTCTGTAATAAGGTATTTATGTTCATCTGTTAATTCCCTCATAAGTTCTAAACTACTTAACATAATTTGACAAATGAGGTATCGTTGGAAGCGTCTTGAGCGCCTTGAAACCCATGAAATAGTCAAAGAAAATACATAGTGAACCAAATCCGAACGGCTGGACCGATTTGTCCGCAACTTTAACTTTAACTTTAACTTGGCAGGTAGCTGATACTATAACCGTATAGTCACGCCAACTTAGGTTGATCTGATTTTGGAATAATAATTAGGATTCCGCGCAAAAACATAAAGCCCATGAAATTGTAGACAAAATTTATTCCACGCGTAGGAAGTCGCGGGCACAGCTAGTCTATAATCCAATTATTATTAATATTAGTTGTAATATAAAATAGATAATATAAATTAATAAATGCCCTCTCTCTATCACAATTGCTGTGCCCTATAAACAGGGTGTGTACTGTGTATTAGTATAACTCTAAAATGCTGTACGCTATTGCAATAAAAAAATATGATTTATGATTAATATTAATATGACGTCTTCTCAATTCAAGTCAGTAACGATCTGTCACTGCCGTCGACTGTATCCAGAAACTCCAATAAGCATTATCATTAGTTATAATAAGCATTAAAATGCATATCACTAGGCATTTCAATGCAACACAACGATATTGAGAAACCCGATATTTCTCTTACACTCGACACTAGCAAAAAAAGTCCTCGAAGAGGATTGATTGCCATAGTTAGGAAGAAGAAGAAGAATGCGACAGCGGCGGGTGGGCGGCCCGGTGGCTTGGCGCGGCGGAGGTCGTTTCGTTTGCCGACGAATCCGAATCCGATATTTTCGTTTTATCGTGCTTGTCTTGTCAGTCAGTGAGACCGCTATCTATTCCACAAGCCGATTTCTGTTTTGACGTATTCGGCTTTATATGGTTTAGTTAAATATTCGGCTTTGTATGGTTTAGTTAAAAATATATATTTCCTGTTCTGTTTATTTCATAGTTAGTTTACGTGAATACCAAAAAATGTATTGGGGTTTTGTAACTTGCGGTCCGAACGAGGCGCTGGTGGTTTCTGGTGAGTATTTCCTTAAACGCCTGCAATTAAAATTCTGGTATTATATGCTAATTTCGATAGATTATCTTTTTATACTGATTCTTTATGTGTGTTAGATAAGAAAAGCTCACTGCGAATTACGATGTTATAAGCAACATAAAATCTCTTCATAAATTTGTTTTCTTAAATCTTCGTAATATCAAGTACTTTAGATTGCGAATACTTCAATTGATGTCACAAGCTAAATACAGATGCGCTCATTCAGTGTTATATATATAGATAATTGACTGGAACTCCTAGCTTGCTTTCTTGACAGTGAGGTTTAGGTATAACTTACCTTTATACATACAAAACCTATTTACACACCAACTAATAAAAAAAGTGGTCGCAACCTATGTGATAACTCTCACTCCTACTGACATTACAATTATTTAACATACTTTTTAAACATTTGCAAATAATAACTTCAAGGAGTTGCTCCACATAATTTATAGTTGCTCATAAAAGTTCAAACATCAGTATATAGCTAACCTTTTCTCTTTTTGGTTTTTGTATTCTTTATATTGTTCTATTCTAGTGGCTCCTGGTCACCAACAAATGTAACAAATTTAGAAAAAAGCATTAATCTGTTCACTTAGTTATCATCAGCCACCTTTAGTCACCATTGGACAGTGTTTCCAAGTCCATAATTATTCATGTTTATCCAGCCCAGAATGATGTCTTGCACGCTCTTGCTCTTAAGTGCCTTAATAGGGCCTAAACTTAATAAATTATTTTTTATTTTTGATGGCTCAGGTTAAAGCAGGGGTGTGCATTGCATATAGGCAAAAAGTCATTGCCTACCTCCACTAAAATCAAATACACTTTATAATGCAGAAAAATATGCTACCATGTGCATATTTCATTGAGATAGGTAAGATTTTATGTTAATTCCTGTAACTGCATACCTGAAAGAAAATTCTATACCTGTCCCTGGGTCCATCATTCTGTAATTCTTCATGAATAACCCAGAAATAGTACTATAACACTGACCCATCCCTACTTCGTCTATATAAACAGTCCAATTAGTCAACTAATGACATTTTAATTATGCCATTATCATATTACATTAATAGTGGCATGACAGGTCCATTTACTTTATGTCTACAGCAAATAAACTGGCCTACAGGCATGAAACACTTTATTGATGCCAGTAGAAATATCTTGAGTTAGATTTTGATTCATCAATGAGTATAATTTTAAGAGAAAGAGCACCGTGTATGGCTTTTTAGTATTTAGCACTGGCTTCTATACATAGTTGACTTTAACTTTTTTGATCTTTATCTGTGCAATTATTATTCTCCTTAACATAGGGTTAACAAATAATAAAGGATTGCCCTGAATCCCACTCTTGATTGCATTGCTGCTTTCCATCAGGTAGGATGTAAGAATGTTTGTTATCTTTGCAATGTAAAAATAATTGTAATTTTAACCATCTCACAGTCATCTAGATAAAATTTTAATACATTAATGGAGTCTTAATAGGCCTTAATTGGCTCTACAATGAAAATCCTGCCCCTTATCTGAACATGTTGTAAATTGCATGCATGAGTACATTATATTATTATACCGAAAATATTAATATGTAGTTGTACTAATTAGTGTAAAGAAATTTATATTAAAACCACATTGCCACTTATATTGAATAGAATCAGGTTACTTGTACCCTATGGAAGGTCATATTGATATATGTATATAAACAAACATTGTCTTGGTAGTTGGTACATTTTGTGTATGTATAGTTGTATACATATACCAAATTATTATAAATATCTGCTGTAGCCAGTGCTGTGATGTCGCCAGCGTAACTTTCGCGTTCTTAGCACTTATGGCTTAATGTATCACAACATAAAGTATAATTTTGCTTATTACAATATTTGGCATGACAAGCCACGTGGTACCACAGACCACTTAATTTTATATTGCATACAGACATAGTATATCAATGTAGCCATAGCTAAGTGTTAGTTACATTACAACATGCTTCATCAGTACCATAGCGCAGCTGTAAGCTTGTTCCTGCGAACTGTAGTGGGAAGATTATATCCTATTAGCTATTAGTAATTTAATTTACGGGTCTTTTCACATTTGATGATGAATATATATCGTTTTGTATGAATATAAGTGGATTACTTGTAGACTTATACTACTTATTGCACTTGAAGCTTGCAGCGATCTGCTGCAAGTTTTCCTGTTGATGCATTTTATTATGTAGGTAGATATTTCTTTTTGTTATTGCGCATAATGTTGCATTCGCAAAACGAGTAAAATAAAACTGCAGCTTAGTGTATAGGTACTATTTAGAAATAAATCAAGGCTATTTTTCTCCAGGATTTCAGCCAGTATATTTCCGCGGCTTCGCCCTTGTAGGATACATTTTCTGGATCTCGATAACAGTTCCACATTCTGGGTCCAACAGAACTATAGCTAGGAAGACTTCATAAGGAGTAGAATTCCCGACACACGCACACCGGTGGTTTTATATAAAGATGTAGTTTTTTTATACCACTAAGGTGGCAAACAAGCATACGGCCCGCCTGATGGTAAGCGGTTACCGTTGCCTTTGGACACTTGCAACAGCGGGGTTATCACTTGCGGACCCTGTATATTAAGTGAAAACTACTACACAGTTAATTAATATTTGTGGCAACTCTACATGTCATTGGGAATTACCACTGCGCTCATGCGTCATCTCTTAATTTTAATGAAAGTCAATAGTTACGTTATAGTAGTATATTAATTGATTATATGATAAGACCGCTAGGGGTCGCTAGTTAGTTATAGTGTCGGAGGACGATAATCTTGGATAAGACAGAGAATGCAAAACAGCTGTATGACATTTTCCAAAACTACGAAATCTAACCCAAGTACCCTGAAGGCTGTATTGTTATTATTATTATCGAACAAAGCTCTCATACAGTTCAATAGTACATATAGGTAACATATATGGCTATGTTATTGATGCTCTTTATTCAGTACAAGGTTATGTCGCTACTCTAATTAGGCATAACTTACATGGCTGGGCCGGGCCACTTAATTCAGTTAATTGTAGTTATACCAAACTACAGTTGGATTCTAGTTTCTCATTATAATTTCTAGGTATTTTATTTCTTGTTCAAAAACCATTGGGATTCTAATTACTGAAGGTTTCGAGTTTTGAAAACAACTAATACCTTTATCGTAGTACTTACTATTCTAAACGTTTTCTAATAATTTGATATTTTAAAGTTTTTTTTCAATCTCTAAACTAAACTCTAAACACTATTTTAGATAAACTAATACTAACTGCATTATTCTTTATCCATAAAAATGCTACATTATCTGCGTTGAACAACTTGAACATAACGGAATTATTGCTATAATTGTCGAGAAGCTCTGTAAACTTCTTCTACTTGGCTTCGACAATTTTTGAATTGGAAAATGAACAGCGCTGCGGCGGTGAAATGAGGAACTAGAAATCAGTATGACAATTTTGACATTACTCGAGTTACGTTTTAGAATACTAAGTCGAAAAATATTCTTACTACTGGCACTGATTGCTGCATTATGTACAAACTATCATATTGTATTATCTTTATTACGCTTACACCAGGAATATGTTGTCGTTATTATATTCATTTACCTAAAGAGAGGTAGGACGAAAAGGCATCCCCGTGGGTTACCCATTAAAATTGGAGCCGCCCTATTGAGAACTGTACCTCCACCTTACAGAAGAATGCAGTCACATAACACTACTTTGATATAGTGTTAAGACCCACACATAAACTAATAATGATATACAAAGATATAATCCGTAGTACCTCAGAGTAGATAATATAGTTGGTAGTACTGATGAGAACGTTTTTGTTTTGCCCAGGATGTTGCTACACGAAACCGCTGCTCGTGCCCGGCGGGCGCGCCTTCGTCTGGCCAGTGATCCAAAATGTCCAACGCATCTCGCTCAACACCATGACGCTCCAGGTGGAGTCTCCAACCGTCTACACTTCCCAAGGCGTACCTATATCGGTCACAGGCATTGCTCAGGTAATTTCACGTTCGATCCCCATTCCACTCGGAGCGAATATTATCCAGGGACGTACGTAATATTGGTATCGTAGCATATTGCAGTTCTTTTTATCAATGTAAACATTATTTCGCTGTTGACCTAAATGACATCGGATTACAGCTATTTCTTTCTTTGAAGCGTGGTTAACCAACCTATTCAAGTTATAAAGCGTAATGTATTTGAATTGCAGGTGAAAATCCAAGGGCAGAACGCCGAGATGTTGCTCTCCGCGTGCGAGCAGTTCCTCGGTAAATCCGAGCAGGAGATTCAGCACATAGCCCTCGTGACCTTGGAGGGTCACCAGCGCGCTATCATGGGCTCGATGACCGTCGAGGAGATATACAAGGACCGCAAGATATTCTCCAAGAAGGTACGTAACTATTTATATCACTAAATGCCTATGATTGTAATACAAGCTTTTGTTTAACTTGTTCTTGTTCAGGGTCAAATGTTGCAAGATTAATTAGAACCAATTGTCCCTATTAACGTACGTAGTTGGATTTTTACATGTTGGTTCAGTTTTGATGACAATGTATTTGTATTGCATAACCTGAATCGACATCCAGGAAGAGCTCCAGATAAAGGAACTCTTCAATTGTCAAAGGACAGACACAAAATGTTGTGTACACATTTTATTATGACCAAACCCCGGGTGCCTGTAGGTCAACGTGAAGAAAAGATATGACCGCTTATGTCGCAAATTTTCGCATATTTTGTGATTTCCGCGTACTTCCCGTTGACCTAGAACCATGAAATTTGGCAATAAGCAGTGTCTTGCAGCACAAGTAAAGGGAAAAATCTGAAAATCGTAATATATGTAGTTTAGAAACAAAAAAAAAAGGAAATTTAGTCTTAACAATCTTATAAAAATATCAGTTCATGTATTCGACACTAGATGGCGCTGTGTTTCTTTTGTTTTGAAATAAGTAGTCTCGGATACTCTGAATTCTCCTTTACCTAAAACTGAAAGTCCTGTCAAAATCCGTTCAACCGTGACAAAACAAAAAGGCAGTTATAAAAATGGTAATGTATGAAAAGTTCTAAGTGAATTTAAAGTTGTTATAAAAAACGAATAATATTGTTTGCTCATATTCAGTAGCTGTGCTCTTTCCAATAGACTTTACAAAAAGCCATTGATAATATAATTAATTCAATTAATAGTGTAAAACTGTGAATAGTTGCTTAATACAATATCGTATTTGTTCAAATATGTTTTGTTACTTGTTTACCTAGGTTAATAGCTTTTAATTTTATAGTAAGCTTATTTATTTTATGTACTATGTTGTTTCAGGTGTTCGAAGTGGCGTCGAGCGACCTCATCAATATGGGCATCACAGTCGTGTCTTACACTCTGAAGGATATCAGGGACGAAGAGGTATGTATGATTCCGTTTTGGAGTGCGCGCCAAATTTTTGACCGAACTACTAAAAGGTGTAGGCAATGCGCACACGCAGTTCAAGTTAGTAAAGATTAAAGTAACTAACGCAACGCGACAAGGATATTGCGTTCATTATTAGAGTTGCCCATCTTATAAAGTAACCCAGCTTGGGTCGGTTCGGGTCAACTTCAATTTGAATACAGTCGGCTTTCGACCCTGGGGCAGCACTAATTGAGACTAAAATGCATGTAGGATGCCAACCTGAGTTAAGTTCATAGCACACACATCAACTTGGAAAACAAATGACCTTTATGTCTAAGTTTAGAAATAGGAATATTTTATTAGCTACATTATCCCTGAATAAACAATAACACAACTCTATTAATGATGTACAGATCTAGATGTGATCTATGTAACGATAGGCCCTTTACCTTTACTTCAATCAGCTTCGGCGTAAATTGTACCAATTGCGATACTCTTAGGTATCATTTTCTTGTATGATGTTCTAGCCGTAGTGGCCTTGTGGTTGAAGCAACGGGCTGTCATCTGATGGGCCCAGGTTCAAACCCCGGCCTGTACCAATAAGGTTTCTTTAACTTTAGGTACAGTGATTAATCACACCATGAGATGTATGGGAAAGGACTATGTAATCAAGTTAAAATTAATATCAAATACCCGCATCTATAGTCTCTTTCATCTGTGATCAACCTTGTAAGTTAACATGAAGAAAAGATATGACCGTTTATGTCTAAAATTTTCGCATATTTTGTGATTTCACAAGGGAATCAAAACTTGTAGGGTACTACTACTGCCTGTTGACCTAGAATAATGAAATTTGGTAAGAAGTACAGCAGCAAGTAAAGGAAAAAATCTGAAAACCGTAAATATATAGTTTAATAACAAAAAAAGCGAATATCTTAGAAAAATAGAAGTGTATACCAAACTCTCGGTGCGCGAATCCTACTGGCACTTGGCTGGTTTTTTATTTCCATATAGATAGATGTATGTATGGTATAATTGTGGTTACAGGGATACTTGAAGGCGCTGGGAATGGCCCGGACGGCTGAGGTGAAGCGAGACGCCCGCATCGGCGAGGCGGAAGCCCAAGCCGAGGCGAAGATAAAGGAGGCTATGGCCGAGGAACAGCGCATGGCCGCGCGCTTCCTCAACGACACTGAGATAGCCAAAGCTCAGAGGGACTTTGAACTCAAAAAGGCCGCTTATGATGTCGAAGTACAAACCAAAAAGGTAATAACTTTTTAACTATTATGATAGTAGATGTACCCGTGGAATTAATTTTGATTCCAATTTCATCTCTTTTATTGCGCGCACCATATTTTTTCCAAAATAAAGGTAACTGAAACATGTATCCTATATGTTAATCCAGCTTAGGGGCCGTTCAAGTATTACGTAACCGCTATGCAGGGGCGGGCGGTCTATGCTATGGGGGAAGGGGGGTCTAGATGGTGATTACGTCAGCAGTAGTTATTTAGTTTTATATATGGCAACCCACACATTGTCTCTGCTTGAAACGAAACGCATATTCGGGGCTTATGTACGTTGAAGTCCTCTATCCTAAGCTTACGTAATACTTAAACGGCCGCTTATAAATTACCTCCATTCAAAATTTCAAACAAATCCATTCAAATATTGAGACATGAAGGGGGTACACACACACAAACTTTCAAATTTATAATATTATATTAGTAAGATATATTTTTAAGATAGGTAAGGTGAATATGGATCCCCGTGGGTTTAATAGGGTATTAAATTATGATAATATTGATGGTTTTCAATAACATTGTGTAGGCTGAAGCTGAGATGGCGTATGAGTTGCAAGCAGCGAAGACCAAGCAACGTATCAAGGAAGAGCAGATGCAGATTGCCGTGGTGGAGCGCACGCAAGAGATCTCCGTGCAAAAGTGGGAGGTCCAAAGGAGGGAGAGGGAACTAGAGGCCACCGTACGCAGGTAAAGCATGGCACACACTACTCAGACGGGGTAAGTTATTATACTACCTGATGGTAAGCGGTCATCGTAGCCTATGGACACTAGCAACACAAGCTGTATCACTCGCGCTTTGCCGCCACTACAAGCTGTATCTGAGCGCGTATCTGTTAATATCATTCTGTATACTACACTCAAGGAGCAACCCACACTACGCAGATAACTTACATTTTACCGTCGAGTATCTGAATGGAAACCAAAATATATCGAAAGATGGTCATCTGCGTGTACAAATACGATATGACAACTACCAAAAAACAAGTTTATATAGGCACATTGAAGGACTCCGCGTGAATGTATCTTTTCGTATATAATCGTTTTTGCGAAGAGTGTGAGACTTTCATATAAGCTAAGTTTTTATACGCATTCTCGTTACGCCACACATCCAGCGCAACATTCGCATCTCAGTTGCAATCAAGTACATTTAATCAATCTAGTACATTTAAATATGCCCCTAAATTTATATAGTAACTAGCTGTTACTCTCACCCACATGGTTCTACTATCCCCCGGGAACAACACAATTTACCGGGATATAAAGTATAGCTTCTGCCCGCGACTAGGTACGTCCGCGTTACGATGAGAATCTCAGTGCAACCTAAAATTTTCCCGGGATAATAACATTTTCCCGGGATAAAAAGTATCCTATGAGTTAATCCAAGATATAAATTATCTGTCTTCAAAATTTCATCCAAATCCGTTGAGTAGTTTTTGCGTGAAACAGTAACAAACATCCATCCATACTCACAAACTTTCGCATTTATAATATACTAGCGGCCCGCCCCGGCTTCGCACGGGTAGACATTTATATAAAATTTTCCAGAATTTCCTGAATTTTCTTTGCTATAACCCTCACGGAGCCGGAGACCTTTCCAACGAATGCAAAACCGTGGAAATCGGTTCGTGCGGTCTGGAGTTATAGCGTCAGGAAGGAAAACCCGACTTATTTTTATATAGTAGATATGTTACAGATCCAGCTTATAAGCTACCTCCATTGCAAATTTCATGCAAACCCATTTAGCTGTTGAAGCGTGAAGAGGGAACAAACACATCCCCTTACACACAAACTTTCACACTATAATATCAGTGTGATACCAGCCCAGCCCAGCACCCTAGCTTGCTCACCAGCGACGCTATGTGTTTTTAACTATGACATTTAGAGATATATTTCTTTTAGGTTACGTAGTTATAAACCTTTATTGTTAATGAAAATACATGTAACGTTGTGATAATTATTTTTAAAGAAGTTCGCCAAATTTGTAACAGCATCAAGGAGGCATTACAATTCCCGACTTCCGTTTTAAAAGATTTTTTTCCGTGCAAATCGCTATAACTTTTCTAATCATAGAAAACACTGTTATCGCCAGTTCGAGGTACTAATATATTATATTATAAACAAAATCTAAATTAATAAAGTAATATATAAATATAATAGTAAATATAATAAAAGTTGTCTATTTATGTGCGTAAAAATATATAATAAGTTACCTAGTCACTTTAAGTCGTTAAGTTCTAGACAGTTTAAAATGAAAACATATGAATGGTTGAAAGATAACAGCTTTTATAGTGTTAAAGACTTTCTTGGCGATAGTTGAACTGAACACTTTATTGTAAATTTGCATGCTGAACATATGCAGCGAGAACATGTATGCACTATATTTATATTTTACAACACCTGTTTATACCATGTTTTTATGCAAATAAAGATATTATTATTATTATTATAAAAATGTTTATTTGTTAATTTTCTATGCATTTCTAACCCAAAGAAAATTGCACGAAAAATACTTGTCTTTGTTTCCAGCATCGCAATATTTGTCAACCATTCATTAACTTGTATCACAATTAATACTTGGAAAGAAAAACTAATCATACACGCAGATATAGAACCTCGTCCTTTTTTTAAGTCGGTTAAGAGGAAGCATAGTACCACGTACGTTAATTTTTACTCAGAATTCAGTTCACTTGGGCTGCTATGTAACCCAAACACACACGCGCACGCACATTAACTCAATATACACACTATTCATACTCTTACAATTGTTATTGTATACCTATAAATTAATAATAAAACGTTTATATAGTAAACATTTAAGTGTACAAGTGAAAGTATTTATGTGTTCTATCAGTTGTTTGGTACCCACAGTGCAAGCTATGGCTCCTCTGGAACCAGATGGTGCGCTGTGATAATGTCCGATCATTACTATTATTTTCTCTTTTGCAGGCCTGCTGAAGCAGAAAAGTTTCGACTAGTGAAGTTGGCGGAAGCCCACAGAATGAAGACTGTTTTGGAGGCCGAAGCCGAAGCGGAGGCAGTCAAAGTGAGGGGAGAGGTAAACATCTGTCAACGTCTTATACAGCCGTATCTTTCTGACGGCTCTCTAGCGGGTAGGCAGATTCATTTCCTCTATCAAAAAAGAAAATCGTTTGAAAACAAAAAAAAACACGTTTCGAAATATAAATAATTATCCTGATGATCCTGGCCAGAATATTAGAACATTGTTATGTAATTATTGTATTGCCTATCCTGTCCTTAATACGTGTGAAAATTTTCAAAATTTTCAGTGGTCTTGAAATCGATAATAATATATTGAAACTAGCTGCCCGCCCCGGATTTGCAAGGGTGGACAAAATATTTGATAAATGTCTATATCCTTCGAAACTACTGCACCGATTTTAAAAAAATATATTTGTTTGATGCAAAATAGATGTTGCCCGATTGTCAGACCTACCCAATATACACACAAAATTTCATGAGAATAGTGTCTGGGGGAGTTTAACTACAATCAATTAATAATTTTATATATAAAATATTCTCTTACATTGAAACATATATAAACATACAGGCGAAGCGAATAAAAGCGGCTTGATAAATTATACTGATGTATGTCTTTACCAAATAAAGGCATTCTCTTAAGCTCATATATTTTTTTCATTTGAATATGTATTACAAATTTCTATCAAGTTAAAATAATACACACTTCCACGTGCCACTAATAAAATGCCAACTACGGCAATAGCGCGTATCAATCTCAAAATTGGACATAGCCATCCGATTATTGATACTTAGTCGAGTAGCGAACAGTGAATGCTGCACATAATTAAATTGGAAACCTTGTTGATGATATTTGAAAATTATTTCTTAAATATTTTGTGTTTTGTCAATATCGTGTAGTAGATTAAAATCATCTTGGCAACGTCGTACGGAGATATACGACCAGAAAGGCCGGCAATCTTGAGTCTATGGATTTCAATAAACACACATTACTCAGTTTAGGCCCTAATAAGTCTCGCAATATCATTGGCTTTGAAAAAGTCTTCCGAAAATAATCGCCACAAGAACCATTGAAGCGTCTATGCTTAGATGCTTCAACCGATAATTACACACAGCTAGACCGATTTAGCAAATTATTTTTATTGTATTTGTTGTCAGGTGGCAAACAAGCATACCGGCCGATTGATGGTAAACGGTTACCGTAGCCTATGGACGCTTGCAACACCAGGGGTATACTCGCGCGTTACCAACCCAAACAATATTAATAAATGTCAAAAAGACGTCACCACAAAATATATCACTATATGTATTTGATATTATCATAGTCACGCCAAACCGTAGCAAATTGGCTTGAGAAGCATGATTGCTTCTTATGATTACCTTGATCAGCTTTCGCTCGCGACTTCATCTGCGAAGATTTTGAACAATTATGTAATTGAAAAAATACTTAAATATGATTGGTCAAACGTGTAAGCGGTTTTCAATCGCATATTTACCAACATTCATTTTTATATTATTGACTAGCTACCCGCTCCGGCTTCGAACGGGTGCAGCTTACTAAAAACAAATATTCGACATTCGGATGGATTTAAAGAATTACGAACATTACGGAAACAGCCAATTTGGAGCCGCTTTTGATGAAGTTTGGTTAATTTCATACATTGAGCAATAGATTTTAATTTATATTGACCAATTTTGACCAACAGGCTGAGGCGTACGCTATTAAGGCGAAGGCTGTCGCCGATGCGGAACAGATGGCCAAGAAAGCGGAGGCGTGGAAAGAGTACGGATCTGCCGCCATGGTCGACATGATGCTAGAGACGCTGCCTAAGGTAAATTAACCTTATTCTATGTACTAATCTAATTTATACATATATGTATTTGATACACAAGTAACATTAATACATAAGGTTGGAATTGACATTTACCTCAAGATTGCAGTGAAAAAAAGCTACCCTGTATTTTTAAATATACATATATAGTTACATACATACATACATATCATCAGTCCCACAGTCGCGGGGTAAGTAGAGTGAACACCGCCATTTCACTCTTGAATTGCTGACTTGCACTTGGTTCTTTCCCATGTATTATATTTTTTGTTAAAATTAATTGGAAATGCTATGGTGGCCGCTTATCATTAGGCAAGCCAGCTTGCTTTTGGGATTAATAAAACAACAAAAATGATTATTATTTAGATTGGGGCGGGGCTACTGCCTAGAACACTACAGACTTGGTAGTAGAACTCTTTCAAGTGCAAGCATCAAATAAATCAATTAAAATTGTATCTTCACGGCACAGGTGTTACAACACCCACTTTCCACCGAAGATATTTAGGTGCCCAACGTGACAGATGGTGAGTCCGTCGTCATCTCTTAGGCACTACATATTATTACGGGCGCTAGCACCTTGTATATAACAATCTGCTATATGTTCGATTTATTGTCTTTAAACAAGTCGAGGTCGCGGATAACAGCTAGTATGTAATTGTATACAGGTGGCGGCCGAAGTGGCGGCGCCTCTGTCCCAAGCGCGCAAGGTGACGATGGTATCGTGCGGCGGCGGCGAGGTGGGCGCGGCCAAGCTCACCGGCGAGGTGCTCACCATCGTGCAGTGCATCCCCGAGCTGATCAAGAGCGTCACCGGCGTCGACATATCCAAGGTAAACCACACGAACATTAGTATTTCAGGTTTTATACAATAGAGGGCGCTTCATGTAAATATATCAATTGTAGCACGCGCTGTAGAGAGTCTCCGTCGGGACTACGTATACTTCTGCCAACAAGTATTGTCCGGTTAAGTAGCTAAAGTTCCCGGAACTCACGCTACGAGAGTCAACTAAAAAAAACAAAAAATGTGTCATTTACCACCACGCTCAACAAGACCTGCTGCTGACTGCCTCCACTCCCAGGACCTAGTATGGTGTCATACACCACAACGACAATGCTGCTCATTATATTGTTTTAAACTTGTGCGTCCATGATCTAAATCAGAGGTCCCTAAGGTACTTTTCCTCGTGGACCACTTTCAAAATTGTACTGGCTTTGGTGGACCCACTGCTGCTACGTTTCTATCATATTAAAAAACTCGACACATTATGTGACGATTACATCTAACGATGGAAATATGCGTCGCGGTTAAGTTCTAACCCTTGATTAAGAGTGGTGAAAATAAAAATGTTAAATAGTATGTTTCAATGTTGCTCAAAGTGGTCCAGTTGGACCCCAAACTCGACGGGGGTCTAGTTATCTAGTGGTCTTAACAACATAGTCGAGAGATGTTTTTGCTAACAGCACTGTACTTAAAACGCTCAAGCGACGGCGTCGACGTATTCAAGGTAAACATAATATCGACAATATACTGCAGTATTATTCGAATTAACCAAAAATTAGCAGCTTTTCCGTATCAACATCATGAACAACATGTATCGCTTGGAAGTGATCTGCAACGTTATTAGAGGTAAGTATCGTTTGTGTCAACTTTAATCTCACGGTGACGGATTAAATCAGCTGACAGACTCACAAGCGGAACTAATTGTCATTAACGTCGACAAAGTGATTAACTACGGCATATCGTGTAGATACGCTTTCGTTTTCATTTCAGCTGAACATTTTGTATTGTAACATTTTTTATTGTAAAGAGGAATGTTTGTTTGGGGGGTTTGTGAATAGGTAATCTCAAGAAGTAATGAACATATTGTTTTTTAATTCGCTTGCCTTAGCGCCATCTAAAATAGGTTTTCATGGGGACTTTTGACTCATACTCAAAATCAACTTTATTTAACTTGACTTTACAAATATACTTATTTGTAAGGTGAAATCGTCAGAATCTAACAACGACAGAAGTGAAAAATTTACTTGGGGCAGCCTTTAGCGTGTGCTGGTGTATGGGTCACATTAGCCTAGCCTAGTAAGCTTTGCACTTACTTAAGGTAAAAGTAAAAAGAAACTGGACTACAGTGCCAGTAGCAGGAACATTGTCCGAGAGCCCTTACTTTAGAGTATTTACCTAACCTACACGTGTGTACAGAACGCTCGGTGCGACTCCGATTCGCATTTGGCCGGTTATTTTTTTCATTTTTATCTTTGAATATAATAAACACATGACAATATTAAGATTCCAAGATTTTAATGATGGGTCAATATGTTATTAATGCTATAAATTATCGCTAGACCTCTGAATTGCTGCAGATAACAGCATTATCATACCATTGCAAATATTGTAATGGTACCTCGCCACTTCTTAATAATAATAATAATAAGGCCGCAGGGCAGCTTGTGGCGAGCTGTTGGTGAGTAGCGACACCACGGACCCGAGGCCTCCAGGGGGCGGCGCCTAGGCCCCCGCCTCTGGCTTGCCTTCACTGGCCGGCCAGAGTGGAGCGCGAGAGCTATATGCTCGAAAGGGTGGAAGTGCTCAATATGCGTAATAGCGGGGAAACCCGCTCCGGGGACTGCTATGCCAGTACCCGCGATGGTGAAACCGGTGCACACCTCTCGACACCCTTCAGCCGCCTGCGCCCATGTTGCCCCTCAGCGGCATCTTATACGCCGCACTTAAGGGGGGCCCATCTAGCAGGTGGCGAGTCACCGTCTGCCAATTTTTATCCAATATTGAGACATATTGCATGGCAGACGTCCGTAGTCTCATCCCATAGCCCAGATATCCCAATCCATTAACAGTTCACCATAATAGCCCAATTTTAGTTTTCCATCCCCATGAAATAGTTTCTGCACTCGGCGAGGATCATCCCCGGGTGCATCACTATGCACTCCGGGGATGATACTCGCCACGTGTATCCCTTATCAAATATTAAAATTCTCGAACGGGCCTCTACGTGTTGGATATATATCCCCACGCAAGCCTTGATAAAGGACCGGACCTTATGAGTATTGCTTATGAGGCTCCGTGAATTTAAGAGAAACATAATAATAATAATAATAATAATAATTCTTTATTTCAGGCATCACAGTAAAGTAGAACTACAAATACAGGGCCCATAGATAAATACCTTAATCTAACATATATATATTTATAACTTAATCTAATTTACACGTTGTTCCGGCTACGTGTGACGCAACTGCGCGCATAATTTAATGCATACTATGTGTGCGTTATGTTAAATAAATCATTGTAGCTTTATTTCTTACCCACTTTTCGTATTGTCTGATGTACCTTTTAACAATACATTAATGTCATTACAAAATAAATAATATATAAACCGCCGTGACGATAACGTTATTGATTATATTTGTACAGATGTGCAAACATACCATTTATAATAGGTGTAGGTACTTCGAATATGCATAGCCGTTCGTGCGAATTATAACTGTGACCGAATTAACACGGAAAATTCATTTGTTCATATAGTTATGTTCGCAAATCAGTTATAGTGATAAAATTAATTAAAAATGTTGCTCGCTTAATTATCTTGCTACTTGATATGTGTAGCCGACTACTTACATAACAAAAACACGTCAGTGATACATTTATGTATAAACATCCAATTTGCGTTCTGTATCCGAAGAGGTGTAACCAACGGGACCTTATTACTAAGCCCCCGCCGTCCGTCCGTCCGTCCGTCCGTTTGTCTGTCTACGGGTTGTACTTCATCATCCCCAATAGGTAGACGTTTGAAATTTTCACACAATGTGTATTTCTGTTGACACTATAAAAATAAAGGAAATTAATGGGGGCTCTACTACGAGAAACGTGTTTTTATGTAAGACTACCGGCCCGCCCCGGCTTCGCACGGGTAGACAATTCCCAATCTTTTGTCGACCTGTGCGAAGCCGGGGCGGGCAGCTTGTAGAATATATAGCCTACGTTACTCAGTGATAATGTAGCTTTCTAACGGTGAATATTTTTTGAAATCGGTTCAGTAGTTTTGGAGCCAATACAAACATACACACAAACGACGTGGACGAAAATTTAACCGTCGTAAAAAACATCTAATATTTCTATAAAGTTCTTTTATACGTCAATACACAAAAACACGAGATCATTCAAAATAGTTTCCTATCTGGGCCTAGGTTAGCGTTAGCAAGCCATAATTATTATTATTCCAGCCGTGGGCAATATAGCACACTAATCACACTATGCTATAATACTTTCGCAGTCGCACATTGGAGTCGTAGTACACGAGCACAGAATATGCACGTTTATTAAGGGTCCCAGTCACCAGTCAATGGTGCCAATTATCTCGTCACACATAAGCCTAAATCGCACAAAATTTAAATTAATGAGACTATAGCTTTGTGGTTTCAAAACGAATGAATATATTTAGTTTCAAATAAAACAGAATATTTTAAATTATTTGCGTGTAGAGCGTTAACGGCAAAGAGCAGCACAAAAGATCCCAAGCGATCGACGTGCATCTAGATAGCGACCTGGACCAGTCTTAGTATTTTTGTTATAATTATTAACCAGCTTGAATTAGCTTCACTTGTATGTATGTATATATCTATCAAAGTTATTTTTACCAACTCAAGACTTCTGATTTATTTACACAACTTGAACACGTGTTAAGGACACGGACGACAGTACAATAATTTGATAACTTTATTCTAACATCCTGTGCCGGTAGCATGAACTTTTTCGACAACGTGTTCGAAAACATAACGTGCGAAATGTCAAAATTGCCATACAAATATTTAGTTCCACATTTTACCGCCGCAGCGCTGTTCATTTTCCAATATAATAATAGTCGAAGGCGATACGAAAACGTTGTCGGAAATTATTCATGCTAGCCCTACTGACCACGTGTCATTTAAACTATTAAAACATTTTAATTTAGCTTTAGTCTAGACAAAAGAGAAACAAGATAATTGGCACCGATGTATAACGTACCATTTGCTCCCATAACGCTTCGCTTGACTAACAAATTGTGTATATGTGGGGTGGTGGCAGGCGGTGGCGGAGCCCCCAAGCGCGCCGACGACCAGCGCTCGCGGTGACACCGCAAGGAGAGTCCGATAACTGGAGAACACGACATCGAACAAGGTAATTGATGATAACATTACTTTGGTGTGTTCTTCTTGCCTTCCGGATTCACTCGCTTCACTGGATGGTAGCAAGGAAAGTAATGCTGCAAAGTACAAGTTAGCCCTCTCAACAATAGGTTAGATAACGCATTAGTGATATCCTGGTCTGACGCAACAAGACGGGTAACAGTGCAGCATGTTGATAGTCTGATTTTTTTTTAAAACCTTGCGTGTATTCCTAATCTTGTAGGAACACCGTGTAATAATGAGATTTTCTTTATATCATGAAGGTGGCTGATAATAGGTGTTACTAACGTGTGGCCAACTCTTTTATTGTTGAGAGGACTCAATTGTGCTAGCAACATATCGTTACTGATAGCACAGCGTAACCTCGTGGAGCTCTGGAAACCTTACATAACAGTGTAGTGTGTCACACACACCTCTCCCCGCACACAGTCAATATACAACTTTCAAACTGAGAGGTTGTCTCATTTAATACGCACTCCCGAACTCAACATCGCATGGCGACCCTGCCAGCATATATATACAATACTACATCAGGTTACTGTTATTTGACGGAGTCGATTTGTAATGTTTTATGTAATGGATGTAAAGATCCCAGTCGGGCGTCTCTAGGTAAATTCCACGAGAAATCCACCCGACGCCCTCCCTCTCTTTGGTCGATAATTTTGTACTAGACCAGATATCCATTTATTATTAAGTCAGTAAGTATAGTTTTTGTTTAATTTAAGCAGTTCCAAGTTGTGAGTGAAACAAAAAAAAAAGTGTCCCAACTGAGTAAAATTGGATCCGTATAGTAGTTTGGTATAAGGAAGTCGCTCGAAAGTTTAACTTAGTTAACTTAACCTGCAGCGTGCGCGTATATTGTAATGATGATTACATCATTACAATATACGCGCACAACGCGATACATGCATTAGCATGTATCGCTTAATTATAACTGCATGTTTATTAATCCGTGGCATTTTATACGTTATCAGTATAACAAACACCGGAGGCGTATCAAAACGCAGCACCACGTCACGACTCGATTAAAATTAACTATTGTTCTCGATAGTTGTTATTCACGTTGCTTAATTTTGATAAAACTATAATAAATAACCAGTAATCTACCAAATAGTAGGTATTTTTGCGCGGTACTTTACGATGCAAGGTCCTAGTGGAACTGTGTCTGTTGTATGGGCAAGCGATACGCTCCATTCTGATAAACAAAATCACTAAACTAATTTGATAGGACTAAAAATATTGACATCCTTTTTGAACCCCCCACATGAGAAAGGGATAGCGGCACTTTTTATCCCAGTATTTTTTTTAAATTGGTTTTGTACCACAGTGTCGACACCAGTATCTCATTCAGATTATATTAAAACATAAACTTCGTTCCAGTTGAATTTAGATAGCGATTACAAAATTTGCTTTACAATAATACACACATCGTGTCTACATACAAAAAAAGCGTTGGCCCGCACTTTCCAGATTTGGATCAAATCTCTATGAAACATGGATGATGTCCTTTGCATGTCTTCAACATCTGTTTTTCTATTCGTATACATTCCGTTCGGGAATAGGTTCACAAACAGAATAAGGTATTTGTCTTTGCCTGATTAATGATAATATACATACATTAGCTGTCCCGACAGACGTTGTCCTGTTTTAGCTATGAATTCATATGACAAATAAACCATAGAACAAAGGTACTTTAGTTTATCCCGAAATTAAAAATAAACCGATTATTTTCCCAAATTTTATTTTCATAAAAACCTTCTACTAACAGTAATTAACACAAAAAAAAATTAGCGAAATCGGCTTAGCCATTTACGTGTGATGCCGTAACCAAGGGAAATAGGGATTCATTTTTTTAAATATAGCGATATATTTGCCAAAAAAATGTGAGTGAGACTAATGAGGTTTTATTGTACTAATAATGAGGAAAAAATACAACGAACTTTAATAATTATGTTAGGTCGATAAACATGATAATATTATGTTGTTTATTACGGCTTTACCTTAACACCTTTGTATGTGATTGATGAGACACCAACGGATTGCGGGATTAAATTTATACAAATATTATTTACTAGCTGTGCCCGCGACTTCGTACCCTAGGAATGCATTTTTTTCATGGGTACTCCATAGAGTCCCTTTGGAGCTTATACGTTTAACTGGTCGAGTTTTCATGGCTTACTTAAAGGTTACTTCAAAGAGGTAACTATTTAGCAACGGTAACCGACACCATGTCAGGCCAATACGTAATTAGTTTACGACTTCCTCCGCGTAAGGGAAGGCCCGAGAGGAATAGGCATGTCTAAAAAACCTAACAAATTTACAATTTAAGAGGAGGAGAATAACAAACATATGCACTCCGCAATTTTATGTTTCGTTTTAAGTCTGATCTGAATATCATCTTACCTGCTGCTGCACCTCTAATAATGCGCAGGCGCAAGGACGGATCCAGCTTTCAGGCTAGGGCAGGATATAATAAAATTAATCTAATTACAAAGAATTTATATTTTATTTTTTCACGTCTAAATAATTTACATCAAATATCAATTTTATTATCTCTTTTGTCTTCTATCGAAACGAGCTGCCTTTCGCCAATTGGATGGATAGACCCAGCCCTGGATCTGCCCTTGCGAGTGTATCGGAGTAAAATGTTGGCTACTTATGTATAAATTAACGTGTGGATTATTGTTGCAGACTCGCGCGCTGTAAAGCGGACATCCGAGAAATAACAGCACATTACTTTGCATGCCCTGTTACATCACAAATACTATGTAACGTATCGTTTAGATATTTTTATAAGATCTTTACAATTAGAATATTTATGCTTCGCGAACCTCCGTAGAGATTCTGTTAGATCCTTGTTCTTGTGGGCGTGACGGGAATTTACACTTCCATTCGGCTTCTGAAAAGTTGGTCAAGTCAAGTGGACATCGCTGTTAAATGGCATATAGATTACCATTAATGTCGGTTGCGTAGTGTCCGAACGAAGCTTAGGAAACTTTCTAGTTCGGTCGAAAGTTTTTAGCAAGCGCCGAAATTGAACAAATTATTACGGACGAGGGAGAAACTGTATTAATTTGGGTTTTTAACCTTCGGCGTCCGATTAATCGGCTTCGGCCTTAACTCGACCTTCGGTCTGACACTAGTTGAGATTGATATGATAAATAGCTTCACGTGAGAATTACTAGGTACAGTTGAAATTAACAGATTACAAAAGTAGCACCAAAGTAGTGCGGCTGAGAACCCAAAACGGCGTTTTAAAGAGACTTGTTTGACACCTTATCAGTGTTATTTGTCATAATCGACTTTTCAGAAATCGCTTACGGAACTGGCAACAAGAACTGTGTATAATAATTTTGATATTCCTATCAATAATTTTATTCGACCTAAGTGCCACTTTTGGATTATTCTCGTAGGTAAAAACATTAAAATGTACAATTTCTTACCCAAGCAATATATGTCGACAACTTAATTTAAAATATTACTCTGATCTGGTACTTCAAGTCAATCTACATTTCTGATGTTTGTGGAATACCTAATAGTTTTACCACAGCTGCATGTTTTCCAATGTTACGTAATCATCGTAAATAATGTCTAGCTTGTTACAAATGAGCGTGGAAATAATTACCAACTTTATTTGCAGTCCACAAACACGTCATCCTTAGACTGCGGAAGCAATACAACGTCAAAAACGGCTCGATAATAAAATGCGTTTTTTTTGTTGCCGCGCCACGTTCACCATGATGTGTTTTCAAGCCTAAATAAATTTGTAAACGATTACTTGAAAGACCAGGCCAGCAAAATTATGGTGCCAATTCTCTTGTCCATAAGACTACACTAAAACTAAATTGAAATTTTACCCTATTCAGTTGTTAATTTAAAGTTGTAGCTAAGGTCATCGTTTTGCCACGAGCTTTTTTTTATTTGACAGCACTTTTTTGAGTATATTTAAGGTTAGTGTATGACAAGAGAATTGGCATTAACATCTACTTGTATTACCTACTGTTAAAACACAACGTAAAAAAATCAATGACATAAGAACGGGTCCTTTACGTGGTGTTAAGGCTCTACTCGCTGACGTTGAGGTGCGCATAGCCTTAGCAACAATAGCCTTCGACTACGTATTCGTATCGCCTTCGACTATTTTAGGATGGGAATATGAACAGCGGAAGAAAAGTGGAACTAAACATTCGTATTAACTTTTGATATTTGTCGAGTTACGTTTTCTAATACGAAGTCGAAAGATGTTCTTGCGTATTCTAAAACTAAAATTTTAGTTCCACTTTAAATCGCCGCAGTGCTGTTCATTTTTAAAGTAGTCGAAGGCGATACGCATACGTAGTCGCAAGATATTCTTGCTCGGGCCACTGGTCCTGAATGGTACTTACCAGCTCGGGGCCACGGCTGATGCAACTTGGTCGCAACGCAACGTCTACTTAGTGACCTAGTGCTTATTCCGTATAACGGCTGAAAATATTCTGACGTCCATTTAGAAAAAAAAGAAGAAAATATTGCGGCATAAGTTTATAATACCATTTTTTACGTCAGGGCGCTCGAACCACGGAATAAGTCCTGTTCTTATGTTATGTCTACTCGCATTTCTATCAGTTTCAAAATATAGATAGTGTGGTGTTTTTCAATGTTATAACCTTAAAATGTTCTACGTACTTGTGCGTGAGTTTAAGTTTAATTAAGTAGCACACAAATGCGTGCGCCGATCTGATTAGTGCGATTAGGCTAGCGTACCTACAGTAATATTTATAAACGTGACCAATTCCCTACATACTTACTCTTTTCCAAAGTAGTAAAAGACAAATGACTATTATACAAATTATTTATATTTTTTATAAAGCTAACTTTGATTAGCTGTAGAATGGAGAAAATTTATATGATAATTAATGTTTGATGTTCAACAAAAATACATTCGTAGATACATAACTGAGATCGTTTCTAAAGTGTTGTAATGATTATTATTATTTATTATCCATATTTTTGTTTTATTTGTATGTTTATTTTCAATTATTCGTGTTGGCAATAAAGTTGATAAATAATTTCTGTAGTCGTCATGTCTTAAGTGTTACAATTTATTAATGCTATTTTTTATTAGAATGTGGAACTATGATATAATTATAGATCTGTCAAAGCAAATAATTAGTGTATCTAAATTGATATATTTTTGCGATACATTTATTTTAATGTATAATTTTCGTGTACGTAGGAGTATCGTAGCCTTTCAAGGTCGTTAGTCAATACTTGTCTCTTTTATGCGAAGAGACAGTGATTAGAACTTATTTAACTATGTGATAACTTATGTTTGCCCCGTGTCGGCGAGTCGCGGATGAGATATCCAAATGAAATGTACTTGGGTCGAAATGATGACGTTGCATCGGGCGATGCTGCCCAAAATGTCCTGAATTTTGAATATATCCTCAGGCTAAGATTAATTTACCAAAATAATATGTGAAATAATTTTAAGTACCTACTAGATCAGTATGATCTACTAATACATGGATTTTGTGTCAGCGCTCAAAAGCGTCCGAGACAAATAAATTGGAAAACGAGCGAATATATGCGAATCGCGCGTCATTCGCCGTTTGGTCGACTGTCAAGTCACGCCAACAATGCCGTCCTGTAAGGTGAAAATTTGTAAAAACTACCCAAAGAAGTGATAAAATGCCGATTGTGTATATTTGGTGTAAGTAGATATTTTTTTATAATACGATATTGTGTGTAATAAGGAATATACCTAATACTATTTTTGTGCTCTGGAAATTCGTAGGTATTTTATTTAAAATTGAATTGTTAAAACAATCATCACAGCAACCAAAACAATCCTTCGTTTTCTTACATGCTCCGTGCACAATACACAGAAAGAGTGCAGTAGGTATATACGTCAGCCCATATTTTCTTTCATATGCAAAATTAAGCCGTGATAATGGTTATGGTAATGAGATAATATTGAATCTTGAGTGTTTTAGATTTGTATGATAATACACATGTATCCAAGTTCATAGAGGTGAGCTTCAGACACTTTTATTTTGAATTTTGTACTAGACCCAATTTCCATGTATTAGTAGATCAGTGATCTATTATTTTTTTATTTAGTGCACGTTATTGCCTACCGTCATGGTTCCGGTGCCATACTTATTACTTCAATGTTTTATTATGTGTTTTTAATTTTATTAAATGTTTAATTTAGTTATAAATGTATTTTTCCATACTGTCATGTTTTTGTGATAAAAAACGATTGTTCGAATGTTCAAACGAATGTTCACCGAGCAATAATTAATTATACCTGATGTTTTTATCTAGTTAAACGAATATGAACAATGCAATTCGTATTAATTATGTGTACGTTGTCCTTATAAAATGTCCACCGATTTATTTCAATATTGTATGAAATTCTTTCATTGGTCCCCTCACTGCACTGTCCAGACGGGGAGTAGGCATGCTTTAAACATGTATGCTTGCTGCCTACCTTTGCATTTTTAAGCCTTAAGTAAATATTGACATGCTCCCAAGTAGCTTTGAGCTGTCCAGTTGCATTTATAGGATGTTAATTTTCAGATATTTGAGTACTTTGACACTTGAACATTACCTAGCACATCTGTGAGAAGCCAATTGAATCTCATGTTGTATTGTAACTTCTTGCCATGTGATAGATCACGTACTCAGACACTTGTCTATGCAGATATACCTATATACATACATATGTAAGAAATCTTCAGACATAAGGTGAAGGTATCCGATTTGCATACTAACCTGATATCCTAACGTGTGTGGTGGATTACATAATTAACTATGAAAGTGTATCGGAGTCGAAAGGTACAGATTGCGGTCGGCAAATGATTTGATGAAATGGATGCACGACAGTGGCACAAACATTTCTTCTATATGTGTGGATCACTATTTTCAACAGTGTATGTATTGTGTATTGACGTGGTTTTTATTAATGTATATTCAATAAAAAAATAAAAAATATTTTATTGTTTATTTTTCCCTTTTCTACCTATCCTTAGGCCGATGGCCAGAAGTACATTAATTTGATTTTCGTTAGTAACTTACCGTAACAGATAAAAAGACAGGTGTTCAATGGATACACAATTTACTATTGTTTTTAATAAGAAGTCAGTACAATGCCACAACTTTAGGTAGCTACGGACATGTATTTTTTCAAAAGTTTCTTATTTATACGGATGGGGTGTAGATTTTGCTGGTGACTATAATTGCAAATAATATTGCTAAAATATGGTATGTAAGTTAGCACTATGTGACCAGTTGCTTTGCCTCCTGTCACATTTCACACATATATTTCAATTGAGTATTCTTATTATGTAGACAACATCGGTGGTCTAGTGGCCAGCAAACCTGATTGTTATTACGTCACGGGTTTGATTCTTGAAGGCAATATTGGTTATACTTACGCCGAACTTTTACAGCTTAAGAAGTTCAAAGGAACAGGTAAATTAGTCAAAGAAAATAAATATTTAACAAGAATTATAATATTTTATTATAGCTAAGGCGACAACTAATGGAATCACTTAATTAATACACAATATAATGCACCTTTCGTTGTAGGTATATTGGCACGTCAACATATTCTTTGATCCAAACGTTGATAGTTCTTTAACAATGGCAGTCACTCGGAGACGATCTAAAGCGAACAAATAAGATTACGAATGGAAAATACCTACTTTAGGTACTAGTGGTCAAAAACGCAGTCTAGTTCTACAGTCGGTCGTTGTCATTTTAGTGGTACCTCTGACCTCACGAAACAACTTTCAAAGTTTTTATCTCGTAAATGCAAAAAAATAGATATATTTCTCATTGTAATCTACACACTATTATAAAATTGTAAATCAGCCGTGTCTGTTCAAATCCGATAAAAAAAGCGGGATAGGGTAATATGAGGTCCCTGAATCCGAATTTATACACAAATTAGTGGTAGGAATGGCGGTGGACGGTGCATAGTCGAGAGCACACGCATAGGTCTCAGTATAACCTACTCTTAGGTATAACCTACTTACACAGGTATACTTCTAATAAAAGGCATATTGAAACATTCCCAAATTGTAAGCTTAAACGCTTATTCCTGTAAGTAAAAGACCCTTATGCTAAACGTTAAAAAACGCGCCGTGTGTTTGATCTGCATTTAATGGCGGTGACATACAAAAACCACAGGTCTAGCGTAGCGGTTGTATTCTCTTGGACCACAGGCATGACGCCGATACTGCCGCTTTTGTGCAATAATGATTACTTTAACGTGATGTAACGGAGTAGGCAAAGTTTAACTGAAAAATAGGTCTTACACATTCAAACATCTGAGATGGATATTTGCATAACTTTATATGTAAAACCGATTTAAATATATGACAAGAAATTTGTTGTGTAATAATAAATCATGCAGAGCTTACCACACTTACACTACATTATTCAATGCGGACGAAGTCGCGGGCAAAAACTTGTGTAAAATAAGAATGAGATCGGCAATCGCTGAAAAAAACGGTAGGTACCTAATGCGAAAGTGTAGGTATTGATTAGCTTGTCCTTTTACGAAGCAACAGTTGAATTTTAGCAAGACATTTTTAAGTAAAAAATGTTTCTGACGGAACTTAATTGATAGCTCCGTTGTTTTATAAAATAGTTTGTTTATAACAAAAAACTGCAAAAGTTAATTCATGGGTAAAGTTAAACCTACCCTAGAAGCGGGGTAAATGGGGTAGTTACCTTATATTGTGACAAGATTAATGAACAAATTTACAAGGTAACTATAACTTGCTACAATTTTAATAATCTACAATTTAAGGTACCTAAGTAGTTTTGGCTTGATACAGTAAATACGTTGGATGTAAGCCGGTTGCTTTTAAAATATTGAAGCATTTGGACGATGTCAATCAAATTATAATTAATAATTATACCTACCGCCTTAATAAATTAAGCCGATTGTCGAATGTTAAGAAAACTACAACATCGCTAGTGACAGCGGCTGCATTTTTCAGAGTAATTTGGTAATACACGATCGACGGTGCAGTTGGATGTAGGGTTTGATATCGCTAATGGTTGCAAAGGACATCATCCATGTTTCATAGAGTTTTGGTCCAAATCTGAAAGTGCCGGCCAACGCATTTTTTTTGCATATTCGTTTTGAGTTTGTCTGTCTGAGCATTTATTACTATGCCATCGAAGTTGGACATTACAGAATATTTCATTTGTTTTAGTTATATTTAATTACTATTTTCAACAAAAAAAATGAAAATTCAGATTTCCGAACTCAAATAAAATCAACTACAATAGTCCTACAGGTTTGGTACTATAGTAAAAAAATGTTAAGACGGCCAAGCTTTAACAGATTATACAAAAAAAATACGTTGGCCGGAATTTCAGATTTGGACCAAAATGGATGATGTGATATTAAATCAACCAAATTCTTAATAATGTCTTTGAGGCAAGCAATCTAATTTTGGCAGCTTCAAATAGTTGATGCACTCGTAGACTTCGTAGGTAGATAGAAATAATCGCAGGATGCGTAGGTCATACGATGCGGTCGCTTTAGATTTTATTAGCCACATGGAACCATTGAGATTTCTTCACGAGAACTTTTCGTCTGTCGTCTTCAAACGTTGTCCAAGGTACATCATGGCAAGTAGTACCTGAAATCAAATGAATATTGAATACAAGGTTTGGCCATTGTTCTCGGCCATGCATTTCCCAAGCGAGTACAGTATAGGATAATTCATGAAAGTTGTGAACATTTTTACAGTCAGCAACACTTGATCCCTTGGCGTTAGAAACGTCCATTGGCTACGGGAACCACTTACTATCAGGTGTTTCGTATGCTAATGATTGGTTAACTAGTCCGTAATTGCGCGTTCGATGGTCAGTCACAAATATGTGCACCGATGGCAAACGGATTGAACAACGTAAGCGCCTGCACTGAGTCGGCTGAGACAAGACCAAATTAAAAAAAACAAAATTATAGAATACTAGTTACCGCCTGCGACTTCATCTATGTTGAGCTTAAAAGCCCAGAAGAACCCAATATTTTCACGGGATTAAAATCATCAGTAACAATCATTCATCCATCCATACATCCATTGTCACAAACTTTCGCATTTATAATATTAGTAGGACTAATGTGGGTGAGAATATCGCTTGGGCGTAAGCTTTACCAGGTGTGAGGCGAGCGTTGCAAGATAAATTACAGTAAGTACGTGCTTTGATAGTGCAAAGTGAATAAGCGGTGTTAAGATAAGATTGACCCACTCCCACAAAAGTGCATGCGGTTATCTCACTGCATATAGTATGAAAGCTTCCTGGCGCTAAACTTATGTGAGCTGCTCACGTTCGTAGGGTACTTAAGGGTACAAGACCCTACGCGACCTCTGGATGAGCTACGGCGCTATAGGATTTTCTAGTTTATTTAATTTTTTATACTACGAAGAATGCTTGCAAGCGTACAACCCGACTATAGGTCACCGTAGCCGAAGACGTTGGCTATACCAGGGGCATCACGAGTGACAACTGTATTATTGTAACGTCTTATTGTGCCTCCTCTTGTGGATCTTACGTCGACTAAACGACTAAAGTCATAAACTTTGTAAATCTTTTCCGCTTGTTCCTCGTACATTACCAAGTTACATTACCGGCAATGGACAAGGAAAAAATATTCATCGTACATAACCGGGTCATGTACAAGGAATTATTTTTTCTTCGTACATAACCAGTTACATTACCGGTACTGTGCAAGGAAAAACTATTCTTCATACAAAACCGGGCAATGTAAAAGGTATTATTTATTGCCGGTAATGAAACTTGGTAATGTACGAGGAACAAGCGATCTTTTCAGCCCAACTAATAGATATTACGTCATGTGTTATTTGTGAGAAAGCTAGCCAACTGTTTTGCCGTTCTTAGGTAGGCACAAACCAATTAGTCACATCACATTACACGTAGCCTAGTCACATACATATATAAGTAAGCACTAAACAGGTTTATTCAGAAGTAAATATTTCCGTGACTAATATATTCGCATGATGCGTTTTCTTAACGTCCTAATACCACGAATCATTCAGTCATTAAAAACACATATAGTTATTAGAAGTTACTTATACCTTACGATGTAATTTAAATGATAGCTTACAAACTATGGTAAGTACATCAATCTTACTGTACTATTATGATATAAACCGTGAATAGTTCAGAGAATATATAATGCCTATAACCGTTTAAAGCAAGCAAGGGTTTGCATTCACTGGTTAAAATTACGTCACGTACAAAAATATTTATGCATTTACTTGCATTTTACCATCACCACAAAAATAAATAATATATATCTATCACTGACCTTATCCCCAATAAGTTCACGCTCCATAACACGCGAGAATAAAACTGAACAAAAAAGCATGGGTTCAGTGAAAAAGAAAAGCTAATTGAAACAATAACAATTTGATATTTTATCATGTATTTCATTCAAATTCCTAAAATTGTTTTCATGTTTTTGTACTAAGCAACCACGTTTTAGTAGTAAACATTATTTTTAAATAATTAAGTTATTAAAACAAAACGGTAACAGATAGCGATTCAATCGCCGATACATGCGAGCTTAGCCGTGTTAAAATTGTGATGTATCTACTATTGGGTCTAACACAATACAGTTAAGCAGGCAAGTTAAATGCAACACTTAATATGTACTTAAGTTCTGTACTTATAGGTAGACAGGCACTATGTTGCAACGCGATATGGTATTCAAACAAAACTGTCTGTAAGTACAACATCCCTAATCGAAAAATATGACATACATTTACCTACAATTTGAAACTGACGAGACCGCTGGTGTAGTGCTTAGTACACCTGACTGCTACGCTAGAGGTCGCGGGTTTGATTCCCGCCGGGGCAAACATTTATGTGACAAATATGTTTGCCTTGCGTCTGGGTGTTTGGTATGTATCATAAGTATGTATTTACAACAAAAAAAGTGTATAAGTAGTATATCAGCTACTGGTTCCCATAGTACAAGCTTTGCTTAGTGCGGAGCCAGATGGCGTTGTGTGATAATATCCAAACATTATATTATATATTTAGCAATTTTCTTAAGATTATGTATTTGAAGTTGGGATGGGTTTAATAGTATTTTTTTTTATTAATAACAATCAGTAAGGTGTTCTACAAAGAAAGGTCAATATTACTTTCATACTGAATTATAGGACATTTTGACCTTTCGCAGATTTATGCTACATTAATCTTGAAGAATTGATTGTAATGTGTCGAAATAAATATTTAAAAAAGACACTTTCATATACGTGTCGATTGAATAACGACTGAATAATATGAATGGGAGTTATCTTAGCACTCGACATTCGACTGTACCATAAGACACGAAATGGGTCAGTTAAAAAAAGCTTGTAAACTGATTTAACGCAACCTCAGAGTAGATAATATGCTACACGCAACGACGCGACGGAATACTATAAAAGGATCAACAACAAACACAATGTATGGTGTTAAAAACATCAATTTTATACTAATGCATACCAATAAAATAAAAATAATGATTTACTTAGACTGCTAAGTTGTAAGTTAAAATCAAACTGTTTGTAATTGTATTTTTTTTAGGGCCGCTCTATATTAGATACTTAAACCAAAACTATTTTTTTTTCATTTTTGTCTTGGCCGCGCATCACGCTGAAACTACTGAATGGATTCAAACTTGGCACAATTTGAGTTTATACTACGAGGTTAATATAGGACACTTTTTATCCCGAAATTCAGCACGGTTCCCTTGGGATAGAGGATAAAAGTCAAAATGTGTACTTGGCTGTTATTCCGAAACGACTGGACGGAATATAATGGGACTTTCACTGGCAGATAGCTGATTTTACTGGGCGTAACTTGGGTTTTGATTTTTGAAAAGTAATCAGGATACCGCGGAACAAATAAAACAAATCTGAGCGGTTGAACTTTCACTGGTAGATAGCTGTTGCTATAATTCGTTACTTAGGCTTAATTTATATATTTGAAAAACAATTTGGTTTCCGAGCAAAAAAAAAGCCCATGAAATTGTGATCAAAATTCGAACGGTTAGACCGATTTTGACGGAACTTTCACTGACAGATAACTGCTGGCACTTAGGTTCCTTTCAGTTTAGAAAAATAAACAGGGTCTCCGCGACAAAAAAAATCATTACACACGTAGTCGCGGACACAGCTAGTTCTTTATAAAAATATATCAGTATTTTATTTACTTAGCCTATTTATTACTAGCTAAATTGAACAATACTTTTTAATGGAAGAACATAGTTTCAGAAAGATCTCTAATAATACCTGTGACAGACATAGAAATATATTGTGAATACTTAGTTGCATATAAATTGCATTAATATACGGGCTTCAACAGATCATTACAATTATATCTTCGGGGATTGTGTAGAATCACCGTGGTATAGAGGCCCCTTACGGTGCTGTCGAAGATAGAAAAGATCGATACATCTTACCAGCTTCTTCGCTTTATAGTTAAAGCATACATGTTATAAATAATCAATTAACGTGACCATCCCTATAATATTTCAGATAGAACACTCGAAAGGCAACCATATTTTTATTAATAACTAGCGGCCCGCCCCGGCTTCGCACGGGTAGACATTTATCAAATATTTTGTCCACCCGTGCGAAGCCGGGGCGGGCAGCTAGTATAATATATAGCCTATGTTACTCAGTGATAATGTAGCTTTCTAACGGTGAAAGAATTTTTGAAATCGGTCCAGTAGTTTCGGAGCCTATTCAATACAAACCCACATAAAATACAATTCTTTCTTCTTTATAATATTAGTGTAGAAGTATCGACTTAAGCCCTGTTTACAGAACACATTATATTCAAGTAAAAGATGCATTCAGCATTGTATAAAATAAAATAGAATTCCTATGTAGGAATGTTGAAAACAAGCTAGTTTACTATGACATATGTTTACTATGCACAAAGTGCTCATTGTGCAAAGCCCAACAATAGTCGATAATTTCATTGATTGTACCACAGAGAATATAAAAACACATTCGCAGTGTTTATTTTGCTAAACATAACACACACTACACCATTATCATAATCACATTTTTAAATCATACTGAATTGAAAATATAGGTAAGTATCAAGCAATATATAAATAAGTGTAATATGTACTTTATGCACGTTCTTTCCTGTTTAAAATGATTGGATTGACCGTTGGACTCTATTGGACTTATTTTTATTATTCAGTCACGCCAAAACAAGGTGGTTTAACTAGAATTTAGTATAAAAATAGACTATATTTAAAGTTAACATGTTATGTCGAAAATCTCTTTAAGAGCATAAAATGTATTAGTATCGAAGTTCGAGAAAGAAAACTCCAGAGCGGAGCGAATGTCATTATACCTACACTACAACGCAATGCCGAGACTGTGAACAATATTATAAGGGCAAGAAGGGGACAGCGAGCACTACACATTCTTGTACATGTGCAGGCTATAATTCCAGCTTTGAGGTGCACTGGTCATTCTTGAATTACTTGATTAGGCGTTCACCCACCAGTGGGTGCACGGGTCACGACCCAATTTTGAGTGGCCTCCGATTTCACATGCGAAATTGTATTTTGACGACGCTTCAAACACTTACGTGGGCCTTCAATATTTGAATGTGATTTCAATATTTGGCGATGTACCCTATTCATGGTAGCAAGAGGCTTTTTGTATTCTTAGACAAAATGGGTGATGGTATTACACATGGTCAATGCTGGTCAAGCTCAGTTAATGCGAATTTAAAACCGTAGAAGTTTTTAAAAAAAACTGTTAAGTATTTGTGTACAACAAGACAACAAGCAAAGTGTTGGAAAAAGACTGGTAACATCTTGCTATAGTTAATTAGGTATAATAGGGAGGGACCTATCTCACTTGATGGAAAATCCTAATAAATATTGCGCAACGAAAACAGGACATCGGGCATTTCGTGAGATCCCTAGAATCTACGAGTTCTAGGACCTAACTAGATAAAGAAACACTAGCACTTCACAAGTGGTTACTTGAGAGAAGTGAATCAGTTGTAATATGGTTATATTACAACTGATTCACTTCTCTAGGCAGAATCTAGATGGCCAAAAAGCTTATATATAGGTACAATTACACTACTTTTAGTGGTTAATTATTTTTAACCGTTGATAGTATTTTTTAAACTTATTGGTTTAATTATTAATAAGGTCAGCGGATCACCCTTTGGTTCTGAGATAGCATGATTTCTTGCTATAAGCTATTGTTTTACGAAACGAACGAGCCAACCTATTGTTTTGAAAATTATTCACCCTTATGTTCTTGAAAGCGATAGTAATCAATGACTAACAATTACCAGACATATTACGATGTGTCAGGTGAACGTACCCTACTAATAATAATCTTACTTGATTCAGCCCATACAAGTACTTATTTTCTTCTTCTTTAAGATAATGGCGACGAGCTTTTAATACAGCTATTCCGCCAATGTCACGTGGTGTGGTAGGCACAGAGTTTTGTACAGTCTAGAATGTTCCAAGTTCAAAAGCCACCAACTCGCAGTATAATGACTTAAGCATGCCAACGCACCAACTACACGATTCCTATTGATACTTTTATTTTTGATGCGAAATGTCAAAATCAAATACAAGGTCAAACGACGTTGGAAAGTAATCGGGACCGGCAGGCATGTATTAACTTAAAGAGGTTGATGTAGGAATGAAAAAGAAGCAAAAGAGGTGTGCACTGTGCAAGTCAAAAGTGAAATGGCGCTCAATAGCTGCCTACCCCGTGACTTGGCATGATGAAAGGTTATGTGATGTAATAGACATTGACAAAAGAAAATTTAAGGAAATTGCTACATCTGAGAATCTCTTGGACCATCAATTAACCCTTGAGATTTTTTTTAGGGATTCAATTTAGTTACCAATATACATTTTTGAACCTTAATTAAGCAATATTTAAAATATAGTTTTTACATTATTGAATATGGTAACATAATTATATCCTAAATATGGCAAATATTTCACCACATTGAAGCTATGATTATTAAAATGTCTATGCTAGAAGGTTTGCATTAAGAACCCAGAAATTAAATTGAATCTACAATAACAAAGGCAAAAAAATGGAGTGTACATTTTAACTACTTACTCAGAATTGTTGTATAAATAGGTTAATATCATAAAATAAAATAAATAAATAAAACAAAAAATATAACAATAAATCCTAGCAAAATACTATCCTATAATGCTTATTATCTAATAATTATTACTTCAAAGTACCAGTCTACCAATAAAAGTTAATTGGTATACACCACTATATTAACAATGTAATGTGGAACCAATTATCAAGTGAAAATGATTAGATTTTAATTAACTTCTACTTCAAGCCTTGTTATGGTATTATCAGGGGAATGACTTTTAGCTGCTACAGTCCTTATTTGAAATTTCCAGCAATATTCGCCAATGCTTTTAGTATGGTTACATTCACAGACATCTTAATTACTACATATGTAGTAATTAAGATGTCTGTGAAAGCGAAGAAAATACTTCATATGAAGTATTTTCTTCACACATAGCTAACACGGTGACATATTATCATGATACTTGAATAGCCTGTTATTGAGCATTCAACTCACAAATTGGATAATGTATGTAGGTAACAAGCCATGTCCACTTACGTGACAACACATGCTATCATCCATACCAAGTCATGCAGTGATTAATTTAAATACATATGTAGCTTTTAATATTATATAAACTGGATCAATTGATTCCACATTTCAACACAATCCAAATCAGCAAATGCAAATGCATTTTAAGATATAAAGTAGGAAAACAGAAACACAACTACACATAAATAGGTGAGTGTCATACAACTACTGAAACAATTCATCATGTTGGGTTATTGTGAAATCTGTGTTATACTTTACCACGTCCATGTTTATAAGATCTTTTTCTGTAAAAACGCTTGGTTAGGAAATATTTAATGACTAGAATGAGCATAATGAAAGATAATAAGTACAGGAGACTTAGCATTCCGATGTCCAAGTTGGTGAAAGGACTAGGCGCTACTGACGCTGACCGCACCTTCCGCGCCTCTTGTATGTTGTTGGCACCATACATTGTTTGAAGATATTGATACACAGCTGGTAAATTCCAAGCACCCCTTGTAAGTCTACATTCTGGGCACTGATTTACACTTGGAAACTGAGTTTTAGGGTAGTCAGGATCCTCAGTCACATCACCTGCCAGTCTCAAGTTCACTTCATTATGTGATATCCAAAGCCAAAGAACAGCTTTATCATTCTCCTTAACATCAAACAATTTGTTTCTAGCAGCCATTGCTTGGAAATGCTGGGCACATTCCGTACAGCCAAAGAAATTTTTTATGTAACCATGCATTGCTCTGAGAACCTTGGGTCCTGTTGCTCCTGTGTGTGTAGCAGCATTTGAAACCAGTGTGTGGAATAGGGTCCAAAGACCACAAGAGTAACCACGGTACTTTGGTTGACTTCCTTTGCAGCCAATGTATTCCATTTTAGTAATAAACACAGGTGCATGGACTGTTTCTAGTCTTTTAACAAGGTCATAGACTTCACTACCCAGCCAGCTGCTCTTGGTGGTGAGTGTGGCTCGCAGGTCCATTAAATATTCCTTGAGGTTGCCACGTGCTGGGAACGTATCTATTAACACATCCAGGAAGTCAATCAATGCCTTCAAAGGTTCCCCATCTAAGGTTTTATATCTTGTTATTTCCGTGTGCAAACTGGTCTTGAGAGTTTTTTCAAGATCACTATAATATACTGTATCAGTACTGGAAATGGAAGGCTTCTCAGAGTTTTCATCAATAATTGTGTCATCAAGGACCAAGTCACGAGTGGGGAACACATAGTTCTGAGATTTTAGAAATGAATTTATTGCATCCAGCCAACTACCAGGTGAATTATCTTTTGGCACAAGAACAGCAGACTCAAGATTAGATTTAATTGCAACAATTCCTGGGAAGTGTCTGAAACTCGAAGTCCTGGCAAGTTCACTGGTTTCGTGGACTCTCTTTACTCTTATTTGTTGGTAATCATTCATATCTAGGGCCAATGCAGAACCAACAGTCGAATTTTCATGTTCAAAAACAAGGAATGTGTATAGAACATCTTTAGGTACATCATTCAGCACTGCAGTATATGTGGCATATGAGGCAATGTTCAGGGACGGAGCCAGTGCCTGCCTACCTTTGGATTGTTCAGATTGTACTTTTTGTATTAGTTGCTCTTTCAGTTTTTCTGCTGATTCAGTGACTTGTATTTTGTCTCCAACATTACCATTACCTTTTACGTAATGCTCATGAAGATACCGTAACGAAGGATACGCCATGACTTCAAATTGTCGACAGACTTCGTTATTTTCTTCAACTGAACAATCCATAACAGCTAGCCTTAAAACATTCTTCCAGCTTTTTATATCAGCAGCCATTGACTTGAATTTAGGGGCGAAGGCTCTACAATGACCACAGTAGCTGTTATAGAACTGCACGAGTAAAGCATGATTATGACCATAAACTTTCCGCTCGAAGTTATTCTGAGTTAATATTGTGACATGGTCGGACTTACTGTACAGTCCCTGTTCGTCGATGTCATCATCTTTCAATATAACGGCACCGTTCACTAAAGCAATAAAAATAACGACACTCACGCATATTGAATGCCCCAAATTCATGTTGAGGCCAGTAAGTATACTGTGTAATTATGTATTCGCGCACAAGATAAACGGAGCCGACTTCTACCGGCAGCTCCGTCGTCCGAACTAAATTAGCCGGAATTGTGTTTGTAAAGGTTTGATAAGTTTTGTTACGTTTATGAAAATAAACAAAATGCAGTATACATGTAGATGATAATATGTAGTGAGTAGCTCGCTCAACTGCTCAATAGATATAAAATAGATAGAGATACACAGGTACCCACAGAGTACATAAACACTGTGTAGTATAGGTACCTACGGTAAGTTTATTATCTATGGGTACGGAACATAGGTAAGCACTCAGAATAAGGACTACAGCCTCGCTTACGCTTTAGAAACCGCACTAAAATAGCAGCATAGTATAACTATTTATACTATTTTCACATAGGACATTGAACATTGTTAGAATCATAATTCATAGATTATTAGTAGGATCTTAATTCATAGATTATTTCAAACTTACATTCTATGATCTATGGTAACTTAAATGTAGACTTCTTCTTCTTCTTCTACTTCCTAAGTATGGCAATCAATCCCTTCAGGGGAGTATTTTTGCCAGTGTCGAGTGTTAGAGAATTTTCATGATTCAAAATTTCTCGTGTTTGCATTAAAATGCCAAGTGTCATGTATTATAATGCTTATTGGAGTTTCTGGAGACAATCCACGGCAGTAGCAGATCGTAACACGCCTTTAGGTCAGAGGTAACCTTTTGACCAAAATGAAAAATCTGTCAACCCAAAAGTCGTATCATGGCATTATTTCCAATGTTCCTATAAATCAGTCACTAAATGAAACTTTACTGCACATAACGACACCAAAAATACACATTAAATATCACTATAACACAATTTACGAGACACTGGAAAAAATCACAACAGCTCCGCCTGATTCCCGCCAAAAACTCCAAATGTAGACATAAGTATTAAGTACTTGTGAGAGGCATTGTGTTTTCATCATATATTGGTGCCAATTCTGTTGTTCAAAATTACTCAACTTAACTAATTTGCAAATCTAAAAATATTGTCATCCTTTTATAGGCCCGCCCATGAGAAAGGAATAGCAAGACTTTTAGAACTGTCAAATTAGTAATTTAGAACAACAGAATCGACAAAATTTAGTCTTTGGTTTTCATTGTTGGGTCTTTGATTAGGTATATAATTTGAAATATATCAAAATCAAAAATAATTTATTTTGTTTAGGCCCTATTATGGCACTTATGAGGGTCTAAATTACCACCGGTTCGGAAAAAAAAGCCACCTGAGAAGAACCGGCAAGTAACTCAGTGCTCTGTCTTTTTTTTCATGTTCGTGTTCATGATTCGTGTTTACAATGCTTGCTTGGTTACTGAAAATACGGACTTCTTATTTTATTCACAACGAAGATATAAGGGTTCAACAATGGCCTGAATCGTTGCGAGAAAAGAATAGTACAGCCGGGAGTTACGTCTTCATAACCCCAGTAACTAGACAGTAACACAGTGTTAAGGAGCCATTGATATTGCAGTTCTCATAATTGCGATATCACTGTCCGCAATTACGGGAACATTCATGGCAGTAATTCTGCGTAATGACATTATTAACCTCATTAGAATAAAACCCTCAGGAATTGTAATGATAACTAATGTTAACCACGAGTATAAATACGAGCTTGAATAATAAATTAACAGTCTTAACCCAATCGCCAAGCGATACTTGTATTTTTAAAACCCCTTCTGCCGTCGCTGAGAACCTAACTGGCGCAATCGGTATCTTGCGTTCCGTCGGTTCAGAAGTTAAACAACTATTTAGTTGAGCTACGATTCCGCGACGAGAGCAAAAGAATTGATGCACCAGCAGAAGGTGGCAGACATCATCAGCTTTGAAGACGAAAAGACTCGACCACCATCAACGCCTGTTCATCGGCAATTTTCCTGGGGTGAGCACTAATTCTGATTACTCCCGAGATCACATCCCATTTACCCTACCTAAACCATTTAACTATAAAATTGCATCTAGTGTGTATTTTTTAGTGTTAGGTTAGTATAAATGTTAAATATCTTCGCGATATTACCAGACGTTTTGAGTCTTCGTTAGATTACTTAGTATTCAGGTAAAAATGACTGGAAGGAAATAAGGATCTACATGAGGTGAAACCCCAAATAGAGTCGAAATTCACAATGGAATACTCGACACTTGTGAAGTTATTACCCAATTATGACGGGAACAGAAGAACATTAGCATTTTTCATAGAAGGTGTTGAAAACGCTTTAGAATTAATTAAAAATAGGAACGATTATTTAATCGCAGGCCTATAAGGAACAAAATAACTGGTAGAGCTATTGAAGCGATCTCAGAAAGCCCCGGTACAAAAACGTGGGAACAAATTAAATTCTCATTACAACAAAAAATTTGAGAATTTCGCACTGAAATCCAATTAGTGCAAGAATTAATAACTATTAATAGGGATACCTGCTCCATAGAAGCATTTGGTGATAAAATCAGAATATTATGAACAAATGGCTTTGCAAACTTTTCTATCAAAGCTGAATCCAATAACATGTATCTTAATAAGACTAGAGCAGGTTAAAAATCTTGAACAAGCAATTACAATTGCAAAACAGGAGGAAATTAAACTGAAGGTGAGGTGGAACTAACAAAGTCCAAATAAGCCTTTCCACCAAATTTAAACTTTTTTCACCTATTGGAAAAAATAGTTATAGTTAAAGCATATAGCACTAACGATACGTTAAACTACATACTCGAAGTACCACTAGTTGTAAAACAACCATACAACATCTTACACCTATACTCTATTCCTAGTAACGTTAACATAGGCCTTATCCCGTCCTGATCTTGGGAAATGACGAATTTGCATATCCTCGCGAGCCCTGCATCCAGATAAAGGAAGACGACGTGATGCAGACACTTACAATGGCAAAGTTTGAAAAACTCTAACGACTGCATATCACAACTATTACAAGAACCAACAACCGCATAATTGCGCATATGCGACAGCTAATAAAAAAAAATCAGCAAATAAAAGAAACAGCTGGATAGTCAAACTGAAACAAGAAGAAGTCGTGAAAGCCACTTGTGGAAATGACGTACAATAGCAAAGAAGCAAAAGAGTTTTCTTAATAACAATAAATAATGATTGAAAAATATATTATTATAACATCGGCAATACATCAAAAATATGTAAGCATAAGAGAAACTTTACCACTACCTCGTGCAAATTGAGTTCCGAATATCCCATCTAAGAAAATCAAAATAGAAAACATAGAATTGGTTAATTAAGATCGTCTATTTGTTAGTGTCTAAACAAATAGACGATCTGCAACTACAAGAAGAAAATAGGGCCGTAGTATCACTATCAACACTCAACAGTGCCTAGCTGGTCACCAGTATCCCTTTAAATAATATTCATTCACATTAGCAGGATGGGACTAGCTATGTATAAATTCAATTGGGAACCTAAATCGGCTAAACCCTCAGCTCAGCGATTGCATCAGCAGCAGCAACATTTAAACATCCTCAGCCACCAGCATTGCAGCTGGTACCTACGCCTCTTACTTAAGGGGGGAGGAGTTACATCTTCATAACACTAGTTACTAGACAGTAATACACTGTTAAGTTTATAGCCATTTAGATTGCAGTTCTCGTAATATATCTCGTATCTCGCGATATCACCGTCCGCAATTACGGAACCAATATTATGACAGTCATTCTGCGTATTGACATTATTAACCTCATTAGAATAAGACCCTTAGGAATTGTATTGATAACCAACCTATGTATAAAATTAAAAGGCAACAATAAACACTGACGATCCAATAAAGTTTCTGTGTCGCCACCATGGTAAATTATTTATCATCCAGAGCATTTTAGCTAAGAATCTTATGGCTAGGCTAGAGTGAAACCTATCTGCAGGAAGTAACATTTAGGCTCTAACTTATTGATTTAATCTCTCCGCATGCGCATTTTGGCTGCGATGGCAGTTAGTACCAAATACAATGCACTTTTTAATGCTTTATTTATTTATTAATGCCCACTTACAGCTTAGTATGAAAGTTCGTATGTTACATAATGTACAAAAGAGCATGTGGCACGAGGACAGTCGCGGGCAGAAATAGATGCGATATGTTTCCATATTATGTTATCCGTTTATCCAACTTGTGCAAACAAACATATATATTATTTAATATTTTTCACTTTTCATATTTTTTCTATCATACATTAAATTCAGGTACCCATTATTTACCTGTCCCTATACTCTACCACGCTATACGAAAGCACAGAATATTATTTATTCTTATGACGAAGGGTGGGTGGTGTGGAATGTTCTAGAAATCCGTGCGTGGGTGGCACGGCAGCGCGGCGGCGGAGGTTATTGAATATTGATTCATCTCATCTCTGGTTGCGCATCAACTCCACCCTCATCCCGACAATTTGGGACGGGAGATAAATTATACACGTCTGACCACCTCTATTACCTCATTCCTGTATCTTCAGGGGGGTAGACAGACAGCCACCTGTTCGCGTAGGTATATGTACACATTATTATAACAGTTATACCACCCACGTCTAGAACATTCGGGAGATATATTTTAACTTAATTAAGACTCATTCGTTTAAACTTATAGCAAGGCAATAGGCAAAGGAGAGGATAATTTAAGTATCGGACCAGCGATAATAGCTTTTTCTTTGGGTTTTGAAGTCGGACCTTTAAGTAGCCCACAGATTGCACAGTACGTGCCTTCACATATCAACATAGGAGTTTATCAGCTAATCAAGTCAGGACATTAGGGTGCCACTAAACACTCCCCGTTCGTGACTTTTCCATGGTCAAAATTTAACAAAACTTATATAAACTTTTTTATTAATTGATGAGTTCTATTTACTAATTGTCTATGTCCGAAATGATAAATGATCTTTACTAGATTTACACAATTATAATACAATATGGTTGCTTGCGATCTCCTTAAAAGCTTCTGCTTCTGAATGAGTTCCATGCAAATCTGTTCAGAAATGCAGGAGAAATCGGTGTACGTAATATAAGATCCGTATTGAGAACCTCTACTTTTTCCTTTGATTATATACACTTTTCCAAACTTCTCGATCGCTTCCCTGCAATCTGTGGGATTGATTTCGTGAAAAGGGACGGAAGCGTATAACAGGAAGCCGGGAAGCGCGCTCTTTGATTTGACCAATGATTGTTCGCAGTGGTAGAGTTTGCCGTCAGTTGTCAGAAGTTACACATCATATGCGACTACGGTCATAAATTTAACCCCGGGTAAGGAGTCGGTGACAATTTCCTCAAAGATCACTTACAGATTCAAGATCCTACGAACATATTATGTAGGTGTTAAGTTATTAAAGATTCTTTTAAACTAAGATATTTGTGTGTTTATGGTGATGTCAGTACATCTATACTAATATCATAAAGAGGAAAGATTTGTATTTTTGTATGTATTGAATAGGCTCCGAAACTACTGGACCGATTTCAAAAATTCTTTCACCGTTAGAAAGCTACATCATCACTGAGTAACATAGGCTATACATTATACTAGCTTCCCGCCCCGGCTTCGCTCGGGTAGACAAAATATTTGATAAATTTCTATAGGCTCCGAAACTACTGGACCGATTTCAAAAAATCTTTCACCGTTAGAAAGCTACACTATCACTGATTAACATAGGCTAGCTGCCCGCCCCGGCTTTGCACGGGTAGACAAAACATTTGATATAAACCTCTAGTTATATATAAATTTCATCGGATTTCTTTGGTTAGGGGAGAGGCAATTTGCACACATCGCGTCTCCTGTCCTGTCCTGCGGGGAGGCGCAAGGGACACAGGAAGCAGGCTAGCTAATGTGGAGCGATGTTATTGGTCCGTCTGGGTGGGGTTGGAGCCTGGAGGCTGTAGGTAAGGTAGGGTGAGTGGCCCTAATCGCCATCGATCCCAAGCTGCGTGTTGCCGTTTAAATTATGGCTCAAATTTGCGCACGTCTTTGTCCTCGGTAAGAGCAATGAAAAAGGAATAAATATTGGGATAGAGGTATCACTACACATAAATGTCGTTTTCAGTTATCATGTTAGTCAATCCGGTTTCCAATTGATTTTGTCTTCACAGTGTCTAACATGATAGTTTATTTTAAGTGCGTACTTACACAAAGATAAAAATTGCCGCAGAATTTAAGTAACAGATATTTTGTATCACTTTAGCACATTGGAAAAGAAACTGAACAATAAAAATAGCAAGATTTGTGTAAGGTATCATGTACTTTGTAATGTTGACGGATTTAGAAATAAAACATGCGCTTTCTAGTTCTACTTAGGTCTTCACATTTTTTATTTGAGAGTTGACGTTTATTGAGCGGTTCCGGGGTGCAGCCCTGGCGAGCCGGGCAGGCGTGCGCAAAGCGCAAAGCACACAAGCAAACCCTATCTATTCGTACTAGTGTATTTCTCTATCGCGTCTAGTTCGGTACTGTGCGCGATTTTTTAAATATTTTTCGTGTGTAGTGTAATATCATGCGTCTTTTTACACATATTATAATAACATTGTTCTTAAGTACATGAATATTTTACTTTATACCGCGATTTAAATATCGCGATGGACACATTCACATTTTCTATGCTTCGCGTATTTCCAGCGAGCACTACACACGCTACTGATAACGCTCATAAATTCCGATCCGAGTAAGTACTTAAAACGAGAAAATGTTACATGTGTACATTTTCAGCTTCTTTTCATTTTATCAGTTTCTTCAGACTATATTCAGACAATTTTTAGTAGATATATGGGTAAGGCCAATGATATTATAAGTTATACATATATAAATATCATTGAGTAAGGACGTAGATTTGGCCACGTTTGGAAAAAAATGGCACATAATTTAATTGCGACTAAGAAACAAACTACTTAGCAAATTGTAATGAACCTGTTTTAATTAGACAGAACTCTTGACTTCCTATAAAGTATATTCTAATATACTATTTTAAAATACTAATTTATTATAGCTCATTGAAATTTTTTGAGTGATGCATTTAAATACTAGGATAAATTTCATCAAATATATGTGTTTTCAATGATTTAAGACAATTCAAAATGTTGTCTCCATATTTTCGCTTAATGTAACTATTTTGTATGTTAACAAAATTGGGCATCTAAATATTAGCGTCCTTAGGATAGAATTTTATAATGACACTGGCAAGGATACTGGTAAGAACTAAATAAAAAAAGAAAACGCAATTTTTAGGGTTCCGTACCTTAACGGAAAAAAGGATCACTTTGTTGTCCGTCTGTCTGTCTGTCAAGAATTTTTATCTCTAGAACGCGTGGAGTTATCAAAATGAAATTAATATGAAATACCCGGGTTTGTGGTCTCTTTCGGCCGTAAAATAATCAAATCTGCAAGTCAACATGAAGAAAAGATATAAACGTTTATGTCGCAAAGTTCGGCATATTTTGCGATTTCACAAGGGAATTAAAACCTACAGGGTACTTCCCGTTGACCAAGAACCATGAAATTTGACAGGAAGCTGTGTCTTACAGCACAAGTAAAAGAAAAAATCTGAAAACCGTAAATATGTAGTAAACATGTTTTTAATGCGAATTTACTAAAAAAAAACGACGAATAATGACCACATTTGAATATCGCCGACTTTTAACTTTACCTACAAGTGTGTACGGAACCCTCGGTGACGAGTCCGACACGCACATGGCCGGTGTTTTTAGTCTGTGGAGCTTGTCAACAAAGGTGTACAATCAGAATAAGGACTCAGCTCGTTAGCGTAAGCGAACTGAGTCCTTATTCTTCTTCAGAAACACCAATAAGCATTAGACTGCATGGCACTTGACATTTAGTACAACACGTCAATATTGAGAAACTTGATATTTCTCTTACTCTCGACCCTCTCTCTACGTCCTTGACATAGGCAAAAATAGTCTCTTAACTGATTGCCATAGTTAAGTAGAAGAAGAAGGAGAGAAGAGAGAGACTGGCAGTCGCTTAATGTCAAATGCATAATGCAACAATAACAAACTTGTAAAAAAAGCCAAGTCTCGCAACTCAGTTCTACAGTAAAAAGTGAGATCCATGTAATATCAAGTCGGTTATTTTAGTCAGTCCCTACATAAGGGACTTTTTGTCTTAAGTTGTGACGTAACCTAACATTAAATTATAGTAAACTTACCATACCAATATTAAAAAGCTTTTATGTTTTAAATAAAATAAATTGACTTGGCCACGGAATGAAAACACAATGTATCTTAATCTAGTATTACATATCGTAACTTTGTAATCCTATATATTTGTTGTAATAGCTAGTACTAGTTACTGGGCTATTCAATTAGAAACTTCTTGGTACGGTGTCATAAGTACTTGGACATATGATTTTTTTTTTGATAGAGTAAAAATTTTATTGACACAAAACAGATTAAACTATTTACAAAAACATATCATAACCTACCTACTATGTTTATTAATTTAAATTTACAAATGTTAACTTGATGTTCCTTTTTTACATGACACTGTTCTTCACATTCTAAATAAAAACATTTAATGGAACAACATTTTACAATATAACTTTTTTAAAAGTACAATTTTTATATAGTCTTACAAAGTTATTTATGCAGTTGATGTATCTAGAAAACTGGACCAAAAGTACAAAATATTTTAGTTTTTCCTTGATTTATACACTAAACACTAATTGTATTCTATATTTGAAGCTGCTATGTCTGCTAGAAGTACTTTTGTGATTGTAAAGTCAGTTATTGAAAAATTAAGAAACTTTGACTACATATAATTTTTAAACTACTGGTTCAAATTGACTGAAATTCGAAATATACCGTGTATATAATGTTTTATCCGTAAAGAAGATAAAGGAGATCGAAAGTGGCCTGTTTCGAGAAAAGGATGGTACGACCGTGCCGCTTTTTTGCTCGACTTGGCAGGGCAATGCCGTGCCCCCAGCCCAGATAAAATTTCTTCGTTTATTTATTTTACTGTGAATTCTCAAGAGAATACAACTGCTACGCTATGGTCATGGTGATGTGAATCCAAGAGAATACAACCGCTACTATTTAATAACCACTACGTCTGTGTTTAATTGGATTTCTTCTGTTAACGCTTACTTACGTTATTTTCGTTTTATAAATTTAATGTAACTAAAAACAAGTAAAACTACAATTTCTGTTGTTGTCTTACATTGACGTTCTAGTAATTTGAAAAATTAAATTCGTCACTTCGTGTTGTTCATAGTTGCGTTGCTTGTAACCTATACGGCGTGTACGTATGTACTTGTATTGCTTGTTTACTGTTTAGTAATGACCTGAAGTGACCGCCTACGTAACAGCATATAGGCCAAGACAAGTATTTAATCAAAGGCCAGGCCATACATTAAGTTTTTTCTTAGAATGATGATGTTAGTCTATTCGTCGCCATTTTATACAATACCCTGGTACACGGTCGGCTAGGTTGGGGCCGTTAGGGTGATGGGAGAAGAGCGGGCGGTGGTTCTCCGCCGCCCAGTCTGGGGTGAAGTTTCTGGGGTGAAATGCAGGCAGCATTATTGATTAGTGTGTTGGCTGTTGTCGTCACGTCTGCGGCGCATGTGCCACCCGCTAAGGGAGATGGTCAGGAGGGATCAGGAGGCTGCCCGGGCTGCCTCTGGGCTCATTCGTTCCTCAGACTTTACTTACTCAACACGTGTCCTACCTTTTCGAACATTGAGCTCTAAATAATAAGTGTTGGACTAAATAAGTGATTAGCTTAAGTTTCTAAGTGAAGCTGATAAGACTTTAATTAATGTTATTGTTAGTGATATGGGAGTATATTTAACTCGAAGAATATTTGCAGAGGAATGTCTACACGTCAAGTGCGTAGGCTGGCTGAGAAATATGAGCCGAATCCGGGTGATCACAATTCAGATAGTGAATATGAACCTCTATATGTTCGGCGCTCACCAAAATCTACATATGCTGGGGTATGTACTAGCTAATTTATACTTCGCTTATACAATTTTATTAAGATCCTATAATAAGCAATAAGCTTCAATGCAATAAGCTTGGTCATAGGTATTCTACTCAGTTTACAGTGTGATTAGTTATTTTAAATTATTCATTGTATATAATAACAGTTTGGACCATAATCAAAGATAGATCTGAATTGTATATTGTGATTTAAACAGCAAAGCGAATTTGCATAGCATTGAATTAGGATGGACAGCTATATTTGTGCAGATTTTACTGAAAAGTGATTAAAATAATGAACTTGAATTTGATATGTTGCTTCTGCAATAGTAGTTTAATATGGCATTGCAAATTTATTCTATATATCATTTAGATTTCTCCCATTGTTATATTGTTTTATATACATAACAAAACCAATTGATTGTGCAATAATTTGTTATACTGTGAGTTAATTGAAATTTAATCTACAATGGTGCTGCGTGTAAATGCTTAGTGTTATATTACAATTATATATTAAAAAATGGAGGGTTTCTTTGTGCTACTTGGATTTCCGCCATTTTGAGTTATGCCTTGGTACACTGGGCGGTAGTGGGTGAATCACTACTCGACGCCCAACTACCCTCAGGGTGACATGCAAAGTGTGGGGTGGAGGGAGTTCTTGATCTGCCCTAAGGCTTTGCTCTAAATATAGTACATCTGGGAAAGCGTCGGGTGCGCGGTGCATATGCGCGTGATTAAAGATTGACTTCGTAGGGTGACAAGCGCAGTGTGGGGTGGAGGGAGTTATTGATCTGCTCTCAAGCTTTGTTCTAAATATAGTACATCTGGGAAAGCGTCGGGTGCGCGGCGCATATGCGCATAAAAGTTCTCTTACACCTTACAATTTGTGTTCCATCCTTTTTTATTTGATAGTGATATGTGATTGTGATTAAAGATTTACTTCTTAGGGTGACACGCACAGCGTGGGGTGGAGGGAGTTATTGATCTGCCCTGAGGCTTTGTGCTAAATATAGTACATCTGGGATAGCGTCGGGTGCGCGGCGAATATGCGCGTGATTATAGATTGACTTCGTAGGGTGACAAGCGCAGTGTGGGGTGGAGGGAGTTATTGATCTGCCCTGAGGCTTTGTGCTAAATATAGTACATCTGGGAAAGCGTCGGGTGCGCGGCGCATGTGCGCGTGATTAAAGATTGACTTCGTAGGGTGACAAGCGCAGTGTGGGGTGGAGGGAGTTATTGATCTGCTCTCAAGCTTTGTTCTAAATATAGTACATCTGGGAAAGCGTCGGGTGCGCGGCGCATATGCGCATAAAAGTTCTCTTACACCTTACAATTTGTGTTCCATCCTTTTTTATTTGATAGTGATATGTGATTGTGATTAAAGATTTACTTCTTAGGGTGACACGCACAGCGTGGGGTGGAGGGAGTTATTGATCTGCCCTGAGGCTTTGTGCTAAATATAGTACATCTGGGATAGCGTCGGGTGCGCGGCGAATATGCGCGTGATTATAGATTGACTTCGTAGGGTGACAAGCGCAGTGTGGGGTGGAGGGAGTTATTGATCTGCCCTGAGGCTTTGTGCTAAATATAGTACATCTGGGAAAGCGTCGGGTGCGCGGCGCATGTGCGCGTGATTAAAGATTGTCTTCGTAGGGTGACAAGCGCAGTGTGGGGTGGAGAGTTATTGATCTGCCCTCAAGCTTTGTTCTAAGTATAGTACATCTGGGAAAGCGTCGGGTGCGCGGCGCATATGCGCATAAAATGCTCTCTTACACCTTTCAATTTGTGTTGCATACTTTTTTATTTGACAGTGATATGTGATTGTGATTAAAGGTTTACTTCTTAGGGTGACACGCACAGCGTGGGGTGGAGGGAGTTATTGATCTGCCCTGAGGCTTTGTGCTAAATATAGTACATCTGGGAAAGCGTCGGGTGCGCGGCGCATATGCGCGTGATTAAAGATTGACTTCGTAGGGTGACACGCACAGTGTGGGGTGGAGGGAGTTATTGATCTGCCCTGAGGCCTTGTGCTAAATATAGTACATCTGGGATAGCGTCGGGTGCACGGCGAACATGCGCATAAAAAGTTTTCTTACACCTTTCAATTTGTGTTGCCTCCTTTTTTAATTGACAGTGATATGTGATTGTGATTAAAGATTTACTTCTTAGGGTGACACGCACAGTGTGTGGTGGAGAGAGTTATTGATCTGCCCTCAAGCTTTGTTCTAAATATAATACATCTGGGAAAGCGTCGGGTGCGCGGCGCATATGCGCGTGATTAAAGATTGTCTTCGTAGGGTGACACGCACAGTGTGGGGTGGAGGAAGTTATTGATCTGCCCTCAGGCTTTGCGCTAAATATAGTTCATCTGGGAAAGCGTAGGGTGCGTGGCGCATATGCGCATTAAAAGTTCTCTTACACGTTTTAATATGTGTTGCATCCTGTTTTAATTGACAGTGATATGTGATTGTGATTTCTATTAATTTTCAGTTAATTTTTTAAAAATTTAATTTAGACCTTCATAAAAAGCCTTATTAGGGCCTAAACTGATAAAATTATTTTTGATTTTGAATTCAGTAGACATCAGACTACGTGAATAATATTTTTTTATTAGATCTCATCACGCTTATTTTATGGTTTTTGTTCAAATATTCTGGTAAAATATATTTTACTTTCCCAGTGATCCCAAAGACGCTCACAGTATTATACAGTTTCAACTATAAGGGCCCTTATTTTGCATAATAAAATGTTAATTTAAAGCTCTTGCTGTTTCTAAATAAGCTAGTTATTTAGGAGGAAGGAGTATTTATGTTATGTATTTTTTGTTCAGCTTGCGGTCAGCTCCAGTTCAGACGACGAGCACTCAGCTCAGGAAACTAGGGAAATTTCAAAAAAGGAACAGGAGGCCAGTGCTCGTTCGGAAAAGGATGAAAACGAAACGCTTTTAGATCCCGACGATACCTCGGGGCAGGACAAGACCGAAAATCGAGGGGCAAAACCGAAGAAACCCTCACTTAATAACAAAAAGAAAAAGAAAAAGGGCACCAGAAATGTCTTAGCAAAATATACCGATGATGTACGTACTATTTGAATTTTAACTTTTACGTATATTTCCGTTCTTTTTAATATAGTTCCCGTAGTACAAGCTTTGCTTAGTTTGGGAATAGATGGCGCTGTGTGATAATTGTATTGTAAGTGTGTTCCAGCATTATTATTATATAGAGGCTAGTCGAGAGGCACAAGCGTAGTTCGTGTATTACATAGATGATGATGATGAGATGTAATAATTGTTTTAATTGACAGTGATATGTGATTGTGATTTCTATTAATTTTCAGTTAATTTTTTAAAAATTTAATTATACCTTCATAAAAAGCCTTATTAGGGCCTAAACTGATAAAATTATTTTTGATTTTGAATTCAGTAGACATCAGACTACGTGAATAATATTTTTTTATTAGATCTCATCACGCTTATTTTATGGTTTTTGTTCAAATATTCTGGTAAAATATATTTTACTTTCCCAGTGAACTAATCCAAGTTTCTAGTAACATGGTTGTATATTATATTTGAAATAGTAGGAGACTGATTAATGAAAGTAAAAGATGTCGGGGTGTGCATGCAAGTCAATAGTGAAATGGCGCTCTATAGTGTCTATTTATCCTGGAAGCGACTTCGGGTCATGAGGGTCATATTATGTACATTTAAAATATATATATTATGTAAGCATTTTTTCTGCCTTTATTTTTTACTACCGACTTCGTCTGCGTTGAAATCTGCTTCAATTTGTGAATGTCATTTAACTCTTTACAGATTGATGAAATTGATAAATCTCTAAAAGAGGTTAACGCGTTGCTGGGGGCCCCTCCCGACGCCCCCCTACCTCCATTAAAACCCCCACAAGACCCATTCGATATCATATTTCAACTGCAGCCCAGATATCTAAACACTGCGTACGAGTTGAAAAAGCTATTTGGCGCCGACGACGAAGAACTTCTGTCGCGGTAACTATGTTTTTATTGACTCGAACTATGTTATTAAATGTGCAATTTATCCCCGTCATTATAGAAACGACAGCGCTTATCATGTCCTCGCAAGATATTTCCTTTAATAGCAATATTTCATTCGCTCATTCAGCCCTTTCGTTGCTTTATTAGATTTACAATGACGTCACTTTAGTTAACATGTTTCACGCATCAAGCCTTGATTCCCATACCATAAGGATTATGGAATTTTGGATTACGGTGGAAATTATAAATCTCAATTTTGTTACTTCCGCCATATTGGCTTAATGAGTTCGCTCGTTTATTATGGAAGACAATAGTTCTACGTATAACATTATACTATACACGAGCCGAAGTGATTAGGTAATCGTGCATTGTCTCATGACAATGCTGTGGAGCTCCATCAAACACTGGCAAGTGGGTCTTTAACTTGCAAGATTTGATTAGTAGCATTTACTAATCCATAAGTATAATTTTGCTGACTTTACTTTCTGTCAGTGTAAACGCAGCGCAAGTGCATGCGCCATTTTTGATTCGTTACTGTATCTACACGGCTATGCTGATTTTCCTACTTTAAGCCATGTATTTTTAGGCGACGGGCACAGCGTCACGGGACACAATGCCGTAGAACATTCATAGTGCCCATGAACCCTGAGAAGCAATTAAAGCAGGGTAAGTAAAATTATGTTGTATTTTTTTTCCTATTGACTAAGTCTCTCAGGTTGCGAGTAACGCGCAAGTGATACCCCTACTTTTGCAAGGGACCGTAGGCTACGGTAACCGTTTACCATCAGATGGACCTTATGATTGTTTCTCAGTTTATTTGATTTTAGGTAAAGTACAATTTCATAAGTACCTTATAAGGGCCTTAACTGAATAAACTATTTTTGATTTTGATTGTTTTATTAGTTTATAATTAAATATTGTAATTTTTTCAGGGTTGATCATGACTTCCTTAGGCCGCCAAGGAGAATATACACACTTCGTGTACAATCACAGTCCAGACTACCAAAGGAAGCACTGGGCCTACCTTAGCGTATCCAGCTTCAACAATAACTCTGTTCTTCTGCCGTTGAAGGATGCCATGTTGTTGCAAGTGGAAGCCAAAATACAGGTCAAATTTAAAACATACCAAAGATTACGGCTGTATAGTGAAACGTCATTCTAAGTTTGATAATCACATAACCGTTTGCTCGTTAATACATATACAATTTTCCATGTAACATCGGTAGTCCACAGAATTCGGCTTATAGTCAAAGAACAGTTGAACCCTTTACGCTTAGTAGTACTTGCACGTCGTACTTGAAAGTCGTGTATGTATATAGCAACAAAGTTAAACCAAGTACATTAATAGGGTTTAAAAAAGTTTTTAAAGAACTAAAAATATTGCCATCGTTATTTACCCCCGCTTATTAGATAGGGATAGCAAGACTTTTGTCATGTCAAATTAGTTCAGTTTAATTAATTCAATTTACGAAATTGGCACAACTATATATTTAATTGTGTATTTTAGGCCATTGATTCGATGATGCGTGTGGAGGAATTCAACGCTGCTAGCATTCTTATTGAAAGTGCTATATCCAACCTGCAATATGCTGCTGACCCCCACTTCAACTACACCGTAATTATAATCGTTATTTTTTACTAAGATGTTTTACTTTTTATTTAAGAATCATGATTTATCGAAATCATGTGGTTATATGCATGCTTAGCTCGAGAATAGTGGGGCTTTGTGATGCCCGAATATTTTATTTTATGACATTGGTTTCACCAACTTAATATTGATATATTTGTTTTTCGGCAAATATAAAAAATATTATAAGGAAAACAAACACCTAGATTATAATTATAAAAAGCGTATTTTTTTCAGGGAAAGATCAGATTGGAGTATAAATTTTTGGAGAACAGGCCTTTCCATATTTTGATACTAAAGTATATATATTTAGTATCGAACAAAGCATGTCATCGTACCGCGTTGGAGCTGGCTAAGCTACTACTGAGGCTCGACCCTACAGACCCTTTAGCGGTCCTGACCGTCATTGATACCCTGGCGTTGCGTGCGCGTGAGCATCGCTGGCTCATCGAGGCGATAGATTATTGGGCCAGGGAGAGAGATGCCTCCTTCCTATATCACATTGCTTACTCCAACGCCATGGCTCACTTCCACGTGGCCCACTCAAACAAGGGTAAAAAATTTAATATTAAAATTGTACAATCTTTATATATAAAAATGAATCCCTATTTCCCTTGGTCACGGCGTCATGGCTAGACCGAATTCGCATTTTTTTTTGTTTTTGTTGTTGTCAAGGAAAAAAGGAACATTTTTAATTTCGCGGTAACCTAAAGGTCCGTTTTTCTATGGTGTATTTGACATAATATGAAGTCATAGCTAAGACAGGACAAAGTCGGACAGCTAGTAATAAATAAATATCGATTTACAAATTCATACGTAAGAATGAGTTTTACCCCTTTCCCCCAAGATAAAGCCATGAAGAGTTTTTTTAACTCCCCCTTTCTCGGGACCCTTTCGTTATGAATGAATGGCCCCTTGCGTAATTAATGAATAGCCCCTTACATAATTTATGAATGACCCCTTACGTAATTAATGAATAGCCCTTTACATAATTTATGAATGGCCCCTTACGTATTTTATGAATGGCCCCTTACGTAATTAATGAATAGCCCCTGAATGATAATGAATAACACTTGAATGGCCGGGTAAGGTTACTAACCTGCTACTAATACCCTTCGATTGCCAACAGCTTTCCATCGGGCAGGCTGAAACTTCTTTAGCCAGCCAACTTTGTATTATAATTTAAGCATTTATTGTGTTGCAGGTGAAGTCGGCAAAGCAGATTCCATTTTGAAAGACGCTATTATGCGCTTTCCCACCGTCGCTATGCGCATTATAGAAAATTCTAATAAAACCTTAGCCGATACCCTCGCTAAGGAGGAACTCTTCGCAACAGCCGAGACAACGTACGTTAAGTATTGCACATTAGCTGTGCCCGTGACTTGGTGCGCGTGCAATTCATTTTAAATTTATAAACCTAACAAACGCCTTCTTTTTATTTTTCTACGAACCTCCTAAGTTGAACAGACTGCAAGTTTGAAATAAAGATCTTTTATTGTCAATTTTTTCAATATAATGCCTCTAACGTTACGCCCACGGTACCTATGAACCACATATATATGCGACTAAAGACAGACAAACTTTTAAAAATTACACGTCCAATCATATTGCCATCCTTATTTATCTCCGCACATGAGAAAGGGATAGCACGACTTTTAGACCTGTAATTTTTTTTAAGTTTAGTAATTTTGAACTACAGAATCGACAGCAATATATAATTAGGTAACATGTTGTTATACGCTCAGATTGTTGAGGTGTACCTAACGTGTTGTACTTTTATGTATTTTAGCACAAAATCTGAGTTGGCAGAGTTGATATTGTTCTACGCAACAATGACTATATCCCGCTGGCGCGAGCCGCGCGTGATGACCTGGCTCACACGAAACGTGGAGGAATTGGTGAAGGACTATAACACCATTAAAGACGTAAAGGTGTGTGCAATTTATAAAGTATATGGATTCAGCTTTCAAGTCAGGTCTCGTCAGGACACGCTCCAATTGGATTACAATAACATACATTAAATTTCATACGTCAAAATAATTTAAATCAAATATAAATTGTCTTTGTTATTTTGTCTTCCATTGAAATAACCTATAAAATTCTTCACTTGAATGGGTAGATCCAGCCGGACTCCGCTGGATGCGCCCATGGGTATGTGTGTCTCAACACAACATCTTAGGTCACGTGCCACGTACCCGTGGTGCTAGTTTTGATTACAAAGGCCGCCAACTCTTCGGTTGATCCAAAATGACTTTACAATGCGGGGAAAAAATAGAATATCCTATTCTAGGGGAAAAAGTTTTGACTTTTTTTTTTGTCTGTCACTTATAAAATCGAAAATCATAAATAGAACAATAATGAATTAAGACTCGACTAATTACCGTTTTATAAAAGAACTAGCTGCCCGCCCCGGCTTTGCTCGTGTGGACAATTTTTTTTTTGCATTTATGTCGATGAAAAGTAGATGTTGGCCGATACTCGATACCGGATAAGCACAAAAAAATTCATCAAAATCGTTCAAGCCGTTTCGGAGGAGTATGGCAACGAAAACTGTGACACGAGAATTTTATATATTAGATACTATTTATTTTTTGTAAATGGATTTACCAATTTCTTCGAAAGAATACTTGCATTGCGTTCCGGCTACAGAAGAAATAAAAAGTCATTGGCGCGAAAGAATTTTTCTCTAATTTCACATTAAATTAATGACCATAATTTATTTTTGTATAATTTTATTTTTTCGCCGTCGTAGTGAATAGTAGAGTGTAACACACGGCGCTAAAGCCTCCTCGTATAACAATCTACTATTATTTTATGGAACCCCATACATACAAATAAAGGATTGCTGTTAAAACATAAAATATACTAGTATTGACAAAGGGGAGCATGATTACCATAGCCTTTTTGGCTATATTATGGTATTTACTCTTAACATCTACTTACGTAACTGTAATGGGATTGTGGCGAATTTACACATACTTTTTTTCGTGACGAATTCACTTTGTGGCGAATGCACAACAATCCGTTGCTGTCACATATTTTACGCTATTTAAAAAACGTATTATTATATCCAGTCAATAAATATTTTTGCAGAACTTTGGTGAAGGTTTCACGGAACGCACCTTAGCAATCGCTGGTCTAATTATTTGATTTTTCCAGGCTCTCGTCACTGCATACGCCAACCAGCGTCAATCACTTTTCCGCCAGACCCCTGAACAAATAATCCGACACATCAATGTGATAAAGCCAATGGCGAATCTACTTGTGGAAGGGGTAATTGCATTTATCTATTAACCATACTATTTCTTTGTGCCCGCGACTTCCATCTATTTCATGTTTTTTTTTGTTGTTGCGCGGAACCCTAATTATTTATCCTAAGTAGCCTAAAGGTGAGTATAGATTAGCTAGAGCCTGGAGCATTTACTTGTAGCAGAGCAACTTGCCGCTCTATGTTACGTTCTAGTGAATTTCATTACATTTATAAGAAAACGCATTGGAAACTGATGTTTTACCTGGATTGTACCATTGGTAAGAACATTACATTACATAGAAGTGCTCGAGAAAATGCTCTAGTGTATTTATATATTTCTGTCGTGTACCATTGGTTTGCCATTCCTGCACTAGACTAGTGCTTTGTGTGTCTAGTGGCTACACCAACGCTGTCGTCATTGAAATTGTTTAAAAACAGGTAATCCCGTCAGTGAAAAAAGATGAGCTCGCCTGTGACCCTTGCCCTCCAGCGGACACAATCAACCGCTACAATTACGAACGGTCACCGAACCGCCCGCTGACAAGCCAGGGATTCTTCGAGGCACTCTTTCCTGAAATAGTCCAACAAAGGGAGCTTGAACGGTAAGAAGCTACCTACCCACTAACCTAATAATACATAGACTTCGAGTCAATTCTTAAAGTGACCGCTGCTAAAACACTCCAAGATGCGAATGCGACGGTCTCGATTGGTTTTCTGTCTTAAGCCGAAAGCCTCGATTGGTCGATTGTTTGGGCCTACTAGACTCGACGTCCACGTACTATTACTTCAGTGTACCATAGAAGAACACATTGAGAAGCTCCAACTATGACCTATAGATATATGTACTTACATATTAGTAGTTCTTTCTAAATCAGTGGTTTCCGTAATACACGCTCCACTTAGTTTGGGACGAGATGGCGCTGTGTGATAACGTCAGGACATTACATAGTTAATCTTAGCAGTGCCTTTCATCAATTGGCACGGCCGTAGTGCGAACGAAAATACGCGATGTACATCAAGTGATATTTTATAACTCACGATAAAAATGAAATTGTTTTAACTAAAAAAGCTTCTTATAGTCTATTCTTTGTTATAGATAGAACTGGGTATGGCATCTAAATTTTTACAATAGTGCCGTGTGTTAATTGCCCGAAATAATTTACGCATGGTAATGTGTGGTGCTTCTCAATACATTTGATGTTATTAAGCCATGTTCAAACCAAGACGTACAAACAGAGACCATGATGGCGATCAAATTGTAGGTAATGACTCTAAGCAGCAGGTAATTAAAATACGACTTGGTTCTAACATGGCTTTGACCAACGATATTATAAGTAAAACGTGTAGATAGGTTACCTACGCACCCCAAACCAAAAAGTGGCATATTATGTTTATCGGGAGTTAAAAAGAGAAAGTATGGATATGCCTCTGTTCAACAGTCGATAGAGAGATACAGGCTGATAAGTCAAGTCAAGTCAAGAGTAGCCAAAAGGAGAAATTATAAATTAAAACCCGCGCACGACTGAGTTCAGGTACTAAATGTTAGTGAATTTGTCATAGCATTGTCGTGCCACTGGCCGAGCGTGTCACGTGTGTAACCTGTCCATATTTATCCCTTTACTTATAATATAGTTGGTTTTATCTCGCTTTTGATGAGGAGTATTTAACTAATCGCGTCCATAAATGAAACTTTTGCACTCATATAAAAAGCAAATTCTAATAATATAAAGTTTAGACACCAAACTTTTACGCACATTTAAAATACTGTAATATATCCTCATCACAAAGCAATGATGTTAAACGTTTGACAGATTATGAGGTAGTTTAACCGAATGCCGCATTGGGTCGCGAAGCACAGTCCCAGTCGTCCGCCGGCAGGTGTGGACTCCGGACTCGACTTGATACACTACAACATAGAATACTACCACGGCTTGGAACTATTTATAAGACTCGTCTCACAACTAAGACAATATGTAATGCTCATGTACACATGTACCTGTATATATGTATGTATATGCAGGCTCTAGTTACGGATAAAGTACTTTACCTACATACTCTTTTTATCAAGTTTTACATATTTCATTTTGATTTCCTACACGTTTGATATTTATTTTATTTGACATAAGTGTGTTAACAAAAAATCGGATCCAAAATCATCAGTAGATTTTTTTAAAATTTTCTCAAGTTTATTTGAATCCATCACTCAATAATGCGTGCATATATTAAATAGACTTATTATAATATAGAACTACAATTTGGTATGAGTATTGTTTTTTTATTCCGAAAATCTACTGTGTGTCAATAATATTTCAAAGAAAACCGTTAGAATAGTTAGAAACCCTGACTATAAGAAGAAACGTTGATAGCACGAAAATTATATGGCAGTAAACATTTTAACGACGCGACGGTAATGTTATCTATATCTTATCGTACTGTCTTTTTGTTTTCTCATAATGGACCAGTATTTGTTTTCATTAAAAATACTCGCATAAGATTACTTAAGTTCGGAAAGTATTTAATAAATAAGATAATGTTGGATATACCGTTTATCGTATATTAATACTCCCTGCGGCGGTGCCGTCGTCGCACTGAATCAGAAATATGCTAAAGTAGTTTTTACAATTAAGTGCAATGAAACGTTTGTGATAAGAACATTATATTTCGCTAGCGATGTCGCAGATTACGGGATTGTACAGTGAATTTATCCAATCATTGATTTTGATCAAGGGGATATCCCTAGATGATTGATTGAATAATGATTCAAAATGACGGTGCCGGCGCAGTGAAACATGTCTACAACGAAAATCTTTGTAAATAATCTTATTGTAACTAGGGATATTAAGTCCGTTTCGGGTCCAATGTTAGGAAATCGATTATTATATATTTTTTTATTTGGTTGATAAAATATGTATTATATCATTGTTTTATTTTGTTGTATTCTTTCCCTGGTCATCACTCTAGTACCAAAGTATACTGGTACAAAAAAGAACGAAATGAATAACCTTTTTTTGGGTGGGGGTATTACGTAGGTTCGCACCAAACTTCTATTACTATTATGATAAAATAAATGGTCTATAGTGACGCATAAAAATATCTAACCTAATATTATGAACGCCGAAGTAACAGCGTCCGTATATATGTACCTATGTTAGAAAAAAACTGATTTTGCTGTAATCCGTCATAGTGGTAACTTCAACCCCGCTTATGTCCTCATAGGCGACCATGTGGGTGAAGCCGCTGGTCCAGTATTGGATTTTATACCAACTCATTAATTTCATTATACGACATTTTATGAATATTTTGTTGAGGTATGATTAGTCTGTAATATATTGAAGTCAGATACGAAGTTGAATTCGAAGTAAAGAATGCAAGGGCAGGAACCCAGAACAATTCCAAAAACTGCTAAAAATAACAGCGTCTTTGACAATTTGTATCATCACAGCGAATCACCTCCAGAGCAGAGCGTACTAAAAGTTTGGTGCGTCCTGTATTTGACATTATAAATTAATTTCAATAAAAAATAACAGAAAACATGAATCAAGGAGCCGATGACTGCTGCTGTCTTAGACCGAAGATTTATCAAACAAATGGGCAGGTATATAGTTTTTTTATTTTTTTATTTATTATTCACCTCTACACATGATTTTAATCTAGCTGTAGCAGCTTTGCTCATAAACACACTCACAACAATAATGTTCATTACGTCAATAAAAGTAAAATAACTTTGTTTATCATATTATATAACGCTATTGTATATACATAACTTGCATAAAGTACTTAGTTATCATTAGCTAATCCAGGCGGATTAATAAATTAAATTATATCTAAACTTGTTTGCTAATTAGAAATTTTAATTTGATATATATATCTGTAAGCCTTAGGCTAGAGGTTTTCCATTTCTAAAATAACCCGAAAAGCATTGTTAAAACATGCTCTGCTTACATTAACCCCGTTCGGGTATCGAGCTTCAAATTTTATGCTTACCTATTTTGTATTGTATCAAAGGACGATGTCAATTTTTCCAAGCTTTTATTTACTTTCACCGGTGTGTTTGTGCAATTCAATCTTGTAAGTTAAATTTGTTAATGCACGATTAACTAAATGCGCCATTTTAAATCAAATATGGCAGACACAAAATGTCAATTTTTAATTTCCACATAATATGGGTATCAAATGAAAAGGCTTGAAGAGCGAATAAATGCTTGTATAGAAAATTAAACCCACTTGTTAATAACGTCCAGTGGTTTGATAACATGTTTCCGTTAGAAAATGTGTAATGGAATCTGCATCAAATTAAATGGGTATTGCCATTTGTCAACGTACAGTAGTATAGATAAAATATTGTATTTGAAAAGAAATCAGGCGTTACCTACTGTATTTCTATTGCAGTGAGCAAGTTGGCGCGAGTGACTTGGCGCACCTTTACGAGATAGAGGAGTTAGTCGAGCGCCTGGCGTACGCAAGAGGAGCGTGCTTGGATTACTCAAAAAGCTCTGCTCGCGATGCATATTTTATTATTGGCAATACTCTTTACATTTTCTTCTGGAGCTGGAGTGGATATTCAGGCTCCTCGCGTGGCAACCCTAAATACAAAGCGCGTTCTCTGCCTGAGTACTTCGAGTTGCTCCTGAGCATGAATGAGTATTCACGTTTCGACTAAGCATCGAGAAAATATTATTGTGATGGGGAGCATCGATATCTGAGGAAGGAATTCGGAGATGCCCGACGGGCTATGATTTTTCATCTTAGTATATAAAGTACATATTTCAATGTTTATCGTATGCAGTTTCGATGAAGTGAAGGTATATACCGTTACGATTATATACTCCCCTTATATTCTAGCATATAAGAGAGCTATCTAGAGCTTTTGTGAGGTTGCAAACAAGGGTTAATTTATTTCACTCACAGGTTATAGATATATATTACAAAAGGTGTAGTGTGCTTCAATGTAAAATCCCTACTATTTTTGAGTTAGATATATTATATACTACTAGCTGCCCGCCCCGGCTTCGCACGGGTTGACAAAATATTTGATAAATGTCTTTAGACTCCGAAACTACTAGACCGATTTCAAAAAATCTTTCACCGTTAGGAAGCTACATTATCACTGAGTAACATATGCTATATATTATACTAGCTGCCCGCCCCGGCTTCGCACGGGTAGACATAATATTTGATATATGTCTACCCGTGCGTAGCCGGGGCGGGCTATGCATAAATATTTATCTGTCGGTATACAAAGGTTTTATACAAGTTGTTCAAAGCATCATAAAATAATACGTGTTTGAAGTTTATATTTTGTCGCTATTAAAAGAAGAAGAAACAAAAAGAAAACCAGTAAATTTAACTTACAATGAGTAATGGTATGATTTGCAAGTGTAGATAATTCGTCGATTCTAGGTCGATATTCGTCGTCCTAACACCTAAATGAAGTGCCTATTATTTTGCTTGGTATTTCATAGCGGCTGCCGGAAATGTTTCTGGACTGGGACTGTTGTAGGCCAGATGTTGTAGGTATGGCTTGTGGAACTGGTTGCGGTGTGGGTTTACTTAAAGACATGGCAGTAGATGATGATGTGGATGACAAACCATTAACAAGATTAACGTGCCAAGCATCCATAGCACCTGCAAATGAAGAAACAGGTCCTTCAACAGAGGCTGCTGACCGGCCTCAAAGTTGTGCTGAAGGTGTGATAATGCTAGAGTCACAATATTCCCAATCTCGTTCTAGCGTCTTCTTACTAAAGTTTTCAAGCGTAGTAAAAGAAAATGTAATGGTGCAGCACTTAATTACAGAAATAAACAGCTGATGTTTTTGCAAAAAGGCACCAATATGCTGTATTTAAAATAGAGCCTTTAAAAATTCAAGGTGGCTTTTGAGACCGCGGTCCTGGTCCCGAAAGCCCCTCCACTCAATGTTCAATGGATTTTGTTTACTGAAAATCAGTAATTCCTAATGGATTCCTGTAAACTTGTTTTGAACTGAACTCTTATCATACAAAATTGACTGTCGACTATTTGTTATGGGAGCCAACATAAACCTTTACCTTAGGGACTGTAATCTAAATAGACTTGACATTTCATGTTTCAATCATGCAAGCATCCGACCAGACTGCAAAACAAAAACAAACGAAAGGTCTATCAACAAAAGCTGATGGCGAACCTCCCATATCCTCTTCACTGAACCAGAAGGCAAAGGGACAGGAGGAGAGTGTGGCCTCAGAATTACCCAGAGTTTGGAATATAATAACCTTAAGAGAAAGATAAGTTCGACGATTGCTCCAGATACCAATCTGGGATTGGAATCTGTAGTGACTGGTTTATCAGCAATACAGTTGTTTGCGGCTGTCACCACCAGTACTACACAGGATGCGACAGTAAACGAACCATCAGCAAATTACCAAGGAAATGAACTGGCACTGAGAGCCTGCTCCAGTCAAGTGGATAGTAAAACAGGCGCACTCACACCTCAACCAGTTCCACAAGCCACGCCAAGTACATCTGGCCTGTAACAGTCCCAGTCCAGAAACATTTCTGGCTGCCGTTATCTAATACCGGGCAAAGTAATACGCACTTCAGTTAGAGGACAACCAATATCGACCTAGAAACGAATTATCTACATTTGAAAATCAAACCATTACTCATTGTAAGTTAAAGTGTCTGGTTGGTTTTCTGGTTTCAGTACTCTCGGGGGCTTACCAAGCGATCTCTCACTTGTCGCTATTGAACGAAGAAGGAACAAATCGAAAACCAGAAACTTTTACTTACAATGATTTTTCACGCAATTTTATACCCTTTTTCTGCTAGAAAAAATATTACATGATATTTGCTAAGACCTCCCTCCAGCCTAAGTGAAAATTGGAAAGATTTAGCTTGATCCCCTCCCCCCCCTAGAACACCTCACGTAATTAATGGACGTCACCTTAAAACAAGCACTTCATGTGCCAGTACTATCGGGGGCTTACCAATAATTATTATTATTATTACTATTAAAATAAATTATACCTAAGTTACGCTTATAGCATCAGCTACCTTTCAGTGAAAGTCCTGATTAAATATGTCCCTCCGTTCGAATGCTGTTCACAATTTTATGGGTTCTTTATTATGTGCGCGGAACAATAATTTTTTTAAAAGTTGTCTATGATATGCCCAGTAAAATCTGCTATCTGCCAGTAAAATTCAATTCAAATCAGTCCAGCTGTTTCGGAGATTACCTCAAACAAACAAGCAGACAGCCAGGCAAAAAAATAATGTTTTTTGTCATTAGCACAGTGTTTACTTTCATTTGCATTTAGTAAAGAGCTGTTAGTTTGACATTACAAACAGGCATTTCAATTTTATTTATTTGTATTGTATTTATAGATTATTTTATTAAGGGTTCAGCAAAAAAAAATAAACCTATGAAATTGATAACTAATTTAATTCCACGCGTACGAAGCCTATTAAGTTATTACGGTCTCATATTTGAATTTATTTGTTGCGCGGAATCCCAATTTTCTTTTCCAAAATAAAAGTAATCTCAGCGACTGACGCCTTATAGTATTCTTTTCAAATTGGTCCCGCCCGTTGAAATGTTATTCAAAAATTCAATTGGTTTTATTTTTGTATGTAACCCTAAAACATAATTAAATTCATCCCTAATTGTTTTTCTAAAATGAAAGTAGCCTAATTTACGCCGTATAGCATCAGCTATCTACCAGTTCCGTTCGAATCGGTCCAGCCGTTCAGATTTGGTTCACAATTTTATGATTTTTTAATCGTTGTGCGGAACCCTAATTATTTTTCCAATATTAAAGTAGCCTGTGTTACGCCCAGTAAAATCAGCTATCTACCAGTGAAGAGCTCGTTCAAATCGGTCCAGCCGTTCGAGTTTGTTTATAATTTTATGGTTTTTTATTCGTTGTGCGGAGCCCTAATTATTTTTCCAAAATTAAAGTAGCCCATGTTACGCTCAGTAAAATCAGCTATCTACCATTGCAAGTCTCGTTCAAATCGCCGCCGGACATTTCGGAGATTACCCCAAACAAACAGACAGACAGACAGCCACATTTTTTAAAATAGCTTTTTTGTCATTTGAAACGTGTTTACTTTCATATGCATTATGTAAAATACGTAATTTCGTAATTTTCTGATGGTTCATTTTATGAAGGATTCTGTGTAGTAATGGTCGTAACAGTCGCAAATGACTGTATTGACGATAAACCAGGGACTTTAGTTCCAGTGTCGGATTTGTATCTGGAGCAATCGTCATACTTGTTTTTCTCTTAAGTTCATTATGTTTCGAGCTCTGGGTAATCCTAAGCCCGCACTCTCCTCATCTCCTTTGCCTTCTGGTTCACTGAAGAGCATATGGGAGGTTCGTAATCGGCCTTTGTTGATGGACCTTTCGATTGTTTTTGTTTTGCAGTCAGGACGGATGCTTGCATGTTTAAACTCGATATGTCAAGGCTATTTATGTTACAGGATAAGTTAATGGCTTGTGTTGGGTCCTATAACAAATATTCAACAGTTATAGCAATCAGTCAATTTTTATGTTAAGAGTTCAGTTCTGTGCCAACTGAAAAAGAGAAATCTACAAAACAAGTTTACAGGAATCCATTAGGAATTACTGATTTTCAGTGAACAAAATCCATTGAACATTGAGTGGAGGGGCTTTCGGGACCAGGACCGCGGTCTCAAAAGCCACCTTGAATTTTTAAAGGCTCTATTTTAAATACAGCATATTGGTGCCTTTTTGCAAAAACATCAGCTGTTTATTTCTGTAATTAAGTGCTGCACCATTACATTTTCTTTTACTACGCTTGAAAACTTTAGTAAGAAGACGCTAGAACGAGATTGGGAATATTGTGACTCTAGCATTATCACACCTTCAGCACAACTTTGAGGCCGGTCAGCAGCCTCTGTTGAAGGACTTGTTTTTTTATTTTATATACTAGTGGCCCGCCCGGCTTCGCACGGGTGGACGACATTCATCAAATGTTTTGTCTACCCGTGCCCGTGGTCCCGTACTACCCGTACCCGTAAGCCGGAACGGGCAGCTAGTATAATATAATTAGCCTATGTTATTCAGTGATAATGTAGCTTTCTAACGGTGAAAGAATTTTTAATACTATTATAGACAATATTAGTATAGATTGTTAATTTAAGTTATATCTTTCGCAATCGTTAAACGTTTGTCTATTTATTATTCGTATCGCCTTCTACTATTTTTGTATGGGATAACGAACAGCGCTCCGGCGGTGAAAAGTGGAACTAAAAATTTATATGAAAATTTTACATTTTGAAAGTTACGTATCCGAATACGTAGTCGAAAGACGTTCTTTCTATCGGCACTGTTTCCACTCACGTAACCGATTAACCCAGTAAAATGGGTTTGGAAGTTCAGATGAAAGTGGCTTTGTATAAAAATTTGATAACCAGCCACATCGGGCTGGAAATTGTGTCAAGTGCCGTACCCAGCAATGTTTGAGATAAGGCCAGGCGATGAGTCATAAAGATAAATAATCTTTATATTTTTTTTGTTAACAAATTATATTCTAATAAATTGTAATCTACTTTACTTCGAATGGATTATCTTACTATTCAATTGTGGGTTAACAAACATTTACTTGTTGCCTGTAAATGAATGAGTGTACCTACCTAGCTTTTGGTGTAGGAGGATCAGGAAATTCGTTATCTAGTCTCAAAATTGATTTTATATTGCAAACATTGTTGCTAAGGCTGCAGCGCTATTATGAACACACACATGATTTTGTTTTACTCCTAATAAAATTTACGTATGTATGAACAATAATAATTTTGAATTAAAATTACAGGCTTAGCACATATGATTATTTTATCGTGTAGCCGAATTTTAAACAATCAAAATCATTTATTCAGTTTAGGCCCTAATAAGGCACTTATGAAGGTCTAAATTACCACCGGTTCGGAAAAAAAGCCACCTGAGAAGAACCGGCAAGAAACTCAGTGCTCTTTTTTTTTCATGTAACAATCATTATTATAAACATATGATTATTATAGATATTGACATTTGATTATTTACAATCGAATTCTGTGTCAGTCAGTATCATAAAATTAATATAACATGGGTATTGTACATTATTTGTATAGCGTATGTGAATCGTCGACCAGGTCGTCACTGCCAGAGAAATTTAACGTTATTAAACTCATGAAAAGTTCATAATAAAATGCGTGTTTTTCAAAGCGTATTTTTGTATTAGGTAGAAATTAGAATGTATCATATTATGGTGACTATACTGTGGAAGTGTGTTTCTTTGGGTGGTAAGATTATTATATAACTGATTCATTCATGGGTGGTTGGATTAAAGTAGTGTTATGATGAGTGGTCTGATTACTATAGTGGAGTTGTGTTATGATCGATCGTCAGATTATAGTAGAGATGTGTTTTGATGGATCGTCAAATTATAGTGCAGGTGTGTTGTGATCGGTCGTCAGATTGCAGTGGATGTATTTTTTTTTTGTTTACTAGGGGGAAACCTTCAAAAGGTACCCGCCTGCTTATGGGAGCAGACGGGGTATGTGAGTTTTTGACTCACTAAAACCCCCCCGGTGGCCATCCTACGTGCATGTAGGAGGGCTCCGGCGGTGTGTTGTGATGGGTTGTCAGATAACGGAGGTGTGTGGTCGTGGATGGAAATTAAAGTACATACTATTACGACGAATGTACAGATTAATATTTGTGGATGTGTGTTATGATGGGTAGTCAGATTATTAGGTATAGTGGAGGTGTGTTGTGATTGATGGTCAGATTATAGTGGAGGTGTTACTATAAAGGGACATTGGTCATTTATTGCGAAGGAAACTGTATCATGGAGGCATATTTAATTATAACTTATTAGTAGGTATTGTCTCTATACGAATTGGAAGTGTGTTTATCACACTACCATGTTGAGCGCAGAACTGTCTTATTTTAGTTGTCAAGTGTAATGTATTATATTACAAACAAAATATTAGGCACAACATTTTAAGGGGTAAGATATGATATTATGTACTGTTTTCAAAAAATCTGTGTTATCAATACTTACGTTTAGTTAATCTAATTATTGTAAGTAAATACAAAATAATAATGGCATATGAAATATATTTTAATTAAAAAGAAATTATAGCTCACATAGGTACTGCTTGTTTCGGAACGAGATTTGTGTATGCGTAGTAAATTATGCGATTGTATTGCATTCTTTAGATGCCGAACCGTGTTAGGGTGAAGTTATATGACCAAGGTGAAAATCTTTGTGGTAACCATACAGTGGTTGTGTATTATGAAATTTTATTCATTTAATTTTAACAGGTCTATTATTTCATATGTAAATACCTGTAAAATTAATGAATATTTATTTACCTATTGGATCCATCCAATTTGTGAGCTTATTTTCAATAATAGTTATTGTTGAAAAACTACTTAATCTTAGATTCGACGATGGTGCAGTGATTTGACGGTGAACGTGGTGCACATTTCCAGGGTTATTAAAATATAATATCTGGCACGATTAATATAAACTACGCACATATACTTATTTCGACAGTCTTTGGAATCAAAAAGCAATTTTAGCATATTGGGTATTGAAGTAACTGTTGGAAGTAATAATATAATTTAAAATTAGGAAGTTGAAAAGCAGATCGTTTCAAAGCATTGTGGATTACTTAAGCTGCGTTCCTTTGATTATATAGTTAACAAGTATAGGATCAAGATGCGTTCAGTTTATGGTTGCATAAAGACGAACTTTGCATTGGGTATGGATATTTTGAGAAGAAATGAGGATAACATTGTAGAAAAACAACTTTTTTTCTATGCAGGTAATTCATTAATTCTTTTACCTCATGTGGGGGCGGGGACACGAACAAAAGAACAGCCCCACTGTTATCCTGTGGAGTGACGTAAAACGTGACTAAATGCAGGAACTTTTTGTTTGATTTTAAAACCTGGTTGAATTGAGATTTAATGGGATTTTAGTGATGATTTGTAAACATCTTGAAGATCGGATTATGAGATACATAACTACTAGGTATATCCACTGCCTTGTTTGACTGATATTTTGAGCCGATAGAAGAGATATTTAGCGGTATTTGAGCGTATACCAAGCTTGGACCATGGGCACCGGAATGATTGTGACGATTTATTTGGGTTGATGCAGTCCGTAAATGTACTAAGGAATTCTCCTCGATTTTATGTTGCATTGCTTAGGAATGATCTGCAACCACGGAGATATAGTGGGGTCAAGATTTTAGGTGATTTTTGACGGGTCCGTATGGCAACAGATCGTAACTTTGTACGGTTGTTAATGTTCAGGCCTCAACGGCTGAAAGGATTGAATGGAATATGCCGGAAAATTGTGTGGTGCCCGAGGGATAGTAGAATAATGGTGGTAATTTAGACCTTCATAAGTGCCTTATTAGGGCCTAAACTTAATAAATGATTTTTGATTTTGATTTTGAATGAGGGACGAAGCTCCGGGTAGAAGCTATTAGAATATTTTTCAAGTATTTATCATACATTTAAAACATATAAATATGGTACTTAACAGTTACATTCTACATCTCTTTATTATTAAAAACAATGATGTTACTAATTGTTTACATGGATCGTTATTCGTTATGACATTTACACAAACAGGATTCAGCATAAATTAACGATTAACTGATGTACGGTTTGGTATATCGATTCCTATTTTTAATTTACGTGTTACCATATGGGTTACGTCACTTTTTTAGGTATCAAAATCATCTAAAACCTTGGCCCCCAATTACCAATATGCGGTCTATCCGCGAATCAACAAGGAGAGGGTGGCCCCGCCTACAGTTACAACTGTTCTCTCGCTGACTGACACGTCGAGGTAAATAAACAATTCAATATCGCGTATAAGACCCGTTCTTATGGTATTAATATGTAAGGTTTGTCACGTTCAGATTCATGTTTAATAACCCTGTGTTAAAATATAGGTACTAGATATTAATGAGTAGGTAATGCAATGTGTTATTATTTTTGCTAACAACATTGTAGGTTTGTGCGTGTAATTGTGTGTGTGTACACTGCAAGGCGTAGTTTTAACTGACATCACTTCGTTGTTCGGAAAGGTCCATCTACTATTATTATCTGATCTGAGGTTAGAATATACGCGGGAGAGAATAATTATGTAATGCATCGTTGCAAATTATGTGATGCATCGTTGCAGAATATGAAATGCATCGTTGCAGAATGTCAGGGTAAATATCAGTGATATTTTGTGGTAATCAAGGAAGGACTCTTTCCTTTAGCTTTATGTTCTTGTATCAAATACAAAAACGTGCATCCTCCGCACAAAAATATACATTATAATAAATTTACTTATACAAGAGGGAACTTGTAAGGCTTTACTTAAAAATAGTATTAGGGATTTAGATATCAACGTTTTGATACTATATACTATTCTACTGTCGCTTACATTAGTACCTGACAATGATTAATTGTTTTTTTTTGGTGATCTATCTTCGACAACTTTGTAAAACTACTTTGCCGCTAGATGATTTCAATACTTTAAATTTAATCTTAAATATTTTGAAATAGTATCTTTATATTGTACTATGTCATCGCCATTGATTGATGTTGTTCATGATAAATATTTGGTGCATTGTCTTATTTAAACAATGAATTATTTAAAAATTCCATACAAATATAAGCATAAAGTGTAATAAATAGTGTCTATGCAATATCTATTATTAATTTCTAATACGAGTCCATTTAGAATGGTTATCCTTGTCAACAAAGACCTATCGGTCAAACGATTTGTCTTACTTTAAGGATGGGATATCATTCTGATCGCGCAAATTATAGAGGACATACGTTGCTTACTATTTATATTGGTGGATGGTGGGGTGATGAAGAATTAAAGAGTGCTGCAGAGACTGGCCTAAATGGGGAAACAATGTTGATTTAACAATATTTTTGATAATGATTAATCCACCAAAATGGATAGTGTATTCAGCTTATTCTCGTATTGTATCTCTTATACTCCCAATAAGAGTGTCGTGAACAGGGATAAGCTTCGGATTCCAATTATTTCCTTTTACTCCATAAGATTTGTCGACATTTTTGCTATTCCGAGTTTTTTCATATTATACTCGTAAGTAATTAAGCAACTGGTTCCCATGTTTTCATTATATCATTATTTATGTTCTAACTGCCAAACAGCTCATTGATTTTCATTATGTTGGTAAGACCTGATTCGTCTTTGTAACTGACTATCTCAATCTCAATAAAGTAATTGGTGTTGAACTGATGTTTCATATACTTCTCCTCAGAATAATGACTAAATTCTGCATAGAAAGAAGTAATACCTACCTGTATACTGCGTTTGTAAAAAGAGTACATGCACAGTAAGTTATCACTTACCTACGTGCATGTACAGGGCGAACGACTTGGATTTTGAATAAAAAATAATTTGGGATGTAATGAAATGTTTAACATTATAATATAGAACAGAACTGCTTATTCTCAGAATAATAACTAAATCTCGCTGGTGTTTTTGAAAAACAAAGAGAAGTAAACTTAACATTCGGGATCAAATTGCAGCACGGCCAGTTTAATAAATGCAGGTCAATAAATATTCTTTGTTCAGGCTGAATAGAGACCCCTAGGGCCAACAACGCGCGAGTGACACCATGGTGTTGCAAGCGTCCATATGTACGGTAACCGCTTACCATCAGGCCGGTCGTATGCTTGTTTGCCACTTTAGCGGCATAATAGTAAATGCTGGCATAGGAAGCGGCACGCAATGTAGTGGTTCCTTTCTGGGAGTCAGATATCTCAAAGTCGCCGAGGTGGCTTGGGTGGGAACTGATAGGTAGTAGGTACCTGTTGGGGCTGTTGGAGATGACGACAGGTGACCGCAGCGGAAGGCCGTCGTCTAAGAATTCCCGGTAGGTATCACCTGCGACTGAAAAGGTCAGATTGGATCGTGTCAACAATAAAATGGTAAGACTTAGATTTAATCTGTTTAAGAAAAACTATGGCCCGAATATTAAAAGGAAATGAAATACAGGCTTGCCTAGTTTGCGTCACAGAAATCATCGTAGGCTTTTAACCCCGATGCAAATGTGGTGTTGTAAAGTTGAACGTATGTGTCGGCGAGCGATTCTACATTCACTCGTTAAATAGTTTAAGAAATATTGGTATACTATATTGTGGCTTGTGCCTACCGGTTATGGAGAATAAATGAGTAACGGGAATTGAGTGAAATAAGTAAGCCTTCAAGTTTATTGTAAACTAGCGGCCCGCCCCGGCTTCGCACGGGTAGACATTAGTTTCGGAGCATAGACATTTATCAAATATTGTGTCCACCCGTGCGGAGCCGGGGTGGGCAGCTAGTATAATGTATAGCCTATGTTACTAAGTGATAACGTAGCTTTCTAACGGTGAAAGAATGTTTGAAATCGGTCCAGTAGTTTCGGAGGCTATAGACATTTATCAAATATTGTGTCCACCCGTGCGGAGCCGGGGTGGGCAGCTAGTATAATATATAGCCTATGTTACTCAGAGATAATGTAGCTTTCTAAGGGTGAAAGGATTTTTGAAATCGGTCCAGTAGTTTCGGAGCCTATAGACATTTACCAAATATTTTGTCTACCCGAGCGATGCCTGGGCGGGCAGCTAGTATAATATATAGCCTATGTTACTCAGTGATAATTTAGCTTTCTAACGGTGAAAGAATTTTTGTAATCGGTCCAGTACTTTTTGAGTTTATTCGTTACATACAAAAATACAAATTTTTCCTCTTTATAATATTAGTGTACATTGGGATATAATAATCCTAGCGTCGTCGCGTCGGGGGACCTCGCATCTTGTCTAGGTAGCTTACTTATAACTTATACCTACTTTATCATCTTAGTTTCAGGTATTCTGTTTTTATTTTATATACTTAGCGATCCCCCGACGCTTGGATATATTACTGTTGGGTACTCTTTATATCGCAGTTCAAAGCCGGTCTGTAGCAATGAGTTTTTCCAAGCTATGAATCACATCAAGAGCTAAGGCTAAAGAGAGATGTAGAGCGAATTTGCATCGACCTATCTATACTTCCATCTTTCAGAATACCGCAGTGAAATAACACTACTTTGGTGTTACGTTTCTGCGATAAGTAGGGTTGCCAGTGCTCCACGAGGATACGCTGGGCTAGTAGTAATGCTGCTAGCACAGTGACTCCTCATCAACAACAGGGTTGGCAACTCGTTAGTGATAGGCCTGTTATTGCTAGTGGCTACAGGCTACGGTGACTACTTACCATAAGGTGGGCCGTATGCTTGTGTACCTACCACCTTAGTAGTTTATTAAATATTAGGTCCTTACATATGAAATTGGCGTTTTGTATGGGAGGAACAAAAAGTCGAATATTTTTTAATATAATATATTTAATTAATCAAAGTATGAACCATTATTTTCTATGCACTTTTGCCATCTCATAGGTAGTTCATTGATCCCTTTACTAAAAAAACCAGTCGGACGGGAATCAATAAAATCTTTGAAGGCGATTTGGACTGCCCCATCGGAGTTGAATTTTTTCCCTTGCAAGAAGTTATCCAAATTTCGAAAAAAATGGTAATCTGTTGGAGCAAGGTCCGGGGAGTACGGAGGATGTCTTAGACTTTCCAATTGAAGCTCTTCTAATTTAGTAGCCGTCTGTAGCGCAGTGTGTGGTCTAGCGTTGTCGTGAAGCAGCAGTGGCGTGGAGCGATTGACCAGCCTAGGTTGTTTAGCCGCTAGCTTTTCCATCATGGTTTGCAATTCCTGACAATAGACATCAGCCGTAATAGTCTGGCCAGATTTGAAAAAACTGTAATGAACAATACCGGCACTAGTCCACCAAACGCTTACAAGTAACTTTTTTGGGGTTAATTTTCGCTTGGGGCAGGATTTGGCTGGCTGGCCAGGATCTAACCATTGCGCTGAGCGCTTCCGATTATCGTAAAGAACCCATTTTTCATCACAGGTAATGATTCGGTTTAAAATACCTTCATTATTGTGCCGGTTTAGTAATGTAACGCAGCAGTCGACGCGCGTTTGCCGGTTTGTTTCAGTCAATTCGTGAGGTACCCACCTTTCAAGCTTTTTAATCTTCCCAATTTGCTTCAAGTGAATTAAAACAGTTTTATCACTAACATTGCAGCCTGCAGCTAACTCGGACGTGGTTTGCGATGGATCCGCTTCCACAATAGCCTTCAACTCTTCATTATCAACTTGAGTCTCAGGCCGTCCACGGGGCTTGTTCTGCAGGTCGAAATTTCCAGAACGAAAACGTTGGAACCAAAAACGAACTGTGTTTTCTTTTGCAACACGACCGCCATACACATCATTCACCCTTCGAGTTGTTTCCGCAGCACTAGTGCCACGGCGGAACTCGTACTCGTAAATAATGCGATATTTAAGGTTTTCCATTTTGTAAAATGAGTGACGCAAACAGAAAAAAACAGAAGAAAAAAAACAAATGAATGACGATCATCGAAGCACAAATACATGAGTCTATAGCTGTACAAATTTGAATTTGGAATTCCTTACCAAAGAGGAGAAATTCGTGATTAAAGTGGCCAGTACGAAAAACGCCAATTTCATATGTAAGGACCTAATATATACTATCGAAGTATAGTCTATTCAGGAAGACATTACAATGAACCCAAATAGACACAGATACATAGAATACACTTCAAACTTATACCTAACATCCGTCGTTTTTACGTCGGGTGTTAAAAAAAGCTATGATTTTTTTAACAACCGACGCTTTTTAGCTTATAGCATAGCTTTTTTGTTAAAAAAAGCTATGCTATAAGCTATGCGCTATGCAGTATACATATAGATTAATTATAGATACATTATTATTGTACAGATCGTAAAAGTATCTCGTTTATTAGGGTTTATCTCCGAAACTCTGCCAAAAGCCTAGCGGTAGAACAAAATCGGTAAGGCAGAAGAAGTTTAGAGGCTATCTTACTTCTGGCTTACTTTTTACTTCCATCCTCTACGTCCACCTTTACCTCAGTCTTTGTACACATATAATATTGTCTACCTCTATTGATCAGGCCTGAGGCTGCGCGCGACTGGTTAAAGGTAGACGAAAATTCTAGTACAACGTCCCTTCTACGACGTAGAGCTCTACGAGTACATCGCATTGCATTTCTATTCTACATAACCAATATTCTATCCTACGACGGGTGTTCACAAGTGAAGTCATGTGCGCGTCACGTCGTCTTTATTACTTTTGTCAGTGGTAATGGCTTGAGAAAATATTAAAGTCCTGTCGGGTTTTTGAGAAGGATTTTCCTCACAAGGTGGATTCTGATACCAACAGTTAGTAGATATACAATCTAATTAACAACTCTCATTCGTTCCCCATTAATCAAAGTAAAGATTAAACTCCTGGATTTTATGAAGACCTTACATTCCTCTGAATATTACTGTTGGCTTTGACGTTTTGAAATGGTCATTGAATAGGTACATACTTATTTACTATATCATCATCATTCATCATTCTCCTGCCCTTATCCCATATTATTTGGGGTCGGCGCAATATGTATTTCTCTTCCATCCTTCTCTATCAGCCGTCATCTCTGTATTCACTTCCTTTCTGGCCATGTCATACTTATTTACTATATATTAATATGTAATTTATTTTCTGCTTTTTATATTGCTTCATAATATTGTGTTCTTACATTTAATTAAATATTTTTCTTTTCATGATTCAAAAATTTAAAGTCGTGGACCAAATTCCTAATTGACTTTTTTCAAAATTAAAACCGAACATTTCCCGGCATGCTACTTTCATATAACGTCGTAATTAGCCAAGTATGTCACACACACAACAGATGTGAATGCTATTATAAGAAAAAAAAGTGCTTACATTTCATAAATAATTATGGTTAAATATGGAATACCTATTCTGCTAAGTTGGACAATTTTATTTTTGGCCATGTAGTTGACGGTAGACCAAAGATTGATATCAAGTGGAGCTCAAGTAACCGATATTCCGTGTGAAAATGGGATACTGATTACAATTAATAATTAAAGACATATATTTTTAACAGTCTGTCAAAACATGGGGTGGTATATTTTACATTAAATGTAGTTTGAGAAGGTTTGTGTTGATTGGAACGAAGCCATTTTGTGTTAGACCATGAGATGAGGTGGGCGGTAGGTGGGTTGATGTACGGGGAGGCTGTAGCTGCACTGCGGGGAGGAGGAGGGTCGGGAGGGGAGGCACAGACAGCTTTATTGATCTGACTTGCTAAGGCTCGAGCTGAATCTAGTGCATCTGGGATAGCATCGGGTGCGCTACGCATGCGCTTTGCACCCAAAGAGCTGCAAAGGGAGTTGCCCGGGCCATGCCCGGTGCATTAGTCGTTCGGACCTCGCTCAAGTAACACTTGTCGTGCTTCTCCTGACTTCTTACTGAAGCTTTATGAACTAAATGAAGTAATTAACATTTAGAAATTGAATTCTATTGTGATGTCATAAGAACAGGTTTCAATTAAAGTACATATACTTACAGCGCCCACACATCAAGTGCAAATGTGGGTGGGGTTGGTCAGCGACGCCCCCACCCCCAGGATGACGACCCGGAAGACAAAAGCAAGTCTCAATTTTCGAAGCACGGGAAATCTGCGCATCATCGGTGCGTATACTTCACATTTTCACACTTCAATATGGCGATTAGTTGCCTAGTTCAGTCAACTGAGTTGGACAACTGAACTAATGAGAAAAGACCTTTCTTTCATAGCAACATAAGTTAGAATCTCTAACAAATCTCTTTAATTAATTCCAACTACTAAGGACACTTGCAAAGCGAATTTTTGCAAAACCAAACAGCGAATTCTAATGGCGTTAATCATTAAAATAAATATACCTATTGACGAATGCTGCTAATATATTGCACTGTCAATTTTTATTTTGTCCCTCCAATATTCAATAATGAATAAATAATTGGGTTTTTTAACCCGTGATTTGTTGGTAACTCTTGGGGTACGGAACCCTAAAAAGAAAACCAACAATACTGCATACTTAAAACATAATCAATTGTATTCACTATCAATTAAAGGTCCTTACTCTATTCACATTCTCAATAAAAGTTCATTTCTTGAGAATGATTATTATTATGAAAGCTTTTGCTGTAATTATAATGACTGAATTTGCTGTTATTAAAATAATAAAGACTCGTAGTTATTGGGAGTCCGAATACTTGAATCATTTCAACATCTCTCTTGTTCAGGTGGTTGATGGAACTTGGGGGTGATGACTTTGCAGAAGTTTCAAACAAGAAACCAAAAGTCAACGACAACTCGGGGCCAAAGCGTGCTCTAGGTTGAGAACGGTGGGCGAGTAACCTTTCATTTAGTGCCAAGGAGAAGCCGTCGGAGTATTGTTCGTCTCTTATGTAAGCCTGTAGTCCTGAAATAACGTGAAGTAGGTGCAAGACCGGTTAACCGTCATTAGCAGACGTCCCACCACACACGCATGATCGCTGCTACTACAGATTAGTATCTTGAATAAGATAACTTCGAACCATTGATCCCTAATATAAATTATTTGTAAGTTGTTGTACCTATGTGCTAAAGAGTAAATAACCTGAATTAGCCAAAACGGCTATTTTAGCTTTGCTCCACTTTGCCAATACAACAAGATTTTGTTTAAATTTGAATTACTATTTTTTTTATTATTAGGTAGATACTTGTGGGGTTGCATAAAATAAAAGGGATTTGGTGACATTTCCGTTATCTTAATATTTTTAAAACACCTGATCTAGAGGACCTCAGTCTGTAGTTGGGGTCCTTACTTATTGTATTAATTATGCGATCTAATGATTTTGTAACTCTCGTATAAATACGATATTTAAGTATTAGATTAGGTATATGTATCTTTTTGTTTTCCCCGTGTGAGGTCGGGTATGAATAGCCTCACCGCTGTCCTGCGGCGTGTCGTAAAAGGCGACAAAATGCAGGAGTTTTTAGTTTGTATGTTTTAGTTGTCCTCTTTTCCCCCTTTACTTTTACTTTTATATTTTTTACTATTTCTTACCGATCCTCCATTTCTTTTTTCAGATGTTTTTTTACTTCCTTTTATTTTTTATGATTCTCCTGTTTTTTATTCCTTTATGATCTTGCTGTATCTTTTATAATTTATTTATTTTTAACGGGCGAATAGAACTTTTTGATATCCTTCTTTTATGCTTGCCATTCCTGTTCTTATCTTTTTTCCCTCTTGTGACCCCTTTGAAGATACTCTTTTGATTTTTATCATTCCTTTAATGGAGTTATTTTATTGTTAATTTTATTGATCTCATTCTGTTATTATTATTATTACTTGAACTATTCAACTATAATTTATCACTCCTTATATTTGTTCTTTCGTCCTTTCCCCGTGTGAGGTCGGGTATGAATAGCCTCACCGCTGTCCTGCGGCGTGTCGTAAAAGGCGACAAAATGCAGGAGATTTTAGTTTGTATGGTTTAGTTATGGTCCTTCTTTACATTTTGCTTTTATCTTTCCCCTTTTTAATCATTGCTTTTTACCCTACATTTAATTTATTCATCAGATTAAAAAGTCCTTTTTATTTTTATGATTCTCCTGATTTTTATTTCCTTATGATCGTGATGTACCTATCTTTTATAATTCGTTTAGTTTCCACTGTGTTTCTAATATCCTATAACGATGGCAGTGAATGGTTTTGGGGGAGATTAACTATCTTTGGAAGAGTCTTGTGATACTCGAGATGTTTATCCTTCTTTGTTCCGGGTATTAAGAGTAATCGATTGCTTTGTACTGATTTTAAAATGTGTAAAGCGTGGCTTTCTTCGTCATTGACTTTTTCTGACTGTTCTTAAAAAGTTTCCTATCGGCGAATTACCATTTTTATTACTTCTATTGATTTCTGAGGTAATTATTCATACAATTACCTTGTCTTTGAATGTAATTGGTTTCAATTGCAGCCCTTGCAAAATATTGGCTGATGATTAGATCACCTAAGAGTGAAGAGTCGGGAATATCAAGTCTATTTTGGATTTTCCTGGGATGATAGTATTAGTGACTCGTAGCTTGACGAACTTGACAAGAATTATTGCGGGAAATGTAATTTACGAGGAACATGATTTAACTTTTCTTTTCTTTATGATCACTACGGGGGTGCTCACATACTTAGGTTTGTCTCAGATATTTTGAAATAATGAATTTTATCGTGCTATTTACAAACGTTTTAACAATCTTGCGAATATAGTCGTTCCCTTAAGCCTCACACTATACAGTCATTTTTAAAGACCTTAGACGATATTGTAACTTTTTGTCTTTAAGATGTTTATCGACTCATGGGACTGTTAAGAGAATGTTGCTTTGTACTATTTTGGACTGAACTAAGAGATTATGAATTGGTTGATATCGGTTTGCGTTAAAGGAAGATACGTCGAATAAGGAAGGTCACTGGTATTCTCTTTACTATGAGTGAGATAAATGTTAAAACATCTTATGTTATGCATTCTGAGCGATAAAAGATGGTACCACAGAGTCGATAATATAGATACTGCGCACAACTGGTACGGTGGTGAGAAGTGGCAGGAGATTCGGTAATAAACATGCATTTTTGACTTCGCTTCAATTAGCATTTCCGTTATTCTGTTTAATGGTTGGTTCTCTTTTTGTGTTTTATGTAGAATTGTTCCTTTACACTTATCTCTATGATCCTGCTCTGTCTTTTTATAATTCCGTTAATCTTCCTCTATATTGCTAGTTCCTATCTTAGAAAGGTTGTTATTGTATCGTTTTGGTGGAGATAAATATGTTGAGAAGAGGTGTGATATCGTATCCTGCTGATTCTGAATCTTTGTACCTGGTATTAGATATTATTCTTTGCTAACTCACATGTGTAAAGAAAGCGCGACTCTCATCATTATCTTCTTCAGAATGCTCTTTATTTTATTTTGTACTGCCGAATAACCGTTGGAACAGTATGATACTCGTACTAAGTGGGAATAAGGAATGTAAATAAAAATAATTTGCATTAGCAGTTGATATCTTCAACATTCCAAGCAACTAGTTCTCCGATACTGCAGAGATAGTTGTCATGACTACGTGGCCGAATTTGATTGGCACAGCTGCCAAATCGGCTTAGCTTGTAAAGACGATTGAGCGCAGCAGGGATCTATAAGCCTTTTTTAATATTCTTCTTTTTCAGTTACCATTATCGTTGTTTTTTTCTTATGGTTCATTTTAAGATATGAATTTACTTTATACTTCGTGGTATTCCTTTTATCCACCTTTCTCTTTATTTATGACTTTACAATCATTACTGTTATATTCCAGCTTTTTTAATCCTCCTTAAACTTGTTCGTTCGTTGCTATCCCCGTGTGGGGTCGGGTATGAATAGCCTCACCGCTGTCCTGCGGCGTGTCGTAAAAGGCGATAAAAGTCAGGAGTTTTTGGTTTGTAATTTTAGTTATCCCTGTTCTAGCTTTTTTTGATACTGATAAAATTATTTTACTGAGATTTTTATTCTCTGTTATAGGATCTTGCTTCATGGGGGGTTGGGGCGGCTCGAAAACATTATTCACTGATAAAGGATCGCGCTATAAAAAACTATCTTCAAAAACCTCTTTCTCCTTATTTCTTACTTTGTTATTCTTACGTGTTAAATCTTTCTTCATCCCTCTTCCATTTCTATCGACTATTAGGACTATTAAGATCAGGTGCATAGGTACGGTGTTGGACTGAACTAGGAGATTATGAATTGGTTGACATCGGTTTGTGTTAAAAGTAGATACGTCGGGTAAGGAGGGTCTCTTGTCTCCTCATTACCATGAGGACGATAAAAAATGATACAATAACATCACCTTATATCATGACAAAGTGGTGACTATGAGTACTGAGGAGCTTACAGGCGCTCTTTAACATTTTAAATAGGGTGGTAAACATCACAAAGAGGGTTGACTACGGGTTGCCGGGCTTCCACTTTTGCCGGATTTGATTTAATTAAAATTATTGTTGCTAAGTTTCTGCGTGTAGGCAATTAATGTTTTGATGGTAAACAATATCATAAGAAGAGTCTTGTGATAGTATATGTGACTCTTTGCTCCTAGTATAGAAATATTAGATTGCTGATATTGATGTAAATGAAGAAATCATAGTCGTGGTCCTATTCTTATTCGTTGAAAACGGCTTGTTTTCGCATGTAACAACTTGAAGAAAATTCTCAAAAGCGGGAGTTATTCCCGTCAAATTATACTATACACTTTTTACTTTCCATCTTATCCTTTTTATGTCTACTCTTATCAATACTCCAGTTAAATATTTTATAAATCCTTGTATTATATTATCATTCCTCTTCCGATCCTCTATTTTCTTTATTTATATAATGCCTTCAAGTACCTGATACACCTTTCTCTTTTTAAATTGATTATTCCTTTAAGATTCTACTTCACTCCTTTTATTCTATCATCTCCATGTATAATCCCTTTAATATAAAATAATATCCATCTTTCTCTAAACTCCGTTCTTCCACTTTATCTTTGAATGATTTATCTTTTCTTCGGTGGCCATTTTTATTGCTGCGTTTTGCTAGTATTTGCCAATGATGATGGTGTATGCTTTTGGTGGACTTAAAAACATCTTGAGAAGAGTCTAGTATCAAAGTTTGTTGTCGCTGATGTTGTAGTTATTATAGTAAGCTGATCTCTCGTCATTGACTCTTTCTTGCTTGACTAAGAAAGTTTTTTATAGGCGAGTAACTGATGGAATAGTATGATACGAAGTGGATACGTAATAAATAAGATACAATTCAAACGCTGCAATTGGCAATCTTTTATTGTATGGTTTAATCATTAGATTTTTCTCTTGTCATACATGTCACTGTTCATCTTTTTCATTCATAATTAAGATACTAATTTAAATACTATTACTAATTTAAAGTATCGATACTAATTTGACTGTCCTTTATCACTCCACTTTTAAATGTGCTCTTCTTATACATTCTATCTCTTATAAGCCTACGATATATCTTATCGTTGATACTCCTTTATTTTCATCTATACGTCTATTGCCCTCTTTATATTTTTATCATTTATTTTTAAATTGTAGAATTTTACCTTTGTCCTTCATTTGTTAATTCCTCTTGGAATCCTCGATTCCATTTATATTTTATGTAAAAGTAATACTTTATTGGTTCCGTTATTAATTTCATAATTCTCTTACTATCTTACCTCTAAATTTCTTCCCTTTTATGATTTGCTTTCCATTTCCCCTATCCATATTTTTTTTAACCAACTTATTAATAATTAACATCATTACTTATTATATATTTGTATATACTTTATTTTGTCGTAAGTTTCCTATTATAATCCCCCGTTTTAATTTAATAATTTTAATTTAAAAAAATCTAAAGATTTATTCCTTATATAATTTGTCCCACCTTATCCTTTGCCGCCCCTCTTACGACTCATTAGCCTATTAATTTTAATATTATTTAAAATTAAAATTATCTCTTAAAATTATCGTTTGTTTCAGTGATATTTTATTTTCTAATAATATATTTTCCTTTCATTTGTGATTCCAGTTCCATGTTCTAATTCCGTTTATGATACAATCTATTCTTGTACAATTACTGGTGTGATCACTCAATCTTACGTAATATCTTTAATGTGAGTAGGTACCTACTTTTATATCATCTAACTTATATTTCATTCCTTTATAATTCCCTCTATTGTCTTGTAGTATCTTATTTCATTCGCGTTATTATTCCCAGTTTTGTTGCTAGTGCTAGTAGTAAGTGAAGGTTTTAGTGGAGATTAAACATCTTGAGAAGAGTTTTAGAATGCTGGTTTCTGGTTTGATATTGACATAACACTATGGTATTTTAATACCAAGGAATCATCTATATCTATATAGAACATGTGGTCTAAGGACACGAAATACACTTTATTAGAGGACCTCAATTGCTGCAGGAGCAGTGTTTTTACTTTTACCGTTTTTGTATTCTTATGTGAGATAGCTTTTTTATCATTTCAATCGTGATCTTGCTTGCTCATGATTTTGAATACACTTAATGATAATTGTATTATTAAAGTTTTAATTTTTATTTTTATTTAAGTCATTATTTTTCTATCCTCTACTTTTGATTGAATTCCTTAAGATAAATAATCTCTTATGATTAATTTTATATACCTCTTATACAGTACACTTTGTCTTTGAAACTCTGTGAGCTACCGACATTTTGTTCGGTAGACCTTGTGCACTAAATAATGCTTCACGATGTTTAGAGGCGTGTAGGCAGATTGTTAGATGTGTTTCTATAGATGAATGTATTAAGTGTGCGTATGCTATATCTGTAGTATCAACAATGCAATGTATTTCCTACCTATTTTATTATGAACTATGTAGATTTTTTATTAAAATAAGTATGACGATTGCCAGTCGTTGATTGGTCATGGTACAGAGGGGTGCCTTAACAGTTCTCATTTTTGTTCAAGCGCAATATATATTAAGTTAGAACACGCGGGAATTAAATTACTGGTGGTGACATTTAAGTATGCAATACAATGTCGCCAGTAAATATCAGGGTAAACGACGGTGATATGTTGTGCTAAGCATGGAAGGTTTTTTCCTCTATAGATGTATAAAAAAATGCATTCACTGCATAAAAAACAAAAAAAGTGTGACAAAAACAATTAAAACTGATGAGCCTATGTGAGGTTCTCACAAAAAAAATCTAGGCTTAGGAATGTATTCCATCTTCATATAAATGTGTATATCTTACTCAAATCCTCTTCAATATTTTATAATATCTTTAATCATTAATTGATCGGCCGATTGTAGCTTTTACTATCCATTACTCCTAAATATCCTTTCAAGAAGATTTTCAATTTCTCTTTCATCGTTCATTACAAAAGTTTTTATGAATCATAGAAAGTTCTCGCTTTTGGTTTTTGTCTTCAATACATTTTTGAATAATCAATATATTGTCAATATCGTGTTTTGTTCATTGATGTAGTTCGTGCTAAGTGTCTGTAATCATTTTCAGGTTAATTCTAGGTTAATATATGTATACTTGGTGTTGTGTCCAACTGGTGTTTTATTTCCATAATTCTAATCTTAAAACAACAAGAACCCTGCTAAGATCACCAGGCGACCTTACTTTAAGTGAATAAACTATTCAATACAAATGAATAATATTTAAGTGTCTGTTTGTAATGTCAAAATACAGTTTTTAATGAAAAGCATATGCAAATAAACACAATACTAACAAATGAAAATCAATTCAAAGAAATGTTGTCGGTATTTCTGTTTGTTTTGGGGTAATCTCCGAAACGGCTAGACCAAATTGGAAGGGACTTTCATAGGTAGATAGCAAATTTTACTGGGCGTAATATGAGCCAATACTTTAATTTTAGAAAAAAAAATTAAGTTTCCCACGCTAAAAATAGAAAACCCATAAAATTGTGTACAAAATCCGAACGGCTGGACTGATTTGAACAGATCTTACACTGGCAGATAGCTGATGCTATAAGGCGTAACTAAGGCAATTTTATTTTTCAAAAATAATAATATTTCCGCGTGGTTGAATTTTGACTGGCAGGTAGCTGATGCTATAATTCGTAACATGGCTTACTTTATTTGGAAAAAAATATTGGGGTTACGCGCAACATATAAAACCCATGAAATTGTGACAAAATATGAACTACAACCGTTCACTGGTGCTAAAAGGTGTAACAGCATAGCTAGCCAAATATAATTACGATGTCGATTTTTTTTACAACAATGCGTCGACATCTAGCGACAAAAGCTACGCAATGCGTAGCATGATGCTACGCTTCACACCGAGCATCTACGAGCTCTGCGACGGATGCTGAAATTGAGCATAAGTGTGGGTTATTAAAGGTTTACTTAATTTCAGGATTGAATTCGTAGATATAGCCATCTATCGAACCGAACTTCAACTAGTGTACCCAGTGTCAGCTCTGAAATCAACCTGACTAGCACAGCTGCGTAGCGTTTGTATTCTCTTGGGTCTAGCGTAGCGGTTGTATTCTCTTGGCTCTTGGGTTTAGCCGTACGGTGTAGCTCTCGGCCGCTATCACCAGATAGAGTAACATGTGCCAAATTTGCAAAATACGAGGCATTTGTTGTTATTTTAGCCAGTGTACATTAATTTAATTCTTAGGTTTGTATCATTTATATATTTTCCCACTGTTCATTTGGACTACTAGACTGAAATGTCAAGAAACGATTTACATCTTGCTCTGTTTTGTATTATAGCTTCTTCTCCTCGATTTCAACCTAGTTACAATAAAGTATATAATAGTTGTACTTGTACGTCGTATATAATCTCAGAGTAGATAATATACTATGTACAAATATTATCTACTCTGAGATAATATGCAGGTCTAAAGTCGGTTTTGTGTGGGGCTTGCAACACACGTACGTCTCTCTACCATATTCAGTTTTCGTTCATCGGGCAGATGTCGCTAGTACACTTAGTATCAACGGTATCAATTAGCATTTCTCGTAGCAGAGTGAAGCTCAGAGTAGATAATATACGTAGCTACGTGGGTACTGTTGAAGGATTGATTATTTCACTGTTTATTTGAGAGTAGAACTTTCACGGGCAGATAGCTGATGCTGTAAGGCGTCACTAAGATTACAAATTTGGAAAAATAATTAGGGAACCCAATTTTGATTGCGCAAACTAAACTGAAGCCATGAAATGGTAAACAAAATTAATTACACGCGGACGTAGTCGCGTGATTTTTGTTTAAGAATCGAAGTAGTAATTAGTTTTGGATCAAATACACTCAACTTAATACAATATTGTGAATTAAGTTTCAAAATGTATTTAAATCTGCGTTCTTAATGTACCAAATATACGACACTTAAAAACGGCCGATATGGTCTAATGGCAAGGACACCCGACCATGAAGCTCGGGAGGTCCGGGTTCATCGGCGGTGCAAATAATTAGCTAATGTTTTAATAACAATTTATTTATTATATTTTATTTAAGAACTAGCTGTGCCCGTGACTCCGTACGCGTGGAGTGATTATTTTCATAGGTTTCATTTGTTTTGCGCCGAACCCTAATTATTTTTCCAAACTTCAAGTGACCAAGTGCCGCCTTATATCGTCAGTTATCTGCCAGTAAAGTTCCGTTAAAATCGGTCGAATCATGAAGATTTTTTTTAAATATCATTGCCTTGTTTATTTATTGTCTACCAGTGAAAATGAGCCGTTCAGATTTTGTGCACAATTTAATGAGTTTTGTATGTTGCAAATGATCATACAAGGAAAATTCGAATGTAAGTCTGATAGAAGGAAGACAAAGGTAAGTTATTTTATGGGATACAGCAAAAGGCTGTGATATCGTACCAAGAGGTCAAAGATAAAAATTTGCCCACATCCCGTATCTCATGGGTAACTCATGATTTCTTGGGATGATATATGTTACTGATAACCCGCTCGCGACGTTGGCCTCATGAAATAAGGATAAAACTGCCCTTTAAAACTGATCTGAACAGGCACGGCCGGTTTACATATAGTATAGTAACCGCGACTTCACGCGCGTTATTGGGTATTTAAAGTTAGCCAGCATTAAGACTTGGACGTAAAACTTTCATTTTCTTTAACAATGTGTAAAGTACAAACAATGTAAAATTAAAAAATAAGGAAAACCACGTATAAACTAAATATATAAACCACAAAAGGGTCTATCTAGTTCCGACAGATCTCACGACTTCTTACGGTATAAGAACAGAGTTGCGAGACTTTCTTATTTCTGATGGCGATCTATTGATTGGATTCCAAACGGATTTCAGTTAAGGAATTAATGGTGACAGATTGGAGATATTAGATCTTTTTGTTCTTAATATTTTTATTTCGGTCAATGTCAAATCTGTGACATATCGCGCACTTCTAGCGTAATTATTGTATTTTAGAAGCTTCCTGTAGTGCATACCTAGTTCAACTTAAATATTTTATGTTCTTTTGTTACATTATTTAAGATTTCTCGACAATTATGTGATTATATTAATTTATAGTGTAATCTATTATCATGTATAGTCATCCAACTTCAATATTTTGTATAATAGCGACGGAGTTTTGTGAACGATTTTCATTTTGTGGTTTGCGAAGTTAGTACCTATCTTTTACCTCAAAGGGTGAACACAGGCGTATGGTCACCGTAATCTAGGGACGCTTGGAATACTAGGGGTATGACTAGCGTGTTGCCACCCTTATAATAAGTGGAATCATTTAATCTATATAATACGCCTAAAAGCTGAAGTGCGGTTCCACCTAGTTTTAGCCGGGTCGAGCTTGGTGCAGCAGTACTTATCCTTCATAATATCGGCTAGAACTCCGTTTGTAGCTTAAATGACCGTGGTAGGTTAAAGCTGAGGCGGGTTCGATGAAGCGAAGCGGAGCACCCGCCTTGGTCGACGTTGGTTTGTTGTTTGTTTTGTCCACAGAAGGCTTGCTGCTGAATCTAGGTGTATCTGATCTTCAGCTTTCAGCCGAAAAATATATATTACATCAGAGCAGTGTTAATTGGGTGCGATCTTCTGTAAGATGCCCCAGTCGGACGGCTCCAATTTTGAATGAGATTTGCGTCTTAAAATATCTCTTTCTATTTCTTTAAATCGCTCGCTAAGTGTCACTCAGTGACCGCATGCAGGCTCTCGTGGCTAAAAGGTTTTACATCGCAATATGTATTTGACTTATAAATTGTTTGTCCTTTTTACTACAAGCCCATTTACATATATTGTATTCTGTGTGTACTACTATAATAACCGTGACAAGAGCAGCTATGTTCTCGTGTACATGAAATATATTCCAAACATACTCATGTATTAACATGAAGTATATCATTCACCTGCCAGCTTTTTTCTTTGTCTGGCACCAAAGTTTAATTACAATCGGATGAATGGTTAATGAGCGTATACGGGACAAACAAACAAAAATGATTTTTTATATGTATTACAAATTTAATTATGTGTGAAATATGAGCACGCCCATGAGATGCTATGGGTGATATATATCGATGGTGATTTGGGTCATAGGCGTAGTACGGAGACTACGCAGTACGCTCGAATTTAAAGCGGGTGGTTTGTCTTAATATTTACGATTGGCTTTTCTCATTGCAGCTATATTATCTTTGTACCTGAGGAATGTGTTGTGTCTCCACGAGAATGCAGCGACGGTAGTCTACCACGTGTTCATAATGATGTGTTATACAATGCCGCTTGTGGGTGCCATCCTGGCCGATAATTTCTTTGGACGTTATAAGTTGGTATTGTATTAATACTTACAATTAGTAAGGATATATATCCAGTAGGCGTCCAATTGCCCTCTGCCTATTTCACGTAGATATTTATAATATTTATAAACAAGCATACGGCCCGCCTGATGGTAAGCGGCTACCGTAAACTATGGACGATTGCAACGCCAGCGGCGTCACCCGCGCGTTGCCGATTTAAAATTTAATTCAATATTCAGACTTATGGCGTGGCAGTCGTTCATACCTTACAAAGCCCTCTATCCACAGATCGCAAATTCAGTTTTCCATCCCATCGAAATTTCTATACATTTGACGAGAAACATGGCCGAGCGCATCTCTATGTATTTCGGGGTGATATTGGCCGCATGTATCGCTACTTTTACATTAAATTCTCAAACAAACCTCTTCATGACCCGTAATGGGATGCTCAAAATTAATTGGACTGTTTATACTGTCTATACATACAAACGTGATTGAACTGCACGATTCTTTATCAGATTCGGATTACCAATGAAGTGCTTTTAAATATTCAGAAACTACCGCAGGGGTTTTATGGATGCTTTTACCGGGAAACCTCGTATAAATAGGGACCACTCACATTCTAGGGTGCCGTAGCCTAAAGCCTGGCATAAACGGAATCCTTATAGTTTTATCTCCGTCCACCCAGCTCAGCCATATTTCGGTTAAATATCACAAACAGATGTCTTGTTTGAACCAAAACACGATTTTGTAATAAATGTTTTATGTGGTCCTTTAAATATAATTATTAATTACCAACAATCAATTAGCATATAAATATAAATTACAATATATTTAAGCTTTGAACTTAAGCTGTCAATTCAAATTAAGACCTGTCCAAGCGATGAATATTTTAGATTCAAAGAACAACAGAGTAGGATAAATATTTTAGTTGAGTTTAAGTTTAGACAAGTGAACAGATAATTGGCACCGATTGCATTAAGTAACCAAATTATCAACCATGATATTATATTATAAAGAATATATATCCTAAGCAAAATCGATCGAAATTGCCAGGAACATATCTATCCATATGTCTGTGCGATTTTTAGATAACCACCCAATTTTTGGTTACGGAAAACTGCCTTTGATGTGCGACAGTGCGTGGTAGCAGCTAACTCAATATTCGTTTGAATATATTTAATTCGCGAAGGTGAGCTGAATCCGTGCTAACTGGCACATGTAACGGAACAGTAGCCTAAAAGATATCCACGCCTACTTGGCAATCTTTTTATGATTAAATAAAAAAATACCATAATCTTTATTCAGTTATTCAACGACTATTATAGATAAAGAAATAACATTCTCTAGACGGAAATTAATGACTGGATGAGCTTTTAAAAACTTAAGGTCCACGGATTAAGATTTAAGAGGATTTTTCCATATTTCCATATAAAATCTATTAATTAAGTCCCATCCTTGAAGTGCGTTTTTTATAAAGATTACCATTTAATACCCCTACTTAAAGCTACTTTTAGAGTATAATCCTAAACTGAATAATTTGAAATCCACAGAAACCTCATAAAATTTTAACGTCTATTTAAAATTTTCGATTGGACCGTTTACGCAATGGAATATCTGTTGAGTTACATGAAATACTGGGTTGCTGTGTTTGGGTACATACCAGAGATTTTATTTACACAGTCTTTGTGAAATATAGTATACAGACGGAGATGAAATGTTTAGACTAGAAAATCGACTAGTCTACGGCTTCGGTGTCCCTTATGTAAGCTGCAACTTGCAAATCCTCTTCGATCCGTGAATTATGTGAAAGAAGTAGCAATCCTTTGGGGAATGTCTTCCTGTACGTTATTTGGCACGTATATATTTGATGAACTATTGTTTATATTTCAGAGTGATACTGTATTTCTCAATAATTTACTTGGCGGGGACTATCCTTACTTGTTGCTCGGCGATCCCTCCTCTAATGCTACCAGCTTCGTAAGTATCTACTGGATATAAACTTACAATATAGCTTTCTGAAAATTAGTATACAAACTAGCTACAACTTTTTAATACCACGCGAGTGGCAAATTGCGCAAACAGCACCTGATGGTAAGCGGCTACAGAGCCGTTTTGCAGTGGCAGACAATTTGGAAAAAAGGAAATTTGAAAGAAAAAGTAGCCCTGTGCCTTATGGACGTTCAGTGAGACACTGCCAAATTCTCTTCTTCTCACTATGTGCAATGTGCATAATCATCATAGGAAAATACTATTATGTTAGCATTAGCAATATATTTTACATATAAGCTTCGTGAAACGGTGCAAACACAAATTTTGTTGAGTGAACCGGTAACTTGGGAGCTGGCCTTTAACGATTGCTATAGAAATTCAATTTGGCATCCGGGACCGTTCCTTCCACTTGGATTTCTAATCGACGACTTAACGTGCTCTTCGGAACAAGGAGGTTAAAAATGTATACTCCTTTAGGGAAGTCTCGAAAGCATATTGATTATTGATGATGTCTCTTAGTAGCCATTCAGAAGATTAAATAATATATTAGCTCATAGATTTGCTTTCAATTGGTAATTCAGTACTTTTTATCAAACAAATTTAGTAGGTTTATTTTTGGGAAATAGATTAAGGGACGACTAACCTCTATACTTCGGTCAGTGTCAAATGGGTTCTTTTGGATTCATTACTACTAATAAATTTATATTTATAACAAGCTAGCTGTCCCGATAGACGTTGTACTGCTATGGATAAACTAAGCCTATCCCGAAATTAGAAATGTTCCTTATATATTTTTTTCTTGTCGTAAGAACCTTCAAACAAGTATAAGCGAAATCGGTCTAGCCGTTCACGCGTGATGCCATGAAAACTAAACATACCCGCTGTCTGTCTACTGATAAAAGGCTTTTTAGTGAGCCTAATTGGTTATTGGCATGCCAGCAAACTAATAGAGGGCTTTTAATAATTTTATCTGTTTTGCTCCCTAATGTCTGAATGGATTTGGCGAGATTATCCACGGAAAGTAAGAAGTTACAATTAAACGTTTTTGTAAGTTTCTTTATATATAATCTATGTAAAAAAACGGGATTATATGCCACTCAGACAAAGGCACAAGCTAGAATATATTATGACTGTAAATGAAAAAGTGTGAGCCAACGCTTTCAGAAATAAGGCGTGTGCTGATAATTTTATCTTCCATTCACATAAAAGCAAAGATAATAAAAAAAACCTAAATATATTTACTAAAAAAATCTCTTGTCATGATGTCACTTGACTGCGTACTGCATTTTTATGATCGTATCGTACAAATAATGCCTAACTTTTTATTCTGTGCATTTTTGTTTTAATTATTTAAACACATTATAATCTAATAAAATAAATACAACTATACATAAACTAGTATGCTCATAGCGACTGATCGAAGTCTCTAAACATTGAATCTCATGTACGCGGAAAGTCCCCTATTCCGTTGTTTGATAACGCGCCGTCCAATTTCCAAATTATGTGTATAAGATTGAAGTTTAGTGAGCCACTTTTTTAGGTTACGTACGTAGTTACGTTGAAGAAGGTTGCGAGTAACCTGGGAGGTGACAGTAGACCCATGCAGAGGTAGAACGGAATGATGTAGGGCTTATACGTGGTGTATAATTTGTTTTATTAATTTGTAGGACTACGTCAATGATCGGACTGGCATTGATTGCCACCGGCACGGGCGGGATTAAGCCCTGCGTCGCAGCTTTTGGTGGAGATCAGGTGACTATCCAACTTTTGACCGAAAACTGAATTTCGGTCAAATCTCAAATACCACATCAATTTTGAGTGGCCTCCTATTAACATGTGAAATTTTATTTTGACGACATCTTTAATAGTACCTTCAAACTTTGGATGTCGATTCCAAATGCGTCTGTACATCTTCCGATGGTATGGTTAGTGGTTTCCGTAGCCTATTTACGCCTGCAGTGCTGATTTCGTGTAGGACATATTGCTGTGCTGGCTGTGTAATTGATGAATGGTATCCCCACGTCCCGCTACCCGCACAGTGGCTCCTAAAAACTAAGGGAATGGAAACACAGGAACGCAAATTATTGAGAAATAGTATTGTTTGGTTGTGATGTTCTGTAACATAGATACGGGCGCTGAGGTACGAACCCTGGGGAGCATGTATACATTTCAACAAGTACTTCTGGAATCCAGATACGCAGAAACACAACATTAAAGTTGAATTGTGTTTGAACGAACTCCTGTAAGGGGAGAGTATTGTCAATACAAAATTACAGTTATTGTAGAACTTCAAGATATGTAGATGATAGGTTTGTAGGGATTGACGTTGTGCCTGCTACTTATACAGTTGAGTCTCTTGACTCGAAGGTACAAAGTCATAATATACAAAATAAAATGGTAGTCGATCGACTGACTGGGTCAGGGTTAACGCACTTATTACATAAGACAGTGAGATCCTGGATTACCAGCTCAGGCTTTCTACTACCCTAGTAATAGCTACAATAAACGTGGTAGCTCAAAGTAGATAATATACTAGTATACATGCTTATTTGTATCACGTCAAAGCGACTGAACGCATTTATTTGCCAATTGACACTCAATTAGAACAGTCGATTTTTTTTATCTTGGTAAAGTAAAAGGTTTTATAGTTCGTTTTACGAAAGTCAGTTCCAAGAGAGCCGTATAAATAGAGTGGTATAAAGCGACGAGATTCGATTGGGTCGCTAGAATAGCAACGCAAGTTCGAATCCGACCGGTCTGTACCTACCAAACTGCCAAAGAAATTTTATAATTTAAGCGCAATGATTAGTCACACCACGAGCTTTGCGGTGAAGGAAAATATCGTGACGAACGGACGTCTGCATACGTCTGAGAAGAAATTCAAGGACGTATATAGTGCCTAAGAGATGGCGACGGAGTTACCATCCGTCACATTGACACCAAATAATGTTTGGTGAAATGTGGGTGTTGTACGTCTCGCCTTCAGGGACCCTTGTGGGAAGGCTTGAAGAGATATTTTTATGTTTATATCAGTTCCGGCTACCAGAAGAGAACCAGCGGTTGCAGAGATTCTTCTCCACTTTCTACTGCACGGTCAACTTTGGCGGATTCATGGGAATGATCGTGACGCCGGCGCTGCGCAGGAGTGTCATGTGCTTCGGTGACGATGCCTGCTACGCTCTCGGCTTCGGCTTCCCCGCGTGCCTTGTGCTAATTTCTATAAGTCAGTTATATTTACTCTTTGTTCTTATTCGCATCAACAAAGATTTTTTTATCAGATGGTCAAGCCGTGGTTTATCACTCAAACCAGTTCACAAGAAACATCTCCCTAAAGTGATATCTCACTGTATCAACAAGTTATTTTAACCGTCTAAATTATAAATGTGTTTATTCTGAAAACGTTGAGAGATAGTCCATGGCACTGTTTGCCGAGCCCCTTGTTAGTTATTACGTATTACCTCAGAGTAGATAATATACTAGTATTACTGTGACTTAACAATATTAATTACGGAGTTTGATTATTTTATAAGTACGAAGACACGAGAGTTATAGAGGGAAAATAATTAGGGCGCAAGGCAATTAGTGTTCGATAACAAGTAATTAGCCTCGTACACGGGTTTTGACGCTAGAATAAGCAATAATCTTATTGTAATATTATGTTCATGATTGTAATATTGTGTTCATTTGATCGATTACTCGTACATATTCTACGAAGCAATAGATTTTTTCGGTATGTCTGTGAATGTGATATTTGAGATATAAAAATGCCAACATTACAATATCCTCAGGACGAAGTACATTTATTCCTAAAGGGTTTCACATGAAAATTGTGAAACAATAATATGCTCTTAGTTATTTTGGGTCAGGTTTGCTATTGAAAAAGAACCATTCCACGCGTACGGTGTCACGGGAACAGCTAGTCCTTAAATAAAATATAATAAATAAATTGTTATCAAAACATTAGCAAATTATTCGCACCGCCGATACCGGGAATCGAACCCGGACCTCCCGAGCTTCATGGTCGGGTGTCCTTGCCATTAGACCATATCGGCCGTTTTTAAGTGTCGTATATTTGGTACATTAAGAACGCAGATTTAAATACATTTTGAAACTGAATTCACAATATTGTATTAAGTTGAGTGTATTTGATCCAAAACTACTTCTATTATACAAAAACCATCGCAGAAATTGCGGAGCAATAAATGAACACACGTGTGACAAACGGACAGCCAATTTTTATAATTGACTACCTTTTCCCCTGCGACTTCGCCTGCGTAGCAATATATAGGTACTTATTATAAAACATTAACAGGTTCAATTCTGTGCATTGACGATATGTTTTTAATGGAGGACACTGTGATTAAACCTGCAGCTAAAAATGTTTTGTTTGTATTTTTGTCTTTCTGTCTGTTTCTTGGTCGGTCGTTACGGTGAAACTCCTGAAAGGAATCAAATACAAAAGAAAAAAAAAATTGCATGTTTTTAGATCCGTACTACTACGAGGTATAACATAGAATTATGTTCATTCTGAAATTCAGTACGTTTCCCTTTGTAGAGGGGATGAAAGACAAAATATATAGGTAGTTGAAACTCAAAAACGCGTATTCCGAATTCATCTGCTCTTTTTTTGTTATATAGGAGATGCTCCTGTATAGAAGGTTCTTCTGCTGGTAAAAGATATATTTGTATACTCATATTAAATAAAATCAAACCGGCCAAGTGCGAGTCGGACTCGCGCACCGAGGGTTCCGTATAAACTTGTAAGGTTAAACGAACTTCAAGTGAGGTAATTATTCGTCGGTGACTCTCAACAGCGCGATTCAGGAATATTTTTAGTAAATTCGCATACCTATAAAAGAAACATATTTACGGTATTCAGATTTTTTCCTTTACTTGAGCTGTAAGACACTGCCATGATCTTGCCAAATTTCATTATTCTAGGTCAACGTAAAGTACCCTATAGGTTTTGATTCCCTTGTGAAATTGCTAAATATGCGAAAATTTGCGACATAAACTGTCATATCTTTTTTCATATTGATTTACAGGTTTTGATTATTTTACAGCTGAAAGAGACAAAGACCCGGGTATTTCATATTAATTTCAATTTGATACAAACAAACGAATTAATTTCAACGAATACAAATAAAATAAACCATGCCTATACACTTCATGTTTAAAAAACCGGCGTCTCTTCGTTGTTCGCAAAGTATTATCAACCCTTTTTTAAACAAAATAAAAAAAACTGATTGGGCCCTAATAAGGCACTTATGAAGATCTTAATCACCGCCTGTTCGGAAAAAAAAACACCTGATAAGAACCGGCAAGACAATGCTCTTTTTTCACGTGACAATCATGATACAACAATATGTAACATACTTCTACTAGACGTAAGTTGGTATGTAACTATAAATCTCTGTTTACTATAAGGAGCTGAGTTTGTATCACGAATATATTGTGGACTAAACTTGGAACCCTCTCAGTGTAACATCGTACGTATCGGTCGAGGTAAATGACTAAGCTTTGTATGTTATAGTAATTTTTGTGGCGGGCAAACCCTGGTACCGGATAAAGCAGCCAAGAGACAACGTCACGTTGAAATTCGTCTCTTGCGTCTGGGTAAGTGAATGCGATTAATTACAAAAGACTATGTGAATGAGACCGATAGCCTCATTCGCACCCTAAGTGTGAGTGAGATCACGTATCACGTGAAATAGGCCTATGGCAAATTATCTGCATCTGACTGGATGCGCTTTATATATATGACACAGGTATCAATCAAGCGTATGGCTTTGATGGTAAACAGTCATTGTAGCCTTTGGACTTGATATCACTGGCATGTTGCCAAATTTATGTTGAAATCACTTTGCAGCATTAGGGATGAACTGATCTCCTGTAATTAGTCGCTAGTCGTTACATAAATCGCGCAAAATAACGCTCTAGTTGGATATACTATCTCGTCGGGCAACTTGTATTTTAAAGGGGTGGTATCGTTAGTGCCCTATTTTTTCTATAAAGTGTGCTAAGAGTGTGCTAAGTGTAAAGAGTGCTAGTAAACGCCCATTCTTTAACTCCACTGTATAAAAAAAAAACTTTTCATTTAATATTATAACTAATGTGTAGAAACTAGAAACAAAATAATAGTAGATATGCATAAGAACTAGATTATAAAAAAGACTTAGCACCCTACGTGGTCGGGGCCGTTACGAATCACTAGAATAATAGGCAGCTAGTATAATATATAGCCTATGCTACTCAGTGATAGCTTTCTAACGGTGAAAGAATTTTTGAAATCGGTCTTGTAGTTTCGGAGCCTATTCAATACAAACATACCTACACACATACAAAAATACAAATCTTTCCTCTTTATAATATGTGTATAGACTAGTATAGACGGAAATATACTTATTATCATAAAACGAAACAATTGAGAGAATCCTACTAATATTACAAATGCGACAGTTTGTATGGAAGCGTGACGTATGGATGTTTGTTGCTCAATCACATCAATACAACGGGTTTGTATGAAATTTGGCAATCCAGGTTATAAACTATACATGTAAACAGGATACTTTTTATCCCGGGAAAATGTTTTTATCCCCGAAAAATACGTGGTACCTCTGGGATTCTAAGTTCAACGCGGACGAAATCACGTGCGGAAGCTAGTAGAATTATACTTACAGTAAAATAACAACAGCAAAATATGTTTTGTTGCTATTAATATTTTTAATCGCGTAACAATTGAAGTACAATAACAAGTGCTCTCCTGTAGGATTGAGTTTGTGTTCCCAGTGAAAGGATTTAAAATTATAAGGGTGCAGGCTCTCCCTCTGGTTAGGCAACGAACACAATGAGTGCGAGCGAGATGGCGTTTCAAGTGAAGAGAAATTTCGAGAGAAGTCGAGAAAATAAAATGATTTTCATACTGAGAGTAAATTTTATAAGAGCATCAAGTAGGCTTACCTTAAAGTAGTGAGTGTCTGAATTATTCCTCTTTGTTACGTATAACTTGTACCTTTTCAATGAAACTTCCAGGGTTGATAAAGCAGGATAATGTTTATAAAACATTTTCCTCAGAGAGTCCTTGAGAGTCACACAACGTAGCTGTGCTTGAATTACCGGACCACTTTGAGACTTTGCAAGTTCATGGTTATGAGGAGAGACTTAATTAGGTGTCGAGAATAGTGGGCATTAAAAGGGTTCCCAAATTTTTCAGGTAACACTTTCGAACGTTTCTGTGTAAATATCAGCCAACTCGAAATATTTGTTACCTATATGAGATTTTAATACGCTTGATTACTATACGATTTGGGGTTTCACCTCAGCGCAACTAGTAACCAGTTCAATCCCAAACGGTTGGAATATAAAATAACTTCAAGTACCCCTATGGTAACTCTAAGATTTTTTTTTACGCTTCTATTTTTTTTAAGAGAGGTAGGGCAATTTGGGATTTCCCGCGGGCTTTCCCATTTAAATTGAAGCCGCCCGACTGGGGACTGTACCTCCACCTTACAGAAGACCGCAGTGAAATAACACTACTTGGTGTAGTGTTGTATTTCTGCGGTAAGTAAGGTTGCTAGTGCTCCACGAGGATATGCTGGGCTAGTAGTAATGCTGCTAGCACAGTGAGTCCTCATCAAGAACATGGTTGGCAACCCGTTAGTGATACACCTGGTATTGCTAGCGGCTATAGGCTACGGTGACTGTTTACCATCAGGTGGGCCGTACGCTTGTGTGCCACCTTAGTTGTATAAAAAAAATATGATTATTACCTACAAACAAACCTCTAGGTCCCTAGGTTTAGGCTGTGCGTTGTCTTTAAGTCAGTCATGATACTGTTAAAGAAAATGGGATACTTGAATATTTAGACATCAGATCTTCTTGCCTCTGAAAATTTGTGCTTTGTCATTGATAAATGTAATATTTTTTCCTTTTGTTCGGGCAAAGTCTCTGAAAATTCGTTTAGAAATATTAATGATACCCATTACAATTGAAACAATATAACCAAATGAATGTTATAAAAGCGGTTATAATTTCGTATGAACGGTTGTAATTCTCGCTGCAACACAGCTTGAGCGAGTAGTGGAGTAGAGTTTTCTGAGTTCGAATGAACTGAGTTTATATCAGCGGTACCTCAACTTTTTTTTCATAGGGACCACAAACACGTGCTAGTCGCGTGACGTAAAAAAATAAAATAAAAAAAATTCGGTACACAATAAATACGCAAAATTTTCGACATTGTGGTCGTTCTTCCCATAGTACAAGCTTTGCTTAGTTTGGGGCCAGACGGCGTTGTGTGATAATGTCCAAACATTATTATTGTAACAAATTGAAATAAACAACTATGAACGGATACACTCTTTTTTTTCAATTGCCGTTTATCACTGCTAATTGTAAAAAAGTATCAATAATAGCACTGCGCATTGCGGCGCGGCAGTGTTATATAGAACAAAAAGATCCTATTTAATCAGCGCGCTCTTTATTTTTCTTATGGGCGCGAAATTCAAATCGGCTTAAAGTCACACTGGATAGGGCAACCATAAAAGCCCGGCGGGCCGCAGCTTGAGTATAGCGGGCTTAGACCATTTCTACTTGCCACCGACGCGTTCGCGTGCATGACTATGATATCTTAGCGATAATAACTCAAAAGGTTCACGCTGGTCGGTGTCATCCATCACCCCGATAGCCAGGGGTGGGTAATATACATGTATCAATCATCATATCGGCTTGAACTTCCTTTTCACAGGTTTTTTGCGTAACTACCTAACAGTAAAAAGAGAGTATCCCGTATGATTGACGCTCTACACCAGGGCTGTCCAAACTACATACCTTCGCGGGCTAATAAAATTGACTACAAAAGCTGGAGGGCCGCAGAAAAATATTTTCAGTATTCAAGTAAAAATAATACAGAGTATATATTTCTATACATTCCCCAAATAATAGTAAAAGTAGCCTCACTTTTAAATATAATGCGAATGGAATATTACAAGAATAAAATAAATAAATAATACCAAATATTGATTATATTATATTATGTTTTGACAAAGAATTCTACTATCCAAATTATTTATGTCCAAAGCAATTTTCTGATTAAAACATGCGTCGCGGGCCGCATGGAAACAAGCCGCGGGCCATTGTTTGGACAGCCCTGCTATACACCTTTCAGCGGCGGATAAAGACGGCATTTTGCCAATAAGAGCTCAGATTGAACTAGTACATAGTCGGTAGGTTCTTCGGGCCGGTTGAGCACCAATAGAAATGGATCTCTTAGGCATCGAATATTTTATAAATGTTATTTTTGCTGAGTGTTACTTGGTGGTAAGGAAAAAACATTGGAGTATAATTTTAAGTTAACGTAACAAAACAGTGTACATTAAACGCAATAATTTAATTTTTTTGTGACCCGAAAATCGTTGAATTTAATGAAAAAACAAGTGGTTTGTCCAATAAAGAATTGGTCCCAAAGGGAAGTAGCGCAAATACATATATTTTTGGGAGTTGCTTAGAATGTCGTAGGATCCTGCATGTCTACTGGCATACATCATATATAATCTACATAAAATATACGTAAGATCATGTATATTAATGGTGCGACCAAAAACAACATTGGCATTACTTGATATCCTTACAGTATGCGTTCACAAGGCGTCTCAAGTACGACCCAAAGGTGGACGGTCCACCCGGCAACCATTGGCTGGACCACTCCATTGAGAAGTACGGTGAGAAGCTGGTGGCAGACATGAAGGTGGTGTTCGCGATCCTCTACCTTTACCTGCCAGTCCCCATATTTTGGTCACTGTTTGACCAGCAGGTGATAACTAATACATATCACATACAATACATATCTTCACGCCGAGTCCCTTTTGGGGTAGGCAGAGAGTATGGAGCGTGGCTCTTGTATTGCTTTACGATATTAATATTTATTTGTTACATTTTATTTTAAAACTAAAATATATATATATATATATATATATATATATATATATATCACTAAGTTTGATTTTAGTTATTATAGGATTTTTTTATTAATTTTATTAGACATTTTGACGTGATTAGGCGAGAAACCAACTAAACGTGCCATTATAGTTGTTATATTCATTACAAAATCAAAAACATAATTTAGGTCTTAATAAGGCACTTCTAAAGATCTAAATTACCACCATTTGAAAAAAAAACACCTGAGAAGGACCGGCAAGAAAATCAGTGGTCTGTCTTTTTTCACGTAACGTGTACAGGGTTCCCGCTGGACGTTCCAGGCGTCGCGGCTGCGCAGCGAGATCTTCGGTGTATCCTTGATGCCAGACCAGCTGCAGGTGATGAACCCGGCGATGGTGCTCCTCATGATCCCCGTGTGTCCCGGGGGAGCCTGGCCGTTGCTCCCGGACCTCCCACCCTTGCAGAAGATGTTCATCGGAGGAATGCTGGCGGCGCTGGCCTTTGTCTCTGCAGGAATTCTCCAAATTGGTATCGAGGTACACAAATAAAATCTTCTCATTTCAGATAGGTTTGCCGGAAAGCCGGTAGGGCTAGCATGAAGAATTGCGACGTTTTCGTATAGCCTTCGACTATTTTTGTATTGGAAAATGAACAGCGCTGCGGCGGTGAAAAGTGGAACTAAAAAATAGTACGACAATTTTGACATTTCGCGAGTTACGTTTTCGAATACGTTGTCAAAAATGTTCATGCTACCGGGTCTAGTACAAAATTCACGAAAAAATGTCTGAGGTTCATATAAGTGTTATTATTATTTTAAAATATAAATCACTTCACAATGGAGACGACTCATTACCACACAGCTTAATGTTACTCTCGGTACGATTTATCGGCTTAAGACAGTCTAGCGAATGGAAACTGGTGCGCGATTGTATTGTATTCGCAATTTGTAGTGTTTTAGCTCCGGAAAATTTTGAGCGCAGAACCGAATTATTTTTATTTAGGTCAGTGGCATTATGGTTCTGTCTCATTTTGTTTCATGAATGGTCTGGTTGCTGTATTCATCGCACAAAATGTTTCTATGAATGCAATGATAACCCATTTGTACCTTACTTATAAATGAGTTGCATTTAGGCGGTTGTGCTAATGTCAAGTTGATATTATGTTCGCTGGCGATGTGTTTCAGTGTAATTTGATTGGACGCGCTCGAAAATCTTCCTTGTAAAGTTTAATTTAGGGTTTAATTTCGCTAGATTAATACGAGGAAACGGCGACGGCGTTGCTCCATGTAACACAAACTGCCTTTTCCGGATTAAATTGTTAATGACCACATAATAGCAATAATAATGCGTATTAATATTTATTGCCTTCATCGTGGTTAAATTGGGCATGCAACGGGCAAGTAGCGGTGGTATTTTTATAATATTTATTTATGAGCCGTGAAACTAATACCTTCGTCGTGTTAAACATCAACAAAATATCAAAGTGCATAACATAGTTACATAAAAAAAGAAAGAAAATTGTTGACACTTCTTAGAAACACTCCATCGCGTGAAACGAACAAAGTAAATAATCATAAATGTTGACATTCCCCTTTGTAACTTAAGTAAGAATTCGAAGTCATAAAAGCTTTTCAGTTACGGAAAATTTCAAACGAAATGTTGCAAGAATAACTTTCTTAGCGAGCGTCTTAGAAATTTATGCATAGTATTGCAAAAAAAAATCTTCAAGCGTACAATCCTGTCCATTTCTTCTTCATTCTATCACGGATATGTAGTGGGACTAGTGAGCCAGTAGGTATTCACAAAAACCTACGAAGAACATTATAAAGTATTTAATTTAAACACACATATCTGAGGTATATCTTAGAATATTCCATATAATTATATATTTATATGTAGAGGTAGTGAGCAACTAATAGATGCAATAATATACGGTACAAATGCAAAAGGCAAGGATAGAGAAATATGTTTTTTTTGTTCCTTGTGGTGTGCTGGTTCTTTTATGTTGGGCAAAGTAGTTAGCCAAACAAACATCGGCATTTCGCCGATTTGTTAGTTAAGGTTCTATTTTGTGTGTAGTCTAGAAGCAGATTGAATTTAATTTATATGTTTTAAATTGATGCCCAAGAATAAGAAATGGTTTATTGACAGACTGTGTCCATCACATTCTAGGTAATGCACGTTCGTCTGTTAATAGTTATCTCCCGTATTTATGAGTGGTGGAATGCTAAAAGACAAAGTACTGAGTGTATTGCCGGATCTCCCCAGGTGGTTTTCTTCTAAGCCAGTGATAAAGTAAACATTAATTTATGCCTTATTAGGGCCAAAACTGAATTAACTATTTTTGATTTTGGTGTGAAAAAATATAATTATTGATTTATCCAGCGATCTACTCTACAAGTACCAGGGCACCATGAGACTGGGTTGGTGCTGTTGAATACGCTGGGCTGTCCCGTTGACGTTACAGTGGGGGGAGAGGGCATCGTCAACGTGGCGCAGCACGGCACCGCGCTCATGACGCCTCTCCTCCATCGTCAGCTCACTTTTTCTGTGACCTGTCCAAAAAATTGCGCCGGTAGAGTCATGAAAAGACATTGTATAAAGGAGAATTTGAAGACTGTCGCCGGCATGGTGAGATTCTTTTTGTACTCCCACTATTTGCCTAATTTATGTGTGTTATTTTATTGAGGCATATATTTAAGATATTTGAAATGAATTATCCATAAAAATATTTACAACTGTAATTTGGGCTACTTTTTAATTCTATTCTCAGTGGTAGGATTAGTTAGACAAAGACCGTGGCCTGCAGAAAGTAAATAAAAAGTTTGCGCAAGTCTTTATACGAGTTCTTTGTGGGAATTAATTAATATTATCTCCACCGGTCTTCCGGGCATCGACTAATCTTTTAAACTTGATTTTAATTAGTCCCGCAACTAAATTAAATTCTTCTTCGGGGACTTCGATTTCCCTTCCCTTATTATTTTATCTCTCGCAACAAATCCTCAAAGCCTTGAGGGGAGCTAAAAAGCTATTATGTTTCAGTTTATGCCTGTTGTTATTGGACAGAATTCGGATGATCAAATCTCCTTATACTTCATGGACCCTAATCCTTTTGTTAAATCATTAACGGGAAAACCGAAATTAAAGTGAGTAAACATATTAATACATGCTGTTCCGATTGGTACCATTTATGTCGAAGCTAGAATTAAGTAAAGTATTTTGCGATTGCATGGGTATAACCCTAATATTTAAAACGAAAACGGCTAATTTATTTTGTTAAATTGATAAAATAATACTGCCGTGATGTCATGGCCCCCGCCCCACAATCTTTTTTATCGAGCAGTTTGTATTTTCAACGTAGGGCGTCGGGAATAGACCTTATAATCGCACCGACGCCCGGTTATAACGCACCGCTTTTTAAGTTCTCGTCTGAATGAGGCCTAACCGGTACAAACTAAGGGCTGCTTGTATTTATTAGAATCCTATTAATATTAACCACTAGTTACAAAATCCGTTGCCGGGGCCGCAACAGATATGTTTGCCACTTCACTCAGTCCCCCTTGTATTTTCACAAGGGGTATACCTTCAAAAAGTAACAGTCTGCTTAAGGGGAGCAGACGGGGTATGTGAGATTTTTACGCACTAACATTACCCCGGTGGCCACAACTATCTAGAACCTTTATTAGTTTTATTAGATTAATTTATATTTGTAGGGTTGTGTACGTGGGTGACACAGGACCGAATAAAAATGTGTCCATTGCAGTAGAAACAGACAAACGGCTTAGTGACATATATTACTTATCGGATGCGCCTGTTGACCACATCGGGGAGTCGGCGTATATGTGTCTTCAACCAGGGAGGTATGCAAATAAGTGAAAAATTTAATATCTCTAATTTCTTTTTCTATAACCTTTTTTCCGGTTGTACAAGCTCTTATTTAATTAGCAAAAGTTGTTTAGATCTAATCTAACAACCTAAATTTGAACCACATATACTACGGAGTAAAATTTTGCATGTTGGTTAAGTTTTGATGACAATTTATTGTAAGCGTAACTTGATTCGACATTCAGGAAGAGCTCCTGATATAGGAACTCTTTAACAGCCAACGGCACAGATACGAAATTTTGTGTACGCGTTTTATTATGAAAGACAGTTTTAGGTTTTACTATGACATGCTTGCTGCACTCAGGGATGTATACTGACTAGGGACCACCTCAAGGATTAGCGGCACACGCATGAAATGCTACATTAGCTTGTTATAAATATAAATAAAGATTTTTACTATTAATTCATTTATACAGACGCAAACAAATATTAAATACCAGTTTCAAATACATATAACGTTACATTAAAATGACGAAAAAGGTATATTTGTAGAAGGTTTCAACACCCACTCCTAAGTAATAAAAATATCAAATCGACAAATTCAGGCAAGTCGCAATAAAAGTTACTATGTTACAAATATATTACTTCGTACTATTTTCCCCGCGCAACTTTGTACGCGTGTCTTCAGTGTTTAAAACACTTTACAAGTTATAGCCGCAAATGTTTTTTTTATAGTACTAAGGTGGCCCACAAGCAAAGGCCCACCTGATGGTAAGCAGTCACCGTAGCCTATAGCCGCTTGGAATACGAGGGATATCAGTAACCAGTTGCCAACCCTGTTGTTGATGACAAGTCACCCGTGGAGCACTGGCAACCTTACTTACTGCAGAAACAAAACACGACATCAAAGTAATGTTATTTCACTGCGGTCTTCTTTAAGGTGGAGGTACAGACCCAATCGGGCGGCTCCAATATTAATGGAAAAACTCACGGGAGATCCGATTTCGCCCTACCTCACTTTTTTAGTTCATGGTGTGATTAATCACTGTACTTAAGCTTAGAAAAACTCATTGGTACAGGCCGGGATTTGAACCTGGGCCCATCAGATGACAGTCCGTTGCTTCAACCACAAGGCGACCAACGCTTGAAGTGATGTGCCGAGTGTATACTTTAAACATCGGTAGCTATTCCGTCTATCCCATCAAAAATGCATCGAAGGGTATAATAAAAGGTATATCCTATGTAACGCCTCAGATCAATTAAAAAAAGGAGGAACTTTGGTAACAACGAAGTGACGGTGGTTTTTGAACATGTAGTGTGAGCAACGCTTAGTTTAATTGTATTCGTTGTAGATGTGTGCGTGTTATTGTGTGTATGTACAATGCAAGGCGTAGTTTTAACTGGCGTCACTTAGTTGTTCGCACAGTTCCGTCTTTGGGTGGATAAGCGGATTTTATTTATCAATTCAATTTTCACCCAAAACACAGTTCAATGGGTACCAGGTCTGTATTCATATGTATTTGCTTCATATTATGTTGTTATCTTTTAGTGGTTTATTGATAGTCGGTATCTAGTATACATTACCAGGGGGAAGGAAGAGAATTAATGTAAATATTTCTATTGGCCACCCTGGCTTAGAGTTGATTCTTGGACATAGTTGTCCAGGTTCTGAAGAATACGCGGAAACTATTCCGTGTATTCTTGAGAGAAGATAAGCGCAATAAATAAAAATGCAGCATTTTATGTGTGCCTTTGACATTATACGTTCAGTAATACAGCAAAAATATTCAGTCGTTCAAGAATCCTATTCTCAGCCTTTGACTGTACGTCATTGAGTGGCACTCGACCTCAAATCTGCATTGATATTGAGCCACGTCTAGGGAATTACGTCTCTTTTGGACGTTTCCATGTGAATTCTGTCTGTCTGTTTTTTTATTTTATACATCTAAGATGGCAAAAAAGCATATAGCCCCCTGATGGTAAGCGGCCACCATAGCCTATGGACGCTTGCAACAGCAGGGGTACCACTCGCGCGTTGCCGACCCTATTAAGACCCTAGAGACCCTGATTGTCGATTTTTCGCTAACTAACATTACTGGATCCACATAGAAATGTTCTGAGGAGCCGTTCAAGTATTACGTAAGCAGATTTATTGCAAATATTTACCCGCCCCTCCCCCTTGTCATCAAAAGAAAGCAAAGCTCTTACCCCCCCCTCCCATGCTTACGTAACCATTGGTATATGCATTTTTCTTCTAATGTGGGAATTATTAGTGGGAATCCCTGAATAAGTATTTCGTTTGCAATCATAGACAATGTGTGGGTTGCCATATGTGTAAAAAAGTAAATAACTATTGCTACGTCAGCAATCACCATCTAGAGCCCCCACCCCCATGTCATCAAAAATAAGCAAAGTATAGACCCCCCCGCCCTCTATAGTGCTTACGTAATACTTGAACGGCCCCTGATTGAGGATTTTTCTCCAAGAATAACTGTTTTCATAATTCTCTATTAGATACAAAGCTAGATAAAAATTATCTTATAATATCGAAACTTGGCGTTATGATATTTTATTGGCACACACAAATTTCAACTGCACAGTAATATACTCGTAAATCTTCGCTACTCGATTGACGACTAACGTTAGCCTAGCGATAACTATTTATCGATATGATAAAATGTGGCAAGACTGTTTTGAATTTTCGATAGTATCGTTCCTATCGATATTATCGATACTATTTCGATAGTATTGCCACATTTTATGCTTTCGATATTCTGAGTGAACTGATTTTATCTAGACCGTCGATAGTACGGGAAGGCTAGTCGTGAATTATGTAGTTATCACAACTTTCGATACTATCCCTCCTATCGAGATAATCGATACTATCGATAGTTTTGTCATAGCTTTTAAGCTTGTAAAGCTACGTTTTGTTGTAGGTTTCGATGGCGAGCTGAAAGCGCTAACAATGATCTGTCAGGCTCTGGCGAGGGTTTCCTCAGAGCTGGAGGAGTTTATGTGCTGTGCCTCCGAGAGAGGTTGGGCCGGCTGGACGCAGCCGTTCTTCACGCGCCCAATCCACCGAACGAACTGCACCTGGCATGGATCGTGCCGCAGTATCTACTGGTCTCAGTAGCTGAGATAATGTTTGCTGTCTCAGGGCTTGAGTTCTCATTCACGCAGGTCCATTATTTACGTTTGTTTATACATACAAGAAAGTTACAATGTTCATACTATGGTGTCGATTCTGTTGTTCAATATTACTAAACTTAACTAATTTGACAGGTCTAAAAGTCTTGCTATCCCTGTCCTATGCGCGGGGTTAAATAAGGATGGCAATATTTTTAGACCTATTTTAGTAGTAGTATTGTTTAGTAATTTTGAACAACAGAATTGGCACCAATTTACCTTTAAAGGGTTTCAAGCAGGCTGGCATAATTTCTCGCTAAATGGCAGGTCACTATTATCCATTCCGAGTATATATCATCCGTTCAGCCAACGTTTTTGTCACTAGCCTTATGTTAATATTTTTTTAATATATACTACTACGTTTGTGTTAATAATATTCTTAGCAGGCCAACAGCTTTTTTCATGGTAAAATGCTTTAAGAAGAATCGACGAGTTCTATATTTACCCAAGTTCCTTAGAACAAAGCACTTTTCTTATAAGATTTTAAATATTCCAAATACTAATAGAAACGCGCTATGTGAATCTGAGTCGATATAATCTGCAATATGACAATGGAGGAGGGTAAATCGCAGCCTTGATTGAATTGCATGTGTGAGACCACCCCTAATCTGCGGTCTGGGAAGCATGGAAGCGTAGGACGGCTGGGCGGTTCAACTATTGTACAATATTGCGACGTCGCAGTACTTTGTATGTAGATGTATGTGTAGATGATGTTAATATTGGCTTATACCAGCTCACTATAGTATATCACTGTTTGATTATTGCTTAATGAATTGAGATGGGCTTATTGACGAATATTAAGTAAAATTGGTAATTAATTAGTGGTTCGCCGATCTCATTTATAAGCATTAAATATATTACAATAACTAACCTAATAATATGGCACTGACACTTATGATAATAGTTTGTAACTAATTGAGATGAAAATGTGCAATAAATAAAAATCTAAATAAAAAAAAGCACCCCCGACTCAAAATCCACTAAAAGTCATAGCTAAAAACAGTCGAATAAGTCACCTTTGAAAAAAAAAATACAAATTGGTTCATCCGTTTAAGAACTACAATGCCACAGACAGACACTCAGATACACACATTAAACTTATAACACCCCTATTTGCGTCAGTGGTTCAAAAGGAACTGATTGTGATAAAATAGTCTACAAATTGAATTAGTTTTGAGGCGTTCTGGACTCAAAAAATTTACAAAGCTCTTCTAAAACTATTAGTTCAGTGATTAAGCCGTCACGAGCTTTTCAGGAAAGGAAAACATCGTCAGTAATCCTGAAGACATCACAAAGGTATTCAATAAAAGACGTGAACTTCTTGCACTGAACTTGGCCCGCGTAGTAAAATTTGTCTCGCTCCCCTTCGTATAGACTGTACGTGGTATATTATATACTCTGAGGTAAAGATAATATACCAGTGTAGGGGCAGCGGCTGGTGGTGACAGTTACATCAATAGGAGGTTACATATTATATAATCAATTAGTACAAGTCTTGGATTTAATTTAATACTCTCTCCGTACCTACAGGCGCCAAAAAGCATGAAGACTATCACGATTGCGGCGTGGTACGTATCTGTGGCATTCGGCAACTTGATAGTGATTCTTGTTGCTCAGACCAAGCTGTTTACTTCACGGGTAAGATTTATGATATTATATTCATTTATGAATATTATAATCTACATCTACACTAATAATATTATAAAGAGGAAAGATTTGTATTTTTGTATTTTTGTGGGTTTGTATTGAATAGGCTCCGAAACTACTGGGCCGATTTCAAAAACTCTTTCACCATTAGAAAGCTACATTATCAATAAATAACCTAGGCTATATATTATACTAGCTGCCCACCCCGGCTTCGCTCGGGTAGACAAAATATTTGGTAAATAGCTGTGCCCGCGACTTCGTACGCGTGAAAATTTGTTGACAATTTCATGGGTTTAATTTGTGTTGCACAGTACCATAAATATATATCCAAAATAAATTATACCTAAGTTACGCTTATATCATCAGCTAACCATCAGTGAAAGTCCTGCTCAAATAAGTCCCCCCGTTCTAATGTTGTTCACAACTTTATGGGTTCTTTATTTATTGCGCGGAACCATTTTTATTTTTTCAAAAAACAGTAGTCTATGTTATGCCCAGTAAATTTTGCTATCTGCCAGTAAAAATCAATTCAAATCGGTCCAGCGGTTTCGGAAATAACCCCAAACAAACATACAGATAGCCAGACAAAAAAAATCATATGCATTTAGTAAAGAGTTGTTAGTTTGACATTAAAAACAGACAATTTAATTTTTTTGTAAAGTTGTATTGTATTTATAAATTAGGTACTACCCCTGAAGGTCTCGTTCAAATCGGTATTATTTTTCCAAACTAAAGTAGCCAATGTTACGCCCAGTAAAATCAGCTACCTACCACTGAAGGTTTCGTTCAAATCAGTCCAGCCGGTCGGATTTTGTTCTCAATTTTATGGTTTTTAATTCGTTGTGCGGTACCCTAATTATTTTTCCAAATTAAAGTAGCCTATGTTACGCCCAGTAAAATCAGCTACCTACCACTAAAGGTCTCGTTCAAATCGGTATTATTTTTTCAAACTAAAGTAGCCTATGTTACGCTCAGTAAAATCAGCTATCTACCAGTGAAACTCCCGTTCAAATCGGTCCAGCCGTTTCGGAGATTACCCCAAACAAACAGACAGACAGACAGACAACATTTTTTTAAATTGATTTTTTGTCATTATAAACGTGTTTACTTTCATATGCATTTCGTAAAAAGCTGTTATTTTGATATTACAAAGAGACATTTCAATTTTATTTATGTGTATAGATGTCTTTAGGCTCCGAAACGAATGGGCCGATTTAAAAAAATCTTTCACTGCTAGAAAGCTACATTATCACTGAGTAAAATAGTATATTGATTATACTAGCTGCCCACCCCGGCTCTGCGTGGGTGGACAAAATATTTCATAAATGTCTGTGCTCCGAAACTAATGTCTACCCGTGCGAAGCCGGGGCGGGCCGCTAGTAGTAAATATTTTGGGGTTGTATCCAAAGTAAGCTAAGATAACTCCGTCACAAACAAATGAAATAATTTAAAACATGGGCTTCTGCGTACTAAGGCTTTTACAGAAACTCAAAGTTAATGAGAATGACGTCAGTACTGAATATTAAATAGCTTGGAAAGTTAATACTTGGAACCGGTGGGTAATTATGAAGAAACTGAATGCTTGAATTGAGACGAAGTAAAAGAGTTGTGCATGGCAAAAGATGAAAGGCGCTCTTCGTTCAGAGACCCACCCTTACTTGAAGAGAAGAAAGTGACTTTGCGTTTATTGCGATTATGTGTATATGTTTGTACACTTACATCTCTCGTTACATTTTGGAATCAAATTTGTACTGTGCCCATTCAATGAGCTTTCCCTTTCGTGGTGGATTCCCTAAGCTGATATTCAAAAGCAAGTAGGTACATAATGGGATTACTCTAAAAGGGTATGATTACATTTAAAAAAATACACCTAGATTATGTTTATACTCCTAGTGTTAAAACTTACAAGCGTGATAAGCTATGGCGAAGTATGTCGTTAGCTTTTGGTCACGTTTGATGTAATTTTTTTGAAAATATAACTATATTAATTTCTTATTAACTGAATGGTAACCTAAGGAACTTTCGAATAATTTGACAGTTAGCTCGCATTCTGACAGAACGAATGAGTAGAATGAATGAACATTTTAGTTTTATATTAATTAATACATGATTCATATAATATGGATGCTTATGAATAGAAATCAATCATGTATCCTTATGAAAATCAGAAAGCAGAAAGTCAGTTACCATGAACATCAAAGAGCAACTGAAAATGAATTTAAGAAACGCATTAACGTTGTGCGATTTTCACGTAATGAATTAAAGTGCCATTCATTACGTACGCCCGTCCCTTGAAATCTGATTTCGTGAAATTGTCGCAACATTACTCGTATTCACTGCAAAATATTTTTGCTTCCACTTCCAGCAACAATGTTATTTCCGTGATTTTGTTGTGCCACGATGTACTATAAAATGAAAGGAAAATATTTAAAAAGCCTTGACATCCAATTAATGTTCCTGAACGACTATTAACGAGTCGACGCCGATTATAAAAACTCAAAAAGAAATTATAAGTATAAATCAAACATTTTGTTAAGTATTTTGGAGCGTATCTCTCTCTATAAACACGCTTATATTATCGGTAACTACGAGTATGTATATCTATAAATGTAACTGACTTCTATTATACGTCTATTTATTTTGAAAATTTGCAATCGTACCCTGAAAGTTGAACTCGACAACAAACAAAACAATACAATAATTAAACAACGCTGTCCTGACGAACGTGAGTATGGATAATGAGAATGATTTTTTGTGTGTTAAAAATACTTATGTGTAAGTAGGTTAAGGCCTAATGCCTTAATCGAATTTCATTTTAAAAAGTTTTAATTGCGTCCACATCGGAAATTCCTCTTATCGAAGAGAAACAATAATGTAAATCGATCCAGAAACGGATTCATCGCTGTACAAGTGTACATACAACATTCCTTGTTGCAACACACTCTCCCGTGAGCAGAGTAGTCTTTTAATCAACGAAAATAAACATACCCTACAACTACCCTCGCTGCCACAGAGTTACGTTACACGTTTGAAAAAGCGGTACTAGTAGTGCATGGTACATATTGAGTGACCATACTTACTTAAGTTCGCACGGGTAGACATTTATCAAATATTTTGTCTACCCGTGCGAAGCCGGGGCGGGCAGGTAGTATAAATGGCACTTTATAGCCTATAAATATAATATATAGCCTATATTACTCAGTGATCATGTAGTTTTCTGATGGCGAAAGAACTTTTGAAATTGGTCTAGTAGTTTCGGAGCCTAATCAACACAAACATACACACGAAAATACAAATCTTTCCTCTTTATAATATTATTAGTATAGATATAGATATACATGAAATCACGCCAAGTTCCTCACGAGTAGACAGAGAGTATGAAGCGCCGTTACATTCTGCACTCTTTTGCATCTTATAAGTACATTCATCGATCTCTGGATTCCCGTCAGTACTGACTCCCAAACTAGGCAAGCCTGCCAAATAAGGGTATATGAATTCATTATCATATTGTTATGCTATTTCTTACTTTCTTAGGCTACCGAGTTCTTCGTCTACGCAGCAATGCTAACACTAGCAATGTTGCTGTTCAGTCGAATGGCTGAGGGATACCAAACCAGAAGCATCGAGGGAGACGGTTCGTCTACTGAGAGCCGCCCATTGCTACATCATCGGTCTAAGGTTTTGATTTTAAACTCCCGAATGGGCACGAGCCCGAGTTGTTTATAAGTGTAGGTATATTTTCGTACTGGTATTTATTTTTGTAAAAAGTACTATAGGTTAGGCTCTCATCAGAAAGAGTGGCGTTCACTCTCTAAATATGGTCCGTGGAAAACATTATAAGCCCCGCGAACAGGATGTGCGGCCACGAAATGAGTGAAATAACAAAAACCAGTGCAAGGTAATTAGTTAGTTATTCTGTACAACAGAATCGACACCACTATCTGTGTATGTAACCCATACGTATATAACTAAGAACAGATACAAAGTAACGCCTAGGCATTTTTTTCTTTATTGAGATTTACGGCCGAAATTACATTCAAAGTTTGATGTAGTCGTCAAAGTACAATTTCGCATAAAAAATCGGCGGCCTTTCAAAATTAAGGTCGCATCAGTTTTGACTGGCGTTTCAATATACGGCCATTAGTGTAAGGGTGAGCCAACCGTCGTGAATTAACAAAATTATACCTCGTCTCGTGGCCGCGCCCCATTCGGGCTTCAACGAGTGCACACACCGACGTCAGCGTAGTCTCTTCTCAATAGATTTGTACTACGGACCGTGTACCTACATTCTAAATGGATTGTTATTTTCGCTGGGTTTTGTTAATTTTTCGCCAAATAGACGTGCAGATGAATTTTTAGTAGGATGCTTTAATAGGATCTGTTTCAGCAAAGAGATAGCGAATAATTAAAGGCCTTGTGAAATTACCTTTATAGCGTCATTGGCTAAGTGTGTGCCAGACACAGTAGGTACATTATCATATGTCACGGTCACATTCTCGTCACATAAATATTTATAATAAGAAGACGCCTTTGCTATAGTTAATGAAGGGACTAACGTTTTATAACGTTTTATATCGTAAAAATAGTTGCAGAATTCATAATCTAAATCCTAAAATTGTTTATTCAGTTTAGGCCAATGGTGTAGGCCCTAATAAGGCACTTATGAAGGACTAAATTACCACCGGTTTGAAAAAAAAAGCCACCTGAGAAGAACCGGCAAGAAATCTCTTTCGTATTATTTTAAACCAGATTGAGTTATTGCTATAAGCAGACAGTCCAGGCACCGGCCTGGCTATGATAGATAGGGAATGATAGATTTAGTTGTATAGATAACAAATAGATAAAATTAAAGTGTCTGTTTGTGATGTCAACATAAACGAATTGGCTGGATCGAATTTGACGAGATTCACTGGTGAGTGGTGTTGCGTTCCTAGGCTGAGTAAGGTTTCAAGAGCACCTGAAGGATATTTTGTACTGGCAGTAATAATAATATATCTTCACGGCTTCCCACATGGGTCCCTGATGAGGCAGAGGTTATAACACCCATTTTGCATCGAAGATACTTTCGTGCCAACGTGACAGATGGTGAGTCCGTCGCCGTCTCTGAGACACTACACAGATGTATGCAGGTTTCCTCACGCTGTTTTTCTTCACTGTAAATCGAGCTGGCAGTAAGAATAGCATACGCTCTTAGCACAGTGAGTCTACTTAAAAATTAAGTTTCTAACGCGCTAGTGATACCCCTGGTATTGAAAGCTTCTAGGTATAGGCTACGGTGAATACCCTAATGCTTAGCATTAGGCGGGCCGGCCGCATGCTTGCTATAATGATCTCGATGGATATTATAGTAGTACTGCTGCTGGTTTTGTTTTGTTTTATCACAACTACCCATCTCTGATAAATATAATTAAGAAAAAAATCAACGCCGTTCCTGTTTTTGCAAATACTTTGTTTCTCAGCCAAACGAAATGTATTTTTTTTTGAGAAATAAATGTATTAAGCCAGATAATGTTGTTGATTGAACAATGTATATTACAGGTGATATCAGTACATTCGCTGTCGACGACGAGTCCGCGGCCATTCAGTGACACTGACAGCAGCGCGGAGTCTTGCCTCGGGCGGATGGAGCGCGCACGGCCCTCCGCATGGCCCTCGAGAGCATACGTGCACCTCGCCACGCCCAGCACTGGAGACCACAGAGCCACTACTCTGGCTAAAGAGTAGACATTGGTGCCAATTCTGTTGTTCAAAATGATTAAACTTAACTTATTTGACAGGTCCAAAAATATTGCCATCCTTATTTAACGCCGCACACGAGAAAGGGATAGCAAGACTTTTAGAACTGTCAAGTTAGTTAAGTTTAGTAATTTTGAACAACAGAATCGACATCATTGTCAATACTAATATTATAAATGCAAAAGTTACTCTGTTTGTTTGTTACCTTTTCACGACTGAACGGATCATAATGAGACTTTAACCTCGGGAAGGACACAGGCTATCTTTTGTCTCAAAAATAACCCTTAAGGCAGTGAAACAGGGGTTAAAAGTCTGTCTGTATGAACTCAGTCAGAGCGCTCTTCTTACATAATTACCTACGTTTTTCTAAACCACGCGGGCAAAGCCGTGTGTAAACAGCTAGATTATACCTAAATTAATAATTCCTTAGCAAAAGTATTCCATATTCAAACTATTATTTTTCTGGTCATTGGCTAGGTAATCAGCATTTTAATACTACCATTAAAATGTTACACTTATGATGGCCAACCGGCCGGAGATATTACTTTTTCCAGTTCAATTAAGATTTTACTTTATGTGTTATTATTACTTTAATGTTATGTAATTCGTTTAGATAGGCATATTATGTATTTGATACGCAGCTTCTTAGGCTTATTTGGGTATATTTTTATGAATTTTGTAGTTTTGTTTAGGCTAAATTATTTATATTGATTATCTGTGCAAACTTATGGATAAGTACGTAATAAAGTTATTGTTTATATCCTTTATTTCTCTTAAATTGACTAAATCCCGACCACATAGATTTTGACATGACTAATCCAAGTGCGAAAATATATTAGTGCACCTTGTAATGGATCTCCTGATACCAATCAGCTATTATGGTACGTACGTTGAGCAAACTTTACGAATGTGGCTCGTTAGCGTCTACATCAGTGCACGTTCAATGCACTGCTTCGGAATTAGCAAGTGGCCACACTAAGCATCTTAATTTTTTTTCTAAGCACTAAGGTGGCACAACAAGCATATGGCCCGCCCGATGGTAATCGGTTACAGACATCGACACCAGAGGTGTCGCTCGTAGCCGGCCCTGCAAATATCTCGGCACACCCTTCTTAAAGAACTGCATGCTTTCATATTCATATATTCATAGTTTCAAATACCTATAAGCCTTACGTGGTTAAAATTTTCATAGCAATAGACCATGTTATTTGAACGATAAAAAATATTTTTTGAACGCACCCAATTTGGCGTGTTTCCAAGAGGGTAGATATAAAATTAAGGACAGACAAATTTGTCTTCCCTCAATCTTCTTCGCTTACTGCGATAAACATTGGAACTCACTCGATAGTAAACTCGACACACCACATACTTATAAAACTACTAACAGCTAAGTACTAATAAATCTCCGTGATCTTGGAGGTTCATGCTGTTGAAACATCACACACTGAACAACCAACCTGCTCCATTTATCTTCATCCTACACGCTACATTTGCATTGTCGGAATAGCTAAGTTTCCTATACGCTCGTCGCCATCAAATCGAAGAAAAATTATTAATTTAAAAGTGGTAATTTATACATATTTAGTACGCTTTTTCTCAGAAATTTTACGTTGCATTCCGCCGAGGAGCTCACTATTATATTCGATGGTCCTTTTGCATCAACGGTGTCGTACCGCATTCATATAATTGGACAGGCAAAGAGCTTTTCTGTCAGCACACAATTTTCTACTTCATGTTCGGTTACATAAAGTGTAATATCGCAAGTTCGTGACGCGCGTTCTCTTAGATAAACAAACCTTTAATCAGATTCAATTTGAAACCGGTAAACATTGGGGTTTAGAGAATGTCTCTGTCTCCTACCACTTTATGATGAACTGTGAGTTCCGGCAAAGCGCTGAATTCAACAGACATTTGTACAGCGTGGGATTATTAAAAAAGGATGTGAAGAGAATTTTGCAGGGTCAGTAACACGCATATATTTGCAACGCCAGTCAAATCTGATGCCTCATTAATTTTGAGTGTCCTCAGAAGTTACATGCGAAATTTTATTATGACGACGCTTCAAACAATTACATGGGCTTTCAAACTTAGGATGTCGTCTCAGTGTTGCTAGCGTCCATGCGCTGTCATTTAACCGGTCTAAAAAAGGTTTCCTGACGGTATTCACTAACCTGTCTTAAAATAAAAAAATAAAACATTTATTAAGTTTAGGCCCTATAAAGGCACGTATGTAGGTCTAAATTACCACTGATCCGAAAAAAAAGCACATAAGAAGATTATGCCAATTGAATTTTCTTCTTCTTCTTAAGTTAATGGCGAAGAGCTTTTAATACAGCTATTCCGCCAATGTCACGTGGTGTGGTAGGCACAGAGTACATAAACATGCTCTCATTATTATGACGTATGACGTCATATATCGATTGATTACGTAGTAGGTGTAAGTGCAGCGTTTAATTTAGCAGGATGCAATTATTACAGTTCTATGGACATTGCTCGTAATGTGTCCAGTCAAGCAGACAGTGTTTACCAACAGCTCCGATGAATGGGGATATCATGGGATTGCTGACGATTTTGGCTATCTAACGCTGGGAGATATACCCCTACTTAATAGAAAGGTAAAAAGGTGGTTTTCGTTCACACCGCGTTTGTGTCCATAGCACAAAAGGGCAAAAAAAACCTATAATTTTGTTGTAATATCTGGCTGCGATATCATATATTGTCTAACTTACGTCCGCCAGTAACGCGGCTCCAATATTTTTAATGAGAAAATCCATTACGTTCTACCTCATTTCTGCGCTCATGGTGTGATTAATCACTATCCTTAGTATAGAAAAACTCCTTGGTAGCTTTGTCACTTCAACCACGCCTATTATGGTTTTAACTTATTATTAAACTACCTGATACCCGCGGCTTCGCCCGCTTTGTTTTAGAGAGAAAAGGTTGTTTCACACTTATTTTTGCTCAAAAGATTTCCCGAGGTTAAAATCTATCTCTTTGTCAAATTACGTACGATCCGTTCAGCCGTTTAGTCCTGAAAAGGTAGCAAACAAACAAACAAACAAGCAAAGTTACCTTCGCATTTATAATATTAGTTTAGTATGGATAATCAGAACTAACAGACATCGTAAGTCCAGATACAATACAAATATTCTTTATTGCACACCAAATAAGAAATATATGACAAAAAAAATATATTTTAGTGTAAAAAAACAGATATTACGAGATGAATAGTTGATTCCTGATCTGTTTCATTGTGATCTTAGATTAGATATTGGTTTTGTGTAATCCGATATGGGAGATCATTATCCAACCTCAGGCAAGATTATGCAATTTTCTTGAAATTAACAACTATAATTGGTCAGAAAAATAATCTACGGACACTCCGCGGTATATACATATATTGGTACCTTTCCTATGAGTATACATTTTTAGCCGAAGATAGAGTATTACAACATGAAACTGACATTCTGCAACTGCTTGTAACTCAATTCAACCAACAGCTTTTACCAAAAATAATTTAATGTACATGGTATTATATAGTACGTAGTATATTATAAGAGAGAGATATTGTTCTCTGAGATATTATTCATGAACGGAAGATTGGTACAGCTTTACACAGTAATAAGAAAATCTCAACTTTAAAATAGCATACAACGTTTTAATTGCAGATTTTCAAAGGCATGCGTGTGAGTGTTCTGGAGCACCCATACATCGCAAGCATACGCCGGATGTATTCACACTATTGCATGGGCGCAATTCTTAATAAGAACGTCGTAATATCCGTCGCCCATCCTGTAGTCGAGTAACTATATACTACACCTACATTATATACACTATATACTACACCTACATTTCTCCTTACTTCATCCCCAATGGTTGTAAGGGACCGACTTTTTGTATATTTCTGCTGAGGCTTGCATTTTTAATTAGGATCTTAAAGAACATTGAGAGAGATGTAATCATCTCCCTGTGATATATTTTTTGTAAAACATTTTGTTCTAGTTGTAATTTGCTGGAACCTCGTGGATTATTCCTTAATTGCAGTTTTACACTGATATATTTAGCAGACTGATAGCTTTTATTTCTAAGTACATAGACTTTTCAACGTAAACACTCATTGGTAAATTACTAGTAAGTAACGAGGTAAGTGAACCGCGGCAGTGCCTTACAGATTAAATAAATAACCTGCTGATGGAGTGCTATGTTCTGTGGTTCGTAACAGCGTCTAGAAGAAGCTCTTTGATCACGCTTTGCCCTTCTTCCTGTTGACGAAACCTGACTGTAGCAACGTGAATTTATGACACTACTGTTAATATTACATAAATTCATGTTGCTACAGTCAGGTTTCGTCAATATAGATGGGATCCATTCGACTCTTATCACTTGTAGCTGGCACTAATATTATAAAGAGGAAAGATTTGTATTTTTGTGTGTATGTTTGTGTTGAATTGACTCCGAAACTATTGGACCGATAAAAAAAATTGTTTCACTATTTTTAAGTTTCATTATCACTGTGTAACATAGGTTTTATATTATACTTGCTGCCTAAAATATTTAATACTACCCGTGCGAACCCGGGGCGGGCTGCTATATATAATACTAGAGCTCCATAAGCTCAGCAATAGTAGTACATACCATGTAAATACCCGGAAACGTAACTCTGCAGCATATTGTAAGCTCAGTTACGTAGAACACAATGTTAGCGCTATGTAGGTTAGTGCCATGCAGCTAGTTTCCCGATATAATATGACAATAGTATTCTCCCGCCTATTGTCATCGCATGTTGGATAAGTATTTGAGGCACCGTGAAAATACTTCTAATGTCATGACAACAAAAGCACAGACCGAGCTAATGGGTAGCGGGTCAACACCGAGCCTAATTTTTTTGCCGAAAAATGCAAATTCTAAATATTGACACATTTATTATTAAACACCAAACAAAATTAGCCGCACGCGGGCTAGCTACTAATATTTTCGTACCTCTGTATGAATATGCATATATGAAAGTTTTGTAATTATTTCAGGCTCTTTACCTACTAATAGTAACTCAACTCGTACATTCATAAACACCGTCAGATTCAAACGTGTGATCCAAATTCAGTCCCCTAAGTAATGAGCGAGGTTCTAGGTCCAAAAAATAGCGTGCACGACTCGATGAAACTATGTCGGAGGTAATGTTTAGGTACACTGCACATACATATAAGAAGCAATGGATAAGGATCGACTACGCGGCGTAGTGGGACTTTAGTTATGCCGTCGGAAGTGGTTTTAATAACACTACTTGATGTAGTGTTGCTAGCGGCTATAGGCTACGGTGACTGCTTACCATCAGGTGGGCCGTATGCTTGTGTGCCACCATAGTGGTATAAAAAAAAGAGGCGTATACAGAACAGTTAACTAGATGTAAAGTGGTAACCGTAGATGCTGGACGCGCACAATACTAGGGATGTCACTCGCGTGTGGAACTGTATGTTGAGAGGAAACGCTGTGTTCTGTGTCCACCTGGATATTTTATTTGTATTCTTTAATGAGTATATTAGAGGATGTTTGAAAGCAGCTCTAGTGATAGAAAAGTTGAGGAGCAAGCGTTTGTCATGGTATGGGCAATGGGCATGTTATGCGGAGGAATGAAGATAACGTGGTAAGAAAGATTTTATGAACGAATGTAGATAGGTACAGGGGTCAAGGTAGACCTAAGAAAAGATGGATGGACTGTGTAAAGGATGACATGGCCAGGAAGGAAATGATTACAGAAATGACGGCTGATAGAGAAGAGTGGAAGAGAAATACATATTGCACCGACCCTAAATAATATTGATAAGGGCAGGAGAATGATGATGACTTCATTTCTATTCTATAGTGTGCCTATCAACGAGCTAGGCATTGTAGTCGGCCAAACCTACGCGGATCGTGGACCTTTAATCTCTACTGTGGTGCTCGTCATTGTGCACGAGGACTTCGACAAAAGCACGCTCCAGAACGACGTAGCTCTACTGAGAGTCTACGAGGATCTAGTTTTCAGGTGAGTATTGTTATAGTGTCACCCGCGCAGCCGAAATGACGGAATGAATCCATAATTTAGATCTTAATTCAAGTATCTTGCCACAGTTCAGCCAGACATACCACAACATGCTCCTTCTCACGGCTTACCAATTGCAGTGTAGAATTGAGTAAATATTTGTCCGTTGTTGTTCATGATGTTGTCATTGTCTTATATCATGTAGTATGATGTGAATTCTTAGAATAAGGACTTAGCGTAAGTCCTTATTGTAAGTGTTATTTAAAATAATTATAGCGGTTGTCTGACGTCGGTCTATATTATTCATTGAAATATTAATAGCTTTACAGAATATGATACTGTATAAACTTATGAAGATTATTTTGATAAGATTAATTACGAGTATTATAACTAAATAGAGCTTATAACCGGACGCACAATACACCGTATTAGGTTTCCATAGAACTTCACTCCCTATGTGATGTAGTCAGTTATAAAGTACGTTTATATGGACACGACCGCTCCACTTAGTTCGTTGTAAGTTCATTTACAGGTATAATTCGTTCCATTTACAAAGGCACCTACCGCTAATTTTCGCGAGGGGTATGTGTATTAGTTTTGTCTTGGTGTACGCACTTAGATTGATTATAGTTACGCATCTTATAATAATAATAATATATCTTCACGCCTTCCCACAAGGGTCCCTAAATAATTAGGCAGGGTGTTACAACACCCAAAAATAATTTGGTGCCGACGTGACAGATAGCGAGTCCGTCACCTTCGTCGCGGCGTCGTCGTCCCAGCCCCCTTAGATTAATATTTAGTTATTGATTTAATTATAATTATTCCACGGCCTTATGAATAGGTAAACTTCACATATTCTCTGAAATTCTCGTCAAACGTAGCAGACGTCTACGGCAGAATAATTAACCTACATTCGAAGTTTTTAAGGCCCACGTAACTATTTGAATCGTCGTCAAAGTACAATTTCGCATGTAATGTAAACGCATGGAGGGCACGCAAAATTAATATGGCATACATTTGACTAGCGTTTCAGTATTGGGCCACTGCACTATCAATGATACTAGACTTCTGAAATGTTCCATTTAAAAACCAAATTTATTAACAGGATGGCAGTGAAAAGTATCAGGTACAAGGGAACTCGCAAGCTGGATGGAGCCAAAGCTTTTGTGACTGGCTGGGGTCGCTGTGACCGCACGGTACGTTCCATTGGTTCACTGACAAAGGCTGAACTTAACTCACTTATGCATATCCATAAAGCCAGCAAATTGAAGCTAGTTCTGATAGACAACGACCTAAAATTAAGTCATCACAAATCCCTTTATAGCTGTACATGCCTTTACTTCAGAGTAGATAATATACTACGTCCCCTAATGATGTTGGTTCAAAAAGTGTTCACAAAAAAAGTCTAATAATCTATACTATTATAAAATTGTAAATCGGCCATGTCTATTCAAATCCGATTTAAGAAAAAAATACGCGGGATAGGGTAATATAACATCCCTGAATCCGAAATTATAGTTTTTGAAATTCTTGTCTGTTTGTCTGGTTTTCAGTGTTCAAGTGGTGAAGACCCAACTTAATACCTGCGATACTTTTTATCCCGGGATATCACAGATCACAGCTTTGCACACTTACACTACACTACATTATTTAATTAGGACGAAGTCGCGGGCAATATCTTAAACATATTTTAAATCTATACGGATAGAGAATAAATATTTTACTACCTAACAATATTTGTGATTATATTCTTTCAGGGTAAAGAACTATGTCTTGATCGCACTTCCAAATATTTTCCTGACGAAATGATTGACCCAATACTGCGCAGTGTCTCATTCAACATTGTCCACCCGAATGTCTACTGCAACAGATACAAGCAGGTAAAGTTCTTAAGAATTAATTCGCCATTTTTTTGTCAATAACCTTAAAATAGCTTAAAATGTGGCACAAACAGTAGTAATAGACGCTTTGACCATATGATAGTTAATGGAAATACGAACCTGAAGTTATAGAAAAACCCATGCTCACTCAGCTATGGATGAGTTACATTTGTTGCCTTGCCTCAACATACTATTATTATTATTATTATTATTGCGTATGCCCAGATAGAGAAACTTAAAATGTTACACAATAAATATACATACACTCAACACTAATAGACTAATGTAATGAAAATAAAATATCCGGCCAAGTGCGAGTCGGTCTCGCGCACCTGGGGTACCGTACAGTACCTTGTAAGTAAGGTTTCAAAGTAGGTATAGGTATACGTTCTATCTCAGAGTAGATAATATACTACGTACTAGTTCTATATACTTTCGCCCATTGAAATTTCCCGATTTTTCAGTACCTACATAGAATAAGTATAGACAATAATTTTATTGTAGTGTGAACTGAGGACTGTGGGTGAATAAACCGCATGCAATACAGTCGATAATATCGACAATTCGATATGTACAAATTTGTATAGTAGAGGTCCAAAAGAGCGATCGTCTCAAAAACATCTAAATAATCGAATACCAAATTTGGTAATTTTTCGTCGACTCTCAACAGCGCGATTCAGGAAAATGTAAACAAAGGCAGCGCCAATAGGGGAAGTGATATTTTTAGAAGTTTGTTTTAGTAATTCCGCTTTTTTTGGTTATTAAGCTACATATCTACGGGTTATGTGCTATAAGACACTGCTTCATGTCAAATTTCATGATTCTAGGTAAACGGGTAGTTAGTACCCTATCTATAGGTTTTGATTCCCTCGTGAAATCGCAAAATATGCGAAAATTTGCAACTTAAACGGTCATATATTTTCGTCACTTTGACTTACAGATTTTATATTTGCGCAGCTGGAAGCGACCATGGACTATTTTTTGTTAATTTCAATGGGTATTTGATATTAATTTCAACTTGATAACTCCACGCAATGATATTATTTTAACATATAATATCATTGACTCCACGCGTTCTTGAGAATAAGGGTCTTGACAGACAGACAGAAAGACGGACATCAATGTGATCTTATAAGGGTTCCTTTTTCCTTTTGAGGTACGGAACCCAAAAAAATAACTTACCATAAATACATATCACCTCGCCAAGTCCCTCACTGGGTAGGCAAAGAGTAAAGAGCGCCATTTCAGTCTTGACTTACACACCGCTTTTGCTTCTTTTACATTCATCAATTGTTTTATACATACCGCTAGGTGTACGCAGTATATTATGTACTCTGAACCGCTAGTACCGAGCACATTTTACCTTTCCATGACTGGGAAAAAAAATTGAAACTAATTAAAAAAAATAACGTACAAAGTCCTTGCAACATCATTAAAAATTTACTTTTCAGTCTCAGTCTGTAGTATCCATCGCCCGCCGTCTACAGGTTTCAAGGGCCATCAAAACCGTTCCTGCCAGCCATTCTGTACTGGCAATCCTTTGAACGTATTGTAATATATTCTCTCCTGCATTTTGGCGCTCCTGTCAGATCTCTAATTGACTTGTGAAATGGAGAAAATGATTAAAAATTAGCGGGGCGTTTCACGAATAAAACACGACTTTGTAAGCTTTTGGAGATATTTATTCATTCTTTTAAGTGACTCATATTTAACTCCTCTGGCCTACGTCTACATATTAAGTGCGTCGTCAATACCGTTTATACGGTTCTTATATAATCTGCTGGTGTATGGGATTATGTATTTAAAATAATTGGTAGGTACTCACCATTCGACAATTATTTCCAATTGTCCGTAACTACAGGCTCTGGTATGGAAACATGGCTTGGTGTTTTTATTCAATCACAAAAATAATTACAATAAATATTTCGTCGTAGGGTAATTATTTATTCAATTTCGTAAAGTCATGTTATTCACAAAAAGTTGCAGTTAGTTTGTCACCCGAATACTGAAACGCCATTGAAGTAGTCAGTAATTTTGAGTGGCCTCCAATTTCACATGCCAAATTGTATTTCGTCGACGCTTCAAACAGTTACGTGAGCCTTCAACCTTTGAGTGTCGTTTCAGGATTCGGTAGTCCTTTGTCGTCCAAAGAGCCTAATGTGGTTCTAAGGTGAAATTCTAAAATTATAAAGTTAGAACAATCTCTTTTGACAAAAATACATTGCGGATGCCTCACGCGCCGGTTTCCTTAACCCGACAGCTAGCAGTGTATAATATGGAAATGAGATGTTGAAACGGGGTTGAAAATTTTAAAATACCGGGCTTGGAAATTTATTTTGCCATAACTACTTAATTAATGCTAGCATTGCTAGCACAGTTTGTGCCTCAGTAATTTCATGCAGCAGATTATCAAATTACCCAACAGTAAAAGTTGTTTATTTTCAAGTAGGGTATCTAAGCCAGTAATATAAGCAGATTCAAAACGTTTTAGTGATTTGATTAGCAATTGACACTACTGACTACACTTATATACATAGTTAAACCACATACTACCATTGGCGGGTAATGCATCCTCACACACACCTCACATTTGAACTGAAATGGTCTCGCACTGCGCGGTTTCAAGGGAGCCCCAAACCCGCAATCACTTGCTCAAACACATCAGGCAGGCGGATGCTCTTAGTTTTGATTTATTGATAATGTACTACTTCCTATCCTACTAATAGTATGGATGTATGGGTGAATGTAACAAACAGTCACCCATACAAACACATTATTAACAAACACACTCTTTCATGCAAAAACTACTGAATATTAACAAACACACTCTTTCACGCAAAAACTACTCAATGGATCTGGATGAAATTTGGAACATAGATAGTATATAACCTGGATTAACACATAGGATATTTTTTCCCGGGAAAATGTTAGGTTTCTATGAGATTCTAAGATCATAGCCGACGAAGCTAGTAGTCTCATTAATGTTAATGGTTGTTCAGCAAAATATTGTCATGAAACCTGGAATGCTCTGCTTGGGCCCGGCGAGGGCGCAGGACCCAGTCTGCCCGTGCCTGGCTGTGCCTGGCACGCCGTTGGTGGCAAGCGCCCGCCTCGTAGGCCTCCAGTCCTGGGGATTTGGCTGCAGTTATCGCAATGATTTGCCCCTCGTTTACTCTGACCTCAAATATTTCCGAAAGTATGTATATATTGCTATACACAACTATACCACGAGATAAACTTGTATTATTTAAGTAATCATATTGTTTTATTTCTTTTTATACCACTAAGTTAGCACACAACCATACAGCCCACCTGATGGTAAGCAGTCACCGTAGCCTATAGCCGCATATACAAGGGGTATCACTATCGGGTTGCCAACCATGTTGTTGATGAGGACTCACTATGCTAGCAGCATTAGTACAAGTGCAGCGTATCCTCGTGGAACACTACATCAAAGTAGTGTTATAGCGTAGGCTATATGTTATATAATTATAATTTTAATTAAAGTACTAGTGTAATATCGTGGGTAATCAAATAAATATGTTTTTTCGCTTTGTATTGTAATTTTTGTTTCCATAGATCGGTACCGATAGTATAAGTCAACACCCTGAAATATAAAGTTAAAAGTTAGTGTGGATACTTACCCCATTTTTTCCAATTCAGCGCTACACAAATAGCCTTCTCTTTTTAACATTGCGTCATCCAGAAGAATGTTACATAAATATTTGTTTCAGAAAAAAGTTTATCCTTTTAACAAATTTCTTTTGTATTACTCTTCGATTTCTAGACGTACCCTATACCTGAATGTGAAATGATAATAAGACATTGACCGACATCTTTATTTTAATCTTGGAGCATTCGCCATTATATAGTATTTAAAACGAAATCATAACGGTATAGGTACTATAAAGTCATATAGTTTAAAGTATTGTCATTTGAATATCATGTGAGCAAACTGCACAAGAAGAAAATGTTTCTAATGTAGAAACAGCAACGAGTATCTTGTAAGAACTAACGTAACGTGCAGACCGAGAAGGTAGTAGCATTAGAATAAATAATAACATATTCTTATGGTAGTAGTAAAGTCCTACTTAAGAAGAGTGGTACTGCTAATTTGGGGACAACAAACTCGCGGGAGGGAACTCAGCTCGTCTTGCGAAGTACTTATTATTGAATTTTCTGTGGGTGGAACAAGTTCATTTTCTTATTTCGTATTTCGATACAAATATTGTACAGTACCAATTCGGGCTTCAAATTGCCTGATCACATTATTTCAATAAACTAATAAAGATAATACAATAAAGGTTGATTTCAGTGATACTCGTATTGACATGGTATTGCAGCCGAAAGCTAAGCTGACCACTTACCATAAGTCGCCATTTGCTATATAAATATGTATATTGACCCAAAAGTCCCAATGCTGGACAAAAGTGGGAGTCCAAGAAAATATTCCAGACTTTTTATAACAACTGACATAAAGTCCGTGAACATATTATAGGCAAAATAAATGTAAACCAAACAAAGAAGTGTGTTTCGCATACAGTCTATGCCTTCCCCATAGGATAGAGGTCATACAGATGCAAAAGTAACTAGAAGTTTGAAAGCCTTCGCCCAAGTTAATTTTACTTCATACTTACACTTGTGAAGCCGAAGCCTTAGGTACAACCAAGTTTATACTAACTTCATGTGCGTACATTACATACATGTTATATACACAGTAATTATAAATAATACTCACATCCAGTTTCCAACCGTCTACCGTCTTGAGCTCTAATGATTTAGCAATAGGTAATGTGCGGGTCGGAATCCCTTTTCCCATTTCATCCGATTTCATTCCTTTCTTAGCACGGGTTTTTCCTTTCGTAGTCGGGTTACAGTATTTCAATCTTTTGCCTGTTTTATATTTGTCAAATCCATGCGCCCTGACACTAGACTTGTTTTTCTACCTGCTAGTTTCTATGAAGCCCTATACCTCAGAGTAGATAATTTCCCGTAAAACAATTTCGATGAAATAAAGCGTCACCTCAAAAACTAATTTTGCCCCTATATACACGCTCCATTTACCTGTGACAACCACATTAAATATATTGTATAAAAATAGACAGACGAACTTAAAAAACAGACAGTGAGTTGGACACACACCGAGGATTCCGTACTAAAAACAAACTAGGAACAAACTAGGAATAAAAGATGTAATATCACAGGTAATACATACACCATGAGCAGTTCAAGCATCAACTTTTTTCCAATATTAAGATAGAGCACAAAAATACACGTATCTGGTAGGTGCCCCCTTTTTACATAAAAAGGGGTACCTACTATAATTTTTATTATTTGTTGACATAGCGGCAACAGAAACCACATTCTGTGACAATTTCAACTGTCTACCTATGACGGATCCTGAGATACAGCCTGCTGACAGACGGACGAGCGGACGGACGGACAGCGAAGTCTTAGTAAAAGGGTTCCGTTGGTTTCCCTTCGGGTACGGAGCTCTAACAAAGTTTTTAAAAAAACACCCACAATCAGTTGTTTGTAATTTACATGGAGCAAATAAATCCGAAATTAAGACGGCTCTGAGTGTTGACCGGATTTTTTATTATTTATTTTTTATTTTTATTTAATTTTTAGCATTCCGTATGAAAATTACAAACGTATTTCAATCACCATGACCTATCGGTTATTACATCGGAGGCACCCAATAACTGTGAATTCAGTTACAATTCGTTGAGAGTGACTGATAACATGTTGTTATCAGTCACTCTCAACAAAATTGTTCATCGTCAACATCATATCGGCCGAATAATTTCGTCCGCTGAATAAAGGTACCTTAATGTCCTTTATTTGGCTGCGGGTTCTGTAAAGTGAAGTCCCCACTCGGGCGGCTCTAATTTTAATGGGAAAGATATCAGATGGCTATTCAAAGCGCACGCACGGAAATAAGGTAACATAGGTAGGTACTACTTGTCAAAAGTGAAATGAAATTCTCTGCCTACGCCGTGAGGGACTTGTCGTGATGATGTGTATGTATATAGTATGTTACTTAGGTCCATAATCTGTATACCTACTCATAAAATTATGAACAGAGAAAAATATATTTGCCAAGATACATTTACGACCCAATCATTCATCTTTTTGTAAATATTGGGCAAAGTACGTTCCGTAATTTGTTTTTTAGCGTCCCGTAACCGAAGGGTTTACGAAAGGGAACATTATTGCTAAGACTTCCCTGTTCGTCCGTCCATCTGTCTGTCAGCGGCTGTTTCTCATGATTTGTATAGGTAATAGGTAGACAAGTTGAGCATTAATATTTTTCACAGAATGTGTATTTCTGTGGCTGCTATAACAAATAATTCAAATGTATTTTATTTATTTTTGTGCTCTATCTTAATACTCGTAATGGCAACAAGTTGTCGCTTAAAACGGAAATTGAAAAAAAAGACCTAATTTAATATTACAAACATATTATTCGCGATTGGTGAAATAGCCGCGTCTAGGGAACGAACGGCAAGTTGCGTTTGCCTAGTTTCTTTTTAGTACGGAACGTTCGACGTGCGAGTTCAGCTCGCACTTGGCAAAAAGTAACCAGCCTAATAAACCCTAGCGCCAAACAAAATATGTTTTGGCGAGAACCAATCCAAATAAGATGTCATTATGTTTCGAACTAATAATAACAAAGAATATTAAACGTCAACTTTTGTTACATCGAAAATGACTGGCGTCCTATTTAAATAAGATTTGACATGATAAATGTGATTGAATGTTTATTTTTATAAAACAATTCATTATAAACAATATGTTTTTTTTATTATAAGTAAGAACGTGGCGTTGTTTTTGAATATTCGCCCGCGCCAGACGCGCCCTGAGCGAACGGATTGCGACATTGTAAGTAACTGTCCCGCGCGCGCAGGCGTTAATTAATTGTCATGGGCTGAATTAATAAAAAACATCGACTGTAGATAGCTATTCTTATTTCAAAATAGCGGCCCGCCCGGCTTCACACGGGTAGACATTTATCCTATATTTTGTCTTCCCGTTTTTAGACATTTTTTTTCTCACCGTAAGAACCATCCTCGTACTTCATGGAATATTCTAAAGAAAGAATTAGTGAAATCGTTCAGCTGCTCTCAAGATTTGCGCATAACAACACATTCGGCGATTCATTTTATAATATAGATGGATAATTCATAATATATTCCAGAACATACAAAGTTAAAAAAAGCATATAAAATATATTATTGGTAAGCCTAAGAAATAGGCAAGTAAGTAATAGAGACCCTATGTTACTTACATACATAAGGCGCCTACAGCAAAAGTGATAGCAAAACATGGCACATTTTCGTGTTTATGAAATTGAATCACAAAAGGCTGTTTTTATATTCAGTTACCGCGTGCCAGGCATGCGCATACCTTCTGAGAATAATAACCTTCTATACAAATAGGTAGAAGGATATTTTATGGAATTAAAGCATTTCTTGAAGTGCAAACTTCTTTAGCCGCGTCGAGCGACTTCTGTTAGGGGAACTTCGGGTTCGCATCACCGACATGCTAATGTGATGTGACCGAGTCACCAACATGCTAAAGGCAGCCCAATATGATCACGTCTATAGGCAGTCCCTCTAAAAGTTCTATGAGCTAACGTAAATGTCTTAAGTCTCAAAACCTTACCTTCTTTCTCTTATCTTCTATTTCCTTCTAATTTATTATTTTATTTCGCTGTCATTACGCGTTTTACCTTTACATTTCCTGATTAGAAGCATTGCTTAGTAACACGTAATTGTTACAGATGGTTAATACACAACTTAAAAATTATGCGATCTGTCAAAAGAGAAGACTTGAGTATAATTTTTAATGTGACCCGAGCGTGTTTCCTGAGCCAGTGGCTGGAAGAGACTAGACTGGTGCAGCCTGTCACAACGGATGTCTTCTTTAAAGATATACTGCCTGTGCCGATTGACTCACTACTAGTCAAGCTCAAGGGATCTGTTTATGACGCAAGGGACTTCGTACATTCCGGACGATACCACAGCGGCAAAATTGAATTGTATGAACGTATCCAACAACGCTATCTCCAAGAGCAGAACATTTTATTAAACAGGCCGAATATTGAAACAAGGGCTTTTCTAAGTAATGGTACCATATTATAGGTTATAGATATATACAAAGATACCAATTAAAAGTTGTGTGAAAACATCACCTTTCCGTTGAAGTCCAATCCATATCCGGCACGGAATTTTCAATATTGCCCGGAAAAACAAGCGAAGAAAGTAACACACTCAGCCACACCTCCAGTCTTTTAATAAATATTCCTTACGAAATGTAAACTTTACAATTCACCATGTAAGAATATACTTACATTAGTTTATGGAAATTATTGTGTGGTTCCGTACCTCAAAAGGAACCCTTTTAGGATCACTTTTTTGTCCGTCTGTCTGTCAAGAGTTTTTTCTCAAGAGCGCGTGGCGTTATTAAATCGAAATTAATATCAAATACCCAGCTATATGGTCAGCTGTCAACATATCAAACCTGTAAGTCAACGTGAAGAAAAGATATGAACGTTTTGTTGCAAATTTTCGCATATTTTCTGATTTCACAAGGGAATCAAAATAAAAATTCTAACGAACTGTATATAAAACTCGCTATCCACCAAAATGGTGTTTAATTTGTTATACCCTTCCACCGTCGATATATGTATAATGAAAGATATTAAATATAGGTAGATACATGGTAGGGGGCCGATGTAAGCTTTATTAAAATAAGAACATTTGATTTTTATCGTTTATTTGGTAAAACCATTGGTACATTAGTTTTTTTAGAATAATGTGTGGTATTTTATTAATATATAAGTCAACTACTTGATGAATAACACTGATAGTTAAAATTCGGATTAATTAGACACTTAGCTGACATCATGTTTGATACAATAAGATATATGAAGATAAGATACCGTGTGTATCTTATCTTCATATTATATCACGGTTAAATACTTTTACGGTATTCGATACTGACTACGGCTAGAATTCAGAGAACTGACTTACATAGCTAAATTATCTGAAGGAATCGATGAGATATATAAATTTAGTAGCCAAAGGTACAACGTTATGAAAACTAAATATTTAATGGGATAATAATGAAAATGTATTTTAGAGAACGGTTTACACGAACTGAATATAAGCCAAAGTTACTCTAAACTTTACCTTTTGAATATACTTCACTTCACAGTCTTTTAACTTCAGCTACAACTACTAGTATTATAATTAATTTTACCCCAATTTAAGCCTAAATCACCACCTCAAAGCCTGCTGTACGTTGAGTCTTATTTCTTTGAAAAAGGACATTTTACGACTTGGACGTACCTACATAAATCGACGAAAGGAAATTATTACCAATTACTCTTACAAATAGGTACAATATAAATTATAATAAATAATATTTATCGTTAAAATTATAAAGTTTTATGTAGCTATAAGTAATGATAGAAATATTAAAAGGTATTATTAAACTAATTACAACCGTCAAAACTGACTCTGATCCATTCTAGTTTTCATCAAATTGTTCTTTCGTCCATATTTCTCACATTATGTCTAGCAGCATTATATGCTTATTATTTATGTACTTATGCCACTATATGACATTCTAAGGTGAACACGTCATTAGCCATCTTTATTATCCTCTCCATTACTTACCTACATTCCTATTCTCTGCACCAAATTGGTTACAAATTAATAAGACTTAATACAAACTTAAGTTAGGAAACTTTCATAGCGTAAAGTAATTACAAAAGAAAATATAATTTATTAAAACAACTAATGGAATGTTGTATTTTTTACAAATTTCTGTCACAGAATTGACGAAGATATGTATTTAAAAATGTTCTCAACGATCATAATTTTGTTCGTCTTTAATTTAATTGGAAATTTCTTTCGAGAAAGTTGTTATGCTATTACGAGACCCGCTTCTGGCTTTTTAGAGTACTTGTATCACACCAACTCATTTCTAGAAAAAGTACTTCGGAGAATAATGTAAAACTAAATTAGTTACAGTAAAAAAATATGATATACCTGTGTTTCAAACTTAACCATAATACGAGTTACTAGGGATCTTTGGTATGATTAGAATATTTAACGACATTCATGATATATGAGCACTATGCTGTAACATTCACTACGATAATAAAAGTTTGGATTTAAGAGCATCCAGGTCGGCGATACATGCGCATCTCGCTGGTGGCGACAGCAATCCACTCGTTCTTTACCGAATCGAACCAGGTGAGCCCCAACGTGTACTTGCCGTTGATGTTCACATGCTGGCAGTGCGAGAACCACCAGCCTCCCTCGTAATTACCGGCGCAGTGTGTGTTGGAAATGTCCCGATCGCGATCTACGGCAGAGAACTCCATATGGTTCTGGTATTCAAAAGCATCGCTCGCGTTTCCTTTGAAACCATTTACTGTCAGCACAAAACCACCGTCAGCACTGCCTACAGAGAAGTGGTCGTACTCCGCATACCAAACGCCGCCGTAAATATCTGTCATATCGATCCGCATCGAGGAGCAGTTGTCTGAGGTCAGGACGTGCATATTTTCCAAACCGAGCCAGTACTCCGCGGCAGGGTCGCCGAATCCACGGACATACTCAGCAAACTTCCTGTTGAACTCTACCGTTCCATTTAGTCGCCGTTGAAGGAGAGTGCTGCCATTGACGCACCAGGTGTCGAAAGGAGTGTGTCCTGGGTGGATGAGGTAGGTGCCCGCCGGCCCGGAGATGCCGAAACAATCGCGTGGGAGCTGGTTCACAAGGTCCTCGTACTCACGTTCGACGGGCTGTAGTTCCTTTACTTCTCCCATCAGTTGCGGTAGAGGAATACCCTCAGTTTCATTTAACTCATGGTTAGCTTCACTCTGAAATACACACAAATTCTTAAAATTACGTCTTAGTTTGCAGAATCATGCAATCAATCATCAAAAATAGTGTATTTCGATATTCAAATGTATTGACTGGTACATTATAATATTTCAAATGTACTCTAGGAAGTAACACAAATGTGAAATCTACGAGTAGTAAGAGGATTCTGACAGGATCTAGACTTAAGATACATTGGCATGAACGTGACTTTGTGAAGACGGCGTCTTCTTGTAATATATTCATGTGATATTATCTGACGGCATTAAGCATTAAGCTTAACTTCGCTTGGTTGAGCATTGCTAAAGTAGCTTTACGACGTGAAATATTCGTCATGTTTGCTGCAATAATGTGTTCATTTACATGTAATTTCCTGTGTTTACGTTAACTGCATTCGAAATTAACGTCCCCATTACTTTTCTATTTTAGTCAACTCATCAGCCTGCATTAAAAATCCTGTAATAGTTTGTACAAATTTGTAGTAAAATCTTCATAACTGGAAGCCATACCTTCATTATGTGATCGTTGAGGCGATAAAAATGCTGTTTCGATCTGGTTCCTAACTCCGCCACCGACTCATTGATTGCCTTCAGCGAGAGCCTGTCCAATTCAGCACGGTCGATGGTATTGCTCACACTCACGGCAATAGCCTTTACTGATTGCCGTAAATTGTCCTGGTTTTCTTTTAGATACGCGGATTTTGCGTTCAACTAAAAGTAAACAATTGTCTTTAATCATTGGGCTACTTTTTAAGATTAAAATATACTTTTTAATCAATCAAAATTGATCCAATAATATATTACTCAAGTCTCAGGAAAAAAATTAAGATGTTATGTTTAATGTGAGCTTAGAACTTATAGTTCGCAAAATATTAACATTTTAGCTATTTACATAGAATGAAGATAAAATGAAAATTAATACTTTCAACTTGTCATTAATGAATTAAATTTAAGAGTGACTGAATCAACTACCAGGAAGCAGAAACGATATTTTAAAAAGAAACATTTTACGATTTGTAAATATATGTAGAATACGTACCTGTGCAAAATTAATGTCCAGTTTCGAAATCTCCTTTCGGAACTCTGGTATTGTCTTGTCAGCTTTGTTTTCAATGCTTTCAATATCCTCGCGTAACTCCAGCATCGAGGCGTGCACCTTATCGAAATCCGCTACCTTCGTCGAAATGTTTTTAAGACCATTCCTCAGTGATTTCGTCTCGATTTCGAGAAAATCTACTTTAGCGGACAGCAGGAACCAATTAGGTTCCTCATACCTATCGATACGGCGCTGGACATCTAAGAGTTGAGTTTGCAAATTCTGCTGGAACCCGTCGAGTTGTTCTTGTGTGCGAGCAAGTCTTGAGATCTGCGAGTGGACCATCTTGTTGTGGCGGTACTTGTGGGAGTGCTCCATCTTTACCTCAGCCTTCGTCTCCTTTGTCTTCAGCACCTCATTATACCCTTCGTATAGTGCATCCATCTCCTTTGTTTTAATCTGTGACAATGAATTTTATAAATTAGGCACGGAATGGGCACGATTTTTTTTAATCAGAAGAGTTTAATTCATAAGCATCTGTAAGAGTATGCAATACGCTCAATCTACGTTCAGTTACGTTTTATTAAAGTTATCGTTACATTTATTGTTCGCCTTATTTCTAGCGTTTGAACATACGATATTATAGTTTTGCTATGTGCGTCATTCTGTCCGTGTGTATTGGATTTTTTTTCTCGCAGCTTATTTTGGGCTACGAGTATGTATGTGTGGGTAAATTTATAACACCTACAATTTTAATAAATTTAACGTTTCTGAAAAACCTATACTAAAAATTATGGTAATTTTATATGAATCGCCCATCGATCTTGTGGGATATCACTGAATGGGGCTTTCAAAAAGATTGGGGGGCGGGGTGTGTATGTTGTTCATATTTTAGTATACAATTACCGGATGGGAAAGAATTGAAAACTTCAAAGCTTTTTTATCAAAGGTTCATTAGAAATCTATAACATCCGACTTCAAATTCCGTACATATTGGGTATTGTGCAATGTATATCACTGGTGTTGTATATGTTTTGTTAAAATCTTACGTAGCCTGGAGATAGGTTTTTTTTTTACAATCTAATATGGGAAGTCGGTGTTATTTTTGTGCTCTTTCAATAATAATATTTTGCGGTTCCCTTTGGATAGCGTAAAGTCGTCATTAAATTACAAATGTACGACGTGTAAGGAACGTGATTACTTAGTCGCGGTAAAAGAAACGTGTTTCTCCTACAATATGACCGTACATTCCGGATTCATTACGATGTTTCAACAGATTGAACGCCCAGTCAATAAATGAATCCCAAATTAAGCCTGTTTCACAACCCATTTTACAGTAATTGCGAATCCCATTAATAGACTACGAAGCTAATTAGCGTTATTGAGTTCACGTGTGTTAAAACATTTTGCAATGGTGTCGTGAAATCCAAAGCAATTCGCGAAATCTCTAGTTTATCCTGAAAAGGATTATCGTAGTGTTTTGCAAGCCTAATAATGTTGGATGGAGTTCATGTTGGAGACGCGTAGTGTTACAGCCTACAGGCTGCCTTTATCCTGGTAGTGTTTACACAGGGTTTGCATGGGGTCGACGCAAAGTACGATGCCTGCCTATACCTGAATAATTAATCCTTTGGAGGCCGTTCAAACAGCCAGCTGTGGTCTATGGATCCTGGCAATTAATTTGATTTATCCCCGGTCTAGATTTTATGTAACAATATAAATATTGAAATACATTACAGGACGAACGGTAGCATATTCTAATATTATCAATTGTATAATTTTTAAAGGTGTACGCACTTATTTGAATGAATTTCACAGTTGATCGTAACACATTAGAAATATGATGCGCTGCTCGCAGCTTTGTGTGCATGTATGTTACTGACATTCCGCCAGTAACTACGTCTGCTTATAATTGACATGTTCCCGAAAGATAAAAAGTATACGATGTCCTTCTCCGGATGTCGTGTAGAGGAAATAAATAGAGAGTGCATGTACTTCCGCAATTATATTCCCTGAGAACAGCTTTGCTTTCGAAACATCCTTAAAACTTTCCTTAGCGGTATCGACGTAGACTCGTGTGACACATCGATTTCTTTGAGTGAGGAAACAAGACAAAAAGGATAAATACGGTTACGTAAAGTTGTATTGCAGAAACGCCTGACGCTAAGTTTCTGCTGTGTATGTTATATTTCTCACTTATTCATTAACACTCTCGCTCTATTTGATTTTGCAAGCGTCATGCGTCAGTATTATGCGGCTCAAAAGTATTTTTTACTGATAATGTAGAAGAATAAAATATATTAAAATATATACTAGATTACTTAGCTTAGCCAATCACAACTCGTATAATTATTACGGCTTTTTAAACTACCGAATATCAATCTCAAATAACATTGCAAAATTGCTCAGTCAATACATACAAATAAAGTAAAAAAGTTGTCTGTAGGTACCGAAGAGTCATTGCCGAAGAGTATAAAAATTTAGGAGTATAAAATTAATTGAGGATATCGGAACGACCTTAGAAATCAATATTTTCTTAAATTAATTGATTTCTGTTTGATTGTTGCATTCCATCTCAAAAACAGTTATCGTGACAAAAGCTTCATCATAGAATAGAAAGGTTTTTATGAAATCACGTCACCAACTTTCGTACATTCACGGGGAAACCCTAGACCATACATATTAATGTACCGCTTGAACGGGGTCCTTTGATAGTGTAATCTGCTCCTTCTTCGTAACAAAAATATGCATGAAACATCCAAAGTCACTGGGTAAAGGGATGCAATGACACAACGAAGGCTACTCGGAATGCTAATGATGCATAAAGACTGTAACGGGTTGCCACGATGGGGAAAAGACAAATATTCATACTGCAAACAAAACCAGTCACAAGTTTTGCTCCCTCAGGAGGCGCCTGATGCATGACTTTAGTTTCACTTTACCCAGCATTGTTGCAAACTCCACAAGTAACTCAAAGGGCATACGTTTATGAAGACACGAAGGATCATCGAACTTCGACTTACTTATACTTATAGCCTTATAGCAACATGTTCGCGGTAATAAAAACACCGATACGTCAAAACAAAAGCTTGGTTTGTTGTTCATTGTAGACCCCAGGCTAAATTATAATAAAACAGATTGAAAGACAAGTACGCGATAAGAAATCCAAATGACCAGAGTGCGAGTGGGATGGCAATCGTCAAAGTAAACGAAAAGATTATCTTTTCTGATTTATTCCGGTTTTGTCTGAGAGTTTATATAAAGTTCAAGGAAAAATAGCAAAAGTACATAACGCATTTAATAATTATATATGATACTAGCTGCCCGCCCCGGCTTCGTACGGGGGGACAAAATATTTGATAAATATCTTTATGCTCCGAAACTACTGGACCGATTTCATTTTTTTTATTATATTCATAAAGTTGATATTACAAAGCTCATACTTTATTTATATGTAGCATACTACATAGCCCGTGGGAGGTAGGCACAGAAAAGGTATATATCAGATAATAATTAGAAAGTAAGAGAAAGTTTTAATTATCCTTTATATTTGTTAATTGCAGTATTAAATGTTGGAAATATTTTACTTGGATCCCAGCCGTACACTTAACAACTTTAGCAAGAGTTATCTTAAGTTATTTATAGGTATCTGGATAATAAAGATAAATTAAAAGATAATTTAAAGGATCTGATTAATCTAAGCTACACGTTGCGAGAGCACACACAATAGTTAGTAATGGTCACTAATTAAATGAAATGTTGTGCGTTATTCTTTTTATTTATATAATTTCTAATGGATTATTTATTAGCTTTAAAATAATATCTTTCCGGCCTCCTTCTCTATATAAACTTTAACTGTGCCTTTCATACCCTTCCGTCCGCGGGATTATCGTAAAAAGGGATAAAACAATTTTGCTTCACGTATTTACCTGTTATCTGTAAAATACACTCAAGTAAATGCCACGAATCATGCTAAACACTAAAATTCATGGTCATTATTCGAGAATAACAAAGTAATTTGAGATGGCAATTTTAAAACAAAACACAGCGTGATTAATTCACGAATATTCGGAGCGGAATGCGCAGAATGCGGCTAAGTGGTCTCTCCAAGGGTTTGACAAAAACAATTAAGGTTTTATATTTAAAGTGCACCATAAATTGAGTGGGTCACCACTCCATTCCGTGCCATCTGCTTGGAATCGTCCGCGAAGTAATTAACGTAAGTCGTAGAACTGGTTTCACCCAGGAGGCTGGTGAATCTTAGCGCCCTTGTCCATTGCCCCGAACGTATCTTGGCTATATTTAGGTTGGAACTGCCCGATTTTCTTACGCTCCCTGTATTTTGGTCTGTTCATTTCGTTGAGAATTGCCAGACAACGTTGATTTCCCAAGAGGTTGGATAAGTTTTATTGCGCCGTGCTGTTGAATCGCCGTCGGTTTTTGTTGATCGCCCGAACAGCAGTTACGTAGAGCAGGAATAGGTGTGGCTTTATTAAGAATTCGTATATATTCATCCCGTTCGTTGAAAGTAGTAGGTACGGTGCGTGAATGGTTCTCGCGGGGAGTGGGGGGGGGAGGGATGCTGGTAATGGAGACTGGGTTAAATGGGCATGCATCACACCTGGCGGCTCCACGGTAAGATGACTGCGCATGTATTACACAGCAGGTGATTCTGCCTTTTTAGCTATGTTGTATTCTGGCTAATCACGCAGAGCGTAGTAAATTAATCAAGTGTTCAATTAACTATGCGCCATTTGCAGGTTCCACATACATTCTGCTAATACCTCTCAAAATAATAATTGAGAGGTAGTACAACTTTGTAGAATCAAATAGCTTTGTAATTTCTCCTGTATTCGACGTAGTTAGGGGATCAATTAGTAATATTCTGTTAAGGGACCTTGAAGTCAATTGAAAGTACAACTTCTTGAGGAACAACTTAATATGCTAAAGGCTAAAGGGTCGATTAATTGAGATTCGATATTCCAACGAATTAAAACTTGTATACTATACGTGTATGACATGTGTCGTATTGTCTTTATTTTTATTTTATCTTTTATTGTCAGGCATCTTCGTAGGAACAAGCTTCATAGCTGACCAAATTGTTATGTATTATAACATTTATCATTCAATGAAACAATCAATAATATATTTCGTGACCATAGGAATCAAGATGGTAATCATTTGCAGAGATATAGATTAATGTTGGTTTTAACAAACATAATGGTCTCATAATTTAATAGTGAAGGCAATGTACATAATTTTAATATCCTTAAATGTGGTTTGCATGTGTCTCTTTGTTTATTATTTAAGTAAAATACATCCTATATAAGTCTTACGGTAGAAAACTTTTTTCGTGATTTCAAAATAAAATGTGCGGAATAGTTATTCTCTGGTTGGCGAGCAGGGCTGCACTTTTGCTATTACTTCCGATCCATGGAATAACATTTTCAACTGGGGAGCGAAATTAAAAAAAAGTTTGGACGTATTCCTTGTTTCATTTGAATTAAATAATACGAACCCATTTTATTTGCGGTCCAAAACACGCCACCTTTAACTAGTGTAATAGACTGTGGAACCAGTGGTAAAAAAATGTTGTTTTGCTACCGCGCCACGATCACAAAGATGTGCTATTGAAACGCAAATAGCAAATACATACACGCAATTGTAGTTCTTATTAACTTAATTCGTCTCAATCTTAAATTTATCCCGTACTCCGAAAAAACGCGCTTCTATTTTATTTTTTCAGTGACGACAAAAATACAGCCTAGTATTTTTTATACCACTAAGGTGGCACACAAGCACACGGCCCACTTGATGGTACGCAGTCACCATAGCCTATAGCCGCTAGCAATACCAGGGGTATCACTAACGGGTTGCCAACCATGTTGTTGATGAGGACTCACTGTGCTAGCAGCATTACAACTAGCCCAACGTATCCTCGTGGAGCACTGGCAACCTTACTTACCGCAGAAACACAACATTACATCAAGTAGTGTTATTTCACTGCGGTCTTCTGTAAGGTGGAGGTATAGTCCCCAGTCGGGCGGCTCCAATTTAAATGGGAAAACCCACAGGAAATCCCAAATCGCCCTAAAAGCTCTCTCTTTTTAAAAGCTCATGGTGTGATTAATCTCTGTACTTAAGCTTAGGTAAACTCATTGGTACAGGCCGGGGTTTGAACCTGGGCCCATCAGATGACAGGCCGTCGCTTCAACCACAAGGCCCCCACGGGTTAACGTTGTATGTAAAGATTGCATGCATAAGAATGGTGGGTCTGTTTTTAATCATAAGACTTTCGTTTCAATACACTCGCTCTTAAAGTTTCATCCGAACCGAATATATTAAAGCTTGGTCGCGTTCACAGAAAAATTGTACGAGTGATGCTCGTATTGTTTTGTTTGTTTACTTTAACACGACTAAGTACTACAGTGACTAATCAAGGCAGTCAGAAACCTATTCCGCAGCGAATGACGATTAAAAATAAAATAACTATATTGTACTGAATCTCAGTTTAAAAAGTAGTGAATACAATAAGAACGACGAACTCGCTTTGAAACGTAAAGTCTTTATCCCTCATCCCAAATACCTAATGGGTTGAAGTGAACGGTTAAATCTTAGTACCTCCTTGCTTTACAACGAGGATTCACAGGTAGAATAATCAGACGTTTCCAAAATAAAGTGTTTCTCGCCAGCTAGCGCGACCTTTTGTACAAAATCTCTGAAGACGAGTCTTTAAGAATGTTCAGACAAAACAATATTGCACTACGACTTGAAGATATTAAATTTTATCTTTAAATGATAGCATAGCATTGCTAAAAGGGGAATTTCAATCGTCTTGTACCGTGGGCCTGTTTACGTCAGATCTCGCTGTTCGTAATTTGTTCGAATAATACGATTTACTTTAAGCGTACAGTGGAATAGGGGTTGACAGTAATTTCAAATAGAATCTATTATCCCTGAATCATTAAGTATGCAGCTCACAAAATTGAATATCTGTTAGATGCACTATCAAGGAAAATTAAACACTGTCGTTAAATAACATTTATCTACAAAAATACGTGAGTGACTTTAATTTAGTAGCAGCTATTGTTCATACGCCTAGTCTTAATTGTGAGCAGGTGCAAAAGGAAACCTCAAAATTTGTCTAAAAGCTCAAAAGTTGTGTACACAAATACAACCACAAAAAAAGTAAAGTAATTTTTTTTTTTTTATTTCCCTGAATATTTCATACATTATACACAACATACTCACTTGCCTATACTCCAATGTAGTAACATTCGAGTATAAGCCAACGTGATAACTACCAATGATATATTCTATTCAGAATTTCCGCGAACCTTTATTTTTGAATGCCGGTGCCCCGAAGTGTTTGGTTCCTTTGAGACCGTCGGCATCCGCTTACATTGTAAAAAAATACACAAGAGCAATAACATTTCTCGTCCGTCAATGACACGGAAGCACCAGTTCTGGCACCACCTTTTTCTTCCACATTTCATTTGTGTATAATATGCAAGTCTGCAGGTGTGTGGCTGCAAGATACGCATACAAACACTGACATTCAAGAATTCAGATTACTTAACTGGCATATAAACGATCTGTTGTCGCAGATGATGGCAGGAAAAAGAAATCGTTAAGATCATTACTTTTCAGAAATTCATAATTTGAAATACACTAATTGGGTGAACTTATCCTTTTCAACGGACTTCAAATGGGTTCAATTCGACTGTATGTTTCTTTGTTTGTATATTTGTTACTCAATTACTCCGCCAATTGTTAATCGATTTTGATTATTCTATTTCTGTTTAGTAGGTCATACTTCAGAGGTGGTCCCAATTTTATCGAAATCGGTTAAATAATTTCTTTTTTTAATAAAAAAGAAAGAAAAAATCATGTCATCCAAGCAAACAAAATTACGTATTTTACTTCCCTGTGACTATTCAGTTATGTTTACGGTCACTAGAGTAGTCCCAATGAACTGATGATGATGCCGGCAGGTTTCATGTGGTTTTAATGGTGTTTACGTTCACCAATGAACTGATGTTGAAGCCTGACGGTAAGTGCCGGAACTCCGTTATAAAAAAATGTATGGCCTTGTATATTGGCCACAATATTACCCTTATGTGTTTCATAAGGGTAATATTGTGGCCAATATATAGATTTCATAGTCTCGTAAACGAAAATTACTACTCAGTTAAAATAATCTTGATTGAAGGAGTCACTGGTAATTAGAAACGGGATTTAACAGTTGTAACGTCAAAATAACAGCTTTTTACTAAATGCATATATATGAAAGTAAACACGCTACTGATAAAAAAAATACAATTTTTTTTTGGTCTTTCTGTCTGTTTGTCTGTATGTTCCGCGTTATCTCCGAAACGGCTAAGCCAATTTGAACGGGACTTTCACTGGCAGATAGCAGATTATACTGGACGTAATTTAAGCTACATTTATTTTGGTGAAATAATTAGGGTTCCGTACTACAAATACAAATCCCATGAAATTGTGAACTAAATACGAACAGGACTTTCACTGGCAAGTAGCTGATGCTATAATCCGTGTATTGGGCTTATTTATTTTGGAAAAGTAATTAGGGTTCCGCGCAACTAATAAAACCCAAATATTAACTAGCCGTAGTGGCCTTGTGGTTGAAGCAACGGCCTGTCATCTGACGGGCCCAGATTCAAATCCCGGTCTATACCAATGATTTTCTAAGCTTAAGTACAGTGATAAATCACACCATGAGCTAAAAAAGAGGTAGGGTGAATTGGGATCTTCCGTGGGTTTTGTCAATCTGGTGTAATTTTGAATATTCATTAATTGCAAGTGGCCGTGATCTGTAGCTTCTCACACTAACACCTCAGAGACGATTATATACTGCGACTATCCCCTTGGCCACTTAAAAGCTCAACTTGCTAATACTAGATTAAATACACTGTACGTACGTGCGGGAATATCAATTTCGAGGGTCACCAAGGCACCCCGGCATTGAGGTTTCCCATTTATTTCATCTTTGTGTGTGTGCCCGCAACCATTCAGCGATTCCTTTGTGGAATCACGTGATATTGTGCATCTTGAATCGTGCTATTCTGTTGATCCAAGCGCTGCACAATTGGCGAATATTTTGTAAGACTACTTTCATGGTGTTCAACAATACTCAGAAATGTCTTAGACCGCTACTTATTACTCTATAAAACTTGAACAGCATTATTATAAAATAAAATCTAAGAGAACAAAAACTCATGGCAGTAAAATATAATAATAACTACTCTGCGGTAATATATTAATTTAGAATCGATATAATAAATAGTTCAATATGTGCCATTTTCTCTTATTTTTTTAAACGAGTTTTTAACCTTAGCTTCGTACCCACATTTTATATTGACGAGCTTTATAGATATCAATATATACAAATAAAAAATAAACTCTTTTTTCTTTTTAATACCACTAAGGTGGCACACAAGCATACGGCCCACCTGATGGTAAGCAGTCACCGTAGCCTATAGCCGCTAGCAATACCAGGGGTTTCACTAACGGGGTGCCAACCGTGTTGTTGATGAGGACTCACTGTGCTAGCAGCACATACTACTAGCCCAGCGTATCCTCGTGGAGCACTGGCAACCTTACTTACCGCAGAAACACAACACTACATCAAGTAGTGTTATTTCACTGCGGTCTTCTGTAAGGCGGAGGTACAGTCCCCAGTCGGGCGGCTCCACTTTAAATGGGATAGCCCACGGGAAATCCCAAATCGCCCTACCTCTCTTTTTAAAAGCTCATGGTGTGATTAATCACTGTACTTAAGCTTAGAAAAACTCATTGGTACAGGCTGAGATTCGAACCTGGGTCTATCAGGTGACAGGCAGTTGCTTCCACCACAAGCCCACCACAGCTTTTAAAGTAGTAATTTTATGATTGGCAAAGTTTCTACAGTAATACCATGGTTATCATTAACATTGTTGTTGAAGACTCACTGTGCTACCAGTACATCCTACTGCCAGCACAGTGTAACATCTCTCTGGCAACCTTACTCACCGCAGAACAACACAAACTGCATCACTGTAGTGTTATTTGTCTACGGTTTTCTGAAAGGAGGAGGTAAAGTCCCCAGTCGGGCAGCTCCAATTTTAATGAGAAAACTCACAGAAGATCCCCCTACCTCTATTTTTAAGATTGTGGTGTGATTAATCATTTTACTTAAGCTTCGAAAACCCCATTAGTAATCCCCATTAGGTATATTACTGTACAGGCGCCCGGGGTTTGAACCCATCAAACGACCGGCGGTTGTACAACCGCAAGGCCACCATTCCGCAACTTTAACATAACGTCACGTATATTTTGATAAGGTAAACAGCAAATATCTCCAGTGAAGAAGATTTTATAGCAATACCAGTAATTTCTCAACTTTTCTGCTGGTTAAAATGTAGAGAATTTTCCATAAGCGTATATAATTATTTGTTTATATATAATATATATAATATAATATCAAAAACTTCAATAACAAATATTTCATTTGAATGTGCAAATATTTTCACTGTATTGTGTTTTAATAAATATTCTGAGAATTCGATTCACATTACAAGCATTCAGCCCCCACGGTTTTACGAAAACTCATTGCTAGAATACAAACAAAAATATTTTACTAGATGAGACACAACTGGAAAGTAATTCTCAGAGTAAATTATATATTTATTGATTAAAGGTTCATACATTAGAGAGGGAGGCCAGCGTACCTGGTCAAGGCGGCAGCTAAAATCAAAAGCCAATAAAGTATGTACCCATTCTTGTTAATATTAAATATTTGACCGCGGTCTCCTAGGCATTAGGATCCAAAAAACTTCATCACTCCTATGCCTACGCCTTAGACAGTACAAGAAAAGCGTACATGCACCACGCTCATGATAAAATTAAATCGTAAACCTAAAACAAACTTGCGTGCCGTACCCGTGTCATATAAAGTTTATTCGTGATATCGTAAAAACTACAATAATAATACGATTTTTTTACATCAGAGGTTTCTCCATAACCGATTAAAAATGATTCAGCTTTCCTTTTTGAATATGCACTAGGTTCCAAATATTAAAAAAATAATGGTAGGTTTTCGATGACAAAGCCACCTAGGTCGTTATTTTTTATTCACGACCACACTGTAACTTTAATTTGTAAAATATAATTCGAACCGTACTGCAGTTTTCCAATGCAAACTGTGTTTGACCACAAACGTAACATTTTAACAAGTAGCGAAACACGCTTATTAATGGATGTTCTTATGTTGGTACTGAAGGTAAAATATTTAGTGACTGGCGTGTATTGAGCGATGGATGACAGTTGCCTAAGCTGTTATTCGGAATTGACTCGTAAGGCTGTTATAATATTAAATAGTTACCCTCGTTGAATATGTATGGGTGATGTGTGGTGGGTGGTGTAACGGCCCGGTGTCGGCGGTTAGACCCACTGAGCGTGAAGCTCACGCGTGTTACGAGCGGAACGAATGACGGCCAATCCCAGCATGCATGCCATATGCCTTCTGGCGGCACAACACTTTCATAATAACGGCTTGAGGTAGCGGCGGACTTATAAACTGATTTAATATATGTTTCTTCAACTTCAACAACTTGCAATTTATACTAAGCTCACTCACGTTCACGGAGAATGTAAATATCAAAATGCAAGTTTGACTGCAACGTAATTATATTTATTATATTCGAATGTGTTCTGCCATTTGTACATGATTGAGTAACAACATCCAATTAGTAGAAATCCTGATGTAAGCGAAATGTAAATAGGCTTCGTCAATTACTGCTATGAAAACATCACCGCGGGCTTGTCACAATAGAGTTTTAAGTTTGGATTTATAGCAATACTAGCAGCCCGCCTCGGCTTCGCACGGGTAGATATTTATCAAATATTTGTCTACCCGTTTTTTGACATTATCAGGCAAATTTTAATATTTTTCTCTGTCTCCGTAAGATCCATCCTCGTACTTCAAGGAATATTCTAAAAAAAGAATTAGTGAAATCGGTTCAGCTACTCTCAAGATTTGCGCATAGCAACACATTCAGTGATTCATTTTTATACTACAGATTATTACATGTATAAATATTCAACAGATTTGATTACACATATCAAATAATATTGTTTATATTACTTTTGGAGCTCTAGGCTATGTATTACATAAGAAAGTAAATAAATTAAAACGCCTCTACGGGTTAAGCCTTTATTGCGTCAATAATGAAAGTAGTGGGTCGGTAATTCGGGTGAGGTCCCCTCTGCAAACAGAAGTATTGAGACCAATCTCCGCAACGATACCCTAATTATGCTTAGGGACGGCAATCCCAAGAAATTACCTTGGACCGGACCCTATCTCAGCATCCTAATCTCTTAAACTGACCGATTCGATGTTTGCCATACATTTTGACAATAGTTTTATGTTAGAGGAATTTGTATCAAGAGCTCATTTTCATGTGTATAGGTATAGCTTTATTTCTGTTGCAGCAACTATATTTATTTATACTTTTTAAATATTGTTTGTAGTGTGATCTCAAAACGAAAGTCTCCAGTGACGTGGTAAGCTTATATCCGGAGGAACGGTAGGCAATGCTATGACAGTTTGTCTTTTGTTTAGTTAGATCAAAAAAGGAATTGCTAAAACGATGCCGTAATATTTATACTTGTAGTTTTTGTTAGAAGGCTTACAATTAACTGTGTTCAGAACCTCGTACAGCTTTTAACGACATTTACAATTATAGCGATAACGAGTACTCTCGGGATCCATAAATAATCTCATATATGAATCTCCAATTTCAATTATTATTATTTATTTATTTTTGTTTTATAAAACCTTTTATTGACACAAAACAGATTAAACTATTAATAACAACATATACTTCAATTATTATTTTATTATATAAAAATATATCCGGTGTAAGTACCGTAAAGATTCCGTGAAAGACTCCGTGAGGAATATGGCGTAAAGATATGTCTATAGTGAAGAATCAACCGAAACTCTATCAAAAGGTTCATTCATTTGATGAAGAAGTTCTCAATCCAAAACCAATTTAGTGCACTGTCGCTTTATAAACGAAGTTATTTCTACCATCTCCGATCCAACGATAACATCAATCTCCTGTGTTCCAAGTCTGCGTTAGTTTCCGATAAAGGAAATAGACGGACTTGGAATCGTCAGTCTGAGCGCGCCTAACGAGGCCGGTTTGAAATTTCATTCATTTCAACCCCCGGCTATTTCCAACTCAACATTTTCATTTACCGAATACATATCAATTTGTTAACATGTGTCAGATTTCGTACATTTCATGAAATGTTTCGTTGTTCTGTCAGTTTCAGATATAGCAATATCAAAAATGTATTTATTGGTGTCGATTCTGCTGTTCAAAATGACTAAACTTAACTAATTTGATAGGTCTTAAAGGGAAGGTCTCTCTCATGTGCGGGGTTAAATAAGGATGGCAATATTTTTAGACCTGAAAAATGAGTTAAGTTTAGTCCTTTTGAACAATAGAATTGGCACCATTGGCAGATCTATTTTTAACTGTTTTATATCGTCGCTTAGCGGAAAGAACGAAGCAATATATAAGAAACACGAAGCAGCTGCATATAAATAAACCAGTGCTGTGAAGATAACATAATATGAATTTGTGACGTTGCAGACCGGAACGTTTCCTTCCCAAAGGCTTTCATTTCCGTTTCGCCTCTAGATACAATTTCTCGCAATCATGTAAGCTCCGACATCTGTATCTGACCGATAAACGTGCACTCTCTATTTTTATGTTCCTTAAAGGAGAAACTCTAATACAAAACTAAAATTTACCGTGATTTAAAACAAAAAAGCTGAAATTGGGTATCTAACTACTTACATAAGGAGAACAGCATGGTGTTCTTCAATAAGGGTGTCTGGAGATTTCTGCCGGGTTGGCAACGCGCTAGTGATACCTCTGATTTTGCATAGGCTACGGTAACCGTTTACCTTTTTTTTTGTAGGGATATGGTCTCTCGCAGTTAGTTCGAGGGAACTTTTACTGCTTAACTAGACTAACGGTAACCGTTTACCATCAAGCGGCCCGTGTACGTGATTGCCACTTTAGTGGTTTCAAAAAACTCGATGTGACCTTTTACACTTAGCAGGATTTATATGCGAGGTCATTCGTAGAATAAATAATAAGTAACTACCTACCTCTTTAGATAGTTTGCCGACGATAGACCTCAGTTCTGCCAGGGCTCCGCGCATCTGCTGGGTTTCGTATTTGAGCCGGCTGGTCTCGGTGTCAAGTTTATCAACCCTTGTTTCTTGAGTGCGAGCCAGTTGGGCCAGGTCCGAGGTTTCCATCAATGCTTGCTTCAACTAAAACAAATTGATATATTACTACAAGTCCGTTACTTCCAGGCTGATAGTTCCGTTTATTCCAAGAGACCGGTTAAGTGAGTACTACCACAGCGTTCGATTTTCTACCATATATTTTATTCTAAGAGTATATATTCCTAAGGTACCGTATATATTAGACTAAAATCACAGAATCTTGACTCAAGTTTAGTTTTAGAATGAAATCTCCACTCATATGTAGATTTAAGCCGACATTCGTGACAGAGCGTTGTTTACGGATACGGACGGATATCGTAGGATCCGGGCCAAAGCTTTTATTTTATTTTACGCCTTTACACTGTTGTCTTAAACAGCCCCTTACACTTATTTCGCACATACACGCAACATCCGAATGTTAAATCCTAATATGAATAAATAACCACTAGTTCACCAACGAATTACGATTGAGATGACTTTTTGATGGAACCTTAATTGAATGGTTGAACTTACTTCGTTGCGGATTACGTGGAGTTGCTTAAGAAGGGCGGAGTTATTGAGACTCTCACTCAGCTCCCTCATATCGACACGCAGCTCTTTCATCGAAGTCTTGGCCCAGTGCAGGGTGAGTTGTTCATTCCTCTCGTGAGTGCTAGCCGTGTGACCCGATGACTTCAGATGCCTGTAGATACATTTATTTAATTTACAACTATCATTACAGGTATATAACAATCCTAATAAAATAGTGTAGACAACTTATCCTAGCACTTAATCTATACACAGTACACCACAAGGAACCTTAAGCGTACGCAGCGAACGCGTCAAAGGCGTAATACATCAAATGCATACGTTCCAATCAGCCGTTGTGATTTTTAGACTCTCTAAACATGCAATATAAACGTCTCTATGGAGTCATTAATTAAATTCTAGATGTCTGCAAGTAAGATCAGACTGAGTCCGGATTGCGCTGCGGCGATACCTCACAGGAGGTCACATCACAAGGCAACTGGTGGAGACAAAAGGCATTAGCAACAACGCACAGCAACACCCGATGACGAGAAAAACTCCACTATTTTTTTTAGTTATATCACTCTTGGTTATGTTATATTGCGTTGCTGTCTTTGTTCATATAAAAGTAGTTTTATTTATTACTTTCTTATATTTTCAAGAACATTCTGTTACTAATATAGCGTGCCCGTGTTATTAATTTGAATGGTTCCTTTGACTAGCAGACCTACGAAATGATACAAAGGCTGCACTCATTCCAGCAATGCTAATATCGTCGCTCCACTCTCCCGCCTCGTTGATTAAATTATACGGCTCTATGCAACACACATCCGAGTATCGACGATAATTTGTTTCACCGACGAATAGCAAATCTATTTTAAAACCAGGAGTGGGGTTTTAGTAACTTTTAGGTACATCGCAATTTTCCTTGGAGTTCTTCACTCCTTTATGCGGATGCAAAATTTCTCCAAATACAGATTTTGACAGCAGTTTGCTAAAGGATTTTTGGAAGGAGCAAATTATGCGTGTGTTAATCTCGGATCGGAAATTTTACGACGTAGTTTTCACCGACTTCAAAATGTCTAATTAAAATTAATAATTAATATATAGTATCTAAGGAAAATTAAAATACAATAATTTCTTAATATAAAAAAATAATAATCTCGTTCTTTTAGCTTTCAAACTATACTTGCTTGACCTACAGGTAATGCCAATTTGTACGACCAAGACGCAGCGGGCGCAAAATAAGTATTAATAAGTAAAAACTAGGCATTCAAGCAACGTCTGATTCGTACATATGTAACATGAAATGACGGATAATTAGTTAAACATAATATGTATAAATAATTGACGTTCAAAAGCAGGACGCAGCGTCACGCAACACCGCACGAGCGTGTCTCCTCTCGGACCTACCTTCCGGTGCGTTTTGTAATAACGTTTATTAGTTATCCACGGGTAGGTTCATAGGGCACAGGGTGGGGGTAAGATACAAACAAAATAGAATCATAAATGTGGTATTCAAATTCCTAAAAAAACAATCTTAGGAAATAATAAAATCATAGTCACGCATAAAATTATCAGGTCGTGGGATTTTAAGGAAAAAGTATTGTGCCCTTGAAAATACCTAATAAATTCCGGGGAAGTATTGCGCGAAATTGTTAATTCTGCGAAGAATTTTTTCTTTCAAAGCACTTTCTCGCTACCGACCGTTTTTTCCAGCCTGTATATGACACCAACCAACGGCTGTTCCAATTACGTACTCTATTTTGTACAATTTCTGCATACGAGGGAGCACAACATAATAAAATAGGACGTTAGTTGTAATTTTTTTTAATCATTACACAATTCACTATAAAATAAATCTGACAATACAATTACAATGACTGATCGTAGGTCCCAGTTACGCCAAACCATGAATTCTGTTTAAATATTCCTTTAGTAAATAAATGAAGAAGGTATCGGACACTAATTTAAAAAACAAGTAATTAATATTTACACTTATTGTACATTTGGTGTTTAGATTCAATATTATATTACTTATTCACATTGAAAAACTAAATTGCAATATACAATATTTATAGAGCAGGTGCGACGCACCGTAGTAATTACTTAAAGTTATCTAAGATATAGATATTTGGTTAAGTTATCAGCTATTTCGGCACCAACCCATCTCGGTAAACATTTTATATTTATTTTTCTACTGATACACAAGAATTAAGCCAAATATTACCCATACTACGCTTGAGTTACATAGAACTCAATAATCTAATCGGTCTATTGAGCTCACGCAATGCGTCATCAAATCAAAATAAATATATTAGAAGTCATGCAACTTCTCTTGCATAGAATCTCGCGGTTAAATTGCATTGACATGTATTTCGTGAAGGGATCACTCTTAAGAAGAAAAATCTGTCACGCGTTTTTTTATTCTACTAAGGTGGCACACAAGCAAACGGCCCACCTGATGGTACCAGGACCCAGGTGTACCACTAACGCATAGAGGACCATGTTTTTAATGAGAGATCACTGTGCTAGCAGCATTACTACTAGCGCAGCGTATTCTCGTAACCTTACTTACCGCAGAAAAACAGTCAAATTACACTACATAAAAGTAGTGCTATTCGACTGCGTTCTTCGGTAAGGTTCGGGTAGCAACCCCCAATCGGACGGCTCCAATTTTAATGGAAAATTCCACGGGAAATCTCAATTCGCCCTACCTCTCTTTAAAAGTGATATCTTTGAAAGGGTATCGTTGAAAAAGCATGTGATGTTCCTAGTACGCCTAGAACCATTGCTTACGAAGCCATATTCTTAATCAGGGTTCGTTGTAATTCTATCTATATGTAAGTCAAAGAGAATCATACAGGTTAAGCATGACGAAACATCAGTGGGTACGGTTAGGGCGTGCATTCAGTTCATAACTTTAAACTCAGGTATTCTGAATCCTCTAAAACTTGGCCAGCGATTTAATTACCGGATACTGAATAATTAATTTATAATTATACCTACTTACTAATATTATAATTAAGGTATTGTTTGTTAGGGGCAGTCTCTGGGGTAAAGGACCGATATACAAAAAAATACGCTGATGGAGCAGTACATTGACTCTGAGTAACATAGGCTATATTTAGTAAGGCGATGTGATAACCTACGCCGAACCGAGCTAAGGGATGAGATAAGGCTACTAAGTTATATTTTAAGCATTTTGTTAGCACATTCTGTATTTTATTTATCAACAGACTATGTATATATATACATATAAACGTCTGCTTGAATTCATAGTCAGTACATTATATTGTTACATTAATAAAATCTATTACAAGCTAAAATTATGTTGAACTCGTAACGGAAAAAATGTTGAAACCGGATTTTGCTGTACGTCGATTTCATCACATGCCTCTCATGTCATACGAAACCGATGTTTGCTGTTACTTTGAAGTTGATGTTGCATCGAATAATGAATGAGTGAAGCGAAGTAACAAAAGCTTTTCCGGTACTCTTTATGATTCGACATGTGCCGAACCAAACAAAAAACACTTTATTGTAAAGGCAGATGCAAAGCCGACATGTGCCTCACGGAACGACGGAATTCAGAACAAAAAATGTATTAGAAAATCACCCTTATACCACTGCAACGGCAAGATGCGTGCAGCGATAAGAAATTCAAGATGTTCGTAATAAAAAATATTACAACCAAAAACGTAGATTGAAGTAGAGACTTAATTTAAGCTCTATTTCTTGAGAGAAAGGTATATTTTGGGGGTGTCGTGTTCAGGTACGAGCGTCAGTTGGCCAAATGCTGTCGAAATAGAATGACCATCATTAGAAATAGCACCTGCCCTTTGTTCGACATTAGAGGTTGAATAATGTTGGGCCCCTTGAATAAAGAGACGACGGGGTGACTACAATGGGGATACATTTTAATTTAGGGCCGTATAATACATCCTATGTTGGAACAGTAGGCTATTAAATAAAACCGAATTCTAATTAACTAGCTACAAGACTTGAAATTAATGTTTGCTTGTGAGTAATGTTACTTATTCATTGGTTTGGTGTGGAACTTGTGAAGATAATCTACCTATACACATATATATTTTCACAGAAATAAAAAATCGCCGTACCAATAACGTTAAGTCCAAAATGTTGAAGGTTTTATTTATGTTTATCTTAAAAAAAAACTCTGAATGTTTAGGCCATCATAATATTATATTCTAGCTGGAAAACGAGGAACGAACGAAAATACTACTTATTTATTTCAAGAACCAGCGCGTTCATGTTGTGACATTCAATACAATGCCAACAAGCAGCTTGGGAGTCGAGAGAGGCTCTCATAACTATACAATTAGCATCAATGAACTGCAAGTGAAATAAGCTATCTTTTTTTTATACCACTAAGGCGGCACACAAGCATACGGCCCACCTGATGGTGAGCAGTCACCGTAGCCTATAGCCGCTAACAATACCGGGGGTATCACTAACGGGCTGCCACCCACGATGTTAATGAGGACTCACTGTGCAAGCAGCATTACTACAAACCCAGCGTATCCTCGTGGAGCACTGGCAACCTTACTTACTGCAGAAACATAACACTACATCAAGTAGTGTTATTTTGCTGCGGTCTTCTGTAAGGTGTAGGTACAGTCCCCAGTCGGGCGGCTCCAATTTAAATGGGAAAACCCACAGAAACACACGAAATCCCAAATCGCCCTACCTCTCTTTTTAAAAGCTCATGGTGTTATTAATCACTGTACTGAAGCTTAGAAAAACTCATTGGTACAGGCCGGGGTTTGAACCTGGGCCCATCAGATGACAGGCCGTTGCTTCAACCACAATGCCACCACGACTTTATAATTATATTATTTATCTATATTAGTTCAAGTCCCTGATGCACTCACGTAGACTATTACGCTAATTTCGAACCTGGGATGGTTTTGGCTATTATCGTTTTAGATTGGGTCGTATGGAAATCTATTATCAACTGTGTCTGAGCAAATCTGGTTCACTAAACATATTTAGAAATATGTTCAGTAAAGTAAAAAGTTTGGATCAAATTATTATTAAAGTGTTTGTTGCATAGCGTATACATTATTTTCAAATTGTATTGTGTACCTAGTTGTATTGTGTATGTAGAAAATCAAAATGTATCTCTATCATCGAAAATACATTATTTTAACCGTTTTAACAATAAATGTATTTATCGAGTTATAATTAAATTAATTGTGTAAGGGTCGCACTTACCGGGTGAGGCATTCGTCTGAGTATCAATGAATATTCACTGGTTGTTTATCAAAGTTTATTGCTCAGACATAGTAGTAAGTTGTTACCAATCCTTGAAGCAATTCATTACTACAGTATCAATAGTTACCTACATTGGCTTTTCAAACTGATCAATAATAATATATATGGAAAAGCCTCATAACGCGCGTGTACATTGTAAGCGCTTCGAACTCGTTATTCGTTCAGTTAGAAGTTTATTCTAAGCATAAATAGCTCTAAGCTGTAATTAATAAATATTCTTCTTTTCAAAGTTCACTAAGTAGTCATAACAAAAAACAACTTTCGTCGTTTCGTTTGAAATAGAGAAACAAAATTGACTGACTCTCGATTTATGTTTTAAAAAGATTCTTTTAATATAAACAATTGTAGTTTAAACATCCAATGACCAGGTCAGAAATCAGCACATTTACATGTACCTGATATATTAATTAACGATTACAATCAGAATCGGACAGCTTCAAGTTATAAAAATAACTAAACAAAGTAAGCCGAACATTGAACTACTAAAACTACTTTCAACATATATATTTGTCATTTTATGAGATTTTTTTTTCTCTTTGCACGTATCAAACAAAAATTGTAGATAGAACTGCAAACAACGAAGTGAAAGACAAGTCTTAGTTTCATTGTGCTCCTAGTAATTGCGTTAAAGAACACTGCAAGGCGTAATTTTAACCGGCGTCACTTCATTGTTTTAGGATTCCGTATCCGAAGGGTAACCAATGGAACCCTATTACTAAGACTTCGCTGTCCGTCCATTCGTCCGTTGGTCTGTCCGTCTGTCTGTCAGCGCGCTGTATCTCATGATCCGTAAGAGGTAAACAGTCGAAATTTGTATATATATACCATTTTAGTTGTAACTGTCAATAAAAACGTAAATAATATTCAAACTTCATCGTCACGTTTCTATAACCTTTTTATTCGTTCACTAAACGAAATCAGAGGGTGAAGAAAGATAGGGGCGAGCATCTGGCTGGCTGTACTGGGATGTTTATTTATATCCGAACGGAAGTAATATGCAGCGTACCCACATCCGGCGCACGACAAATGGTGCGCGTGCATCAATTAAACAAAAAATACAGGCCAGTTGCAATTCTGATGTCGAGGCCGAGGGTTACTTTTTAAAGCCACAATCAAATTGAGTAATTTGCGGGTAAACGGTAAGTGGTATGCGGCCTCACTTAAGATGATAGCAATTTTGATCCGATTTTTATAGAGCGCCTATTTCGGGTGAAGTTCGTGGTTGTTATTTTATTGCGCTATTAATTTAACTAAGCATTTCGTACTATCTCAAATAGTAGAAGAACGAAAGGAACCAACATAGCCCATCCCGAGTCATCCAGTTGAAGTGGCAATGGGCAGGGCACAGCTCGAAGAACGAATGGCCGATGGAGACAAAAAGCTCTAGAGACCACGCACTGAAAACGCAACGTCAGACAGCCTCCCGCTAGGTGAACCGATGAACCCCATATAGGTGAAAAATGAAAATCTATGAGGGAGGCATTTGTTCAACAGTGGACGCCCGTTACCTGGTGATAATGATACATTTTACTTATTTTTATTATGTGGCCAAAATATACCTAATTCCTTAGTATTATCACTAACAAGATATGCAAAACGTAGTAAATTATATTATTAAAAAAAACACACGTTTAACACGACACATGTACAGTAACCCTAAGTAAATAATTATTCGTGGCTATTCAGCGACCCTCTCAGATTGTTTATTTATTTACTTTACCCTAACGTCTTCAGCTCAACGCAGCGCACAGTTGGTAAGGTTCAATCACTTCAATACAAATACGCTTCACAATTCACGTCAATTTTCATACAATATCTGAGGCACAGTCAGAACTCGAGTCTCGAGCCAGGATTTTTAAATCATCATCATTTATTTAAGAGCTAACCTCTTGTCGAAATTCAAAATGAATAAACTAAAAAAAATATATAAAACCTAATAATATTGCCTATATTCCCGCCTAGTTTCAATGTTAACGATAGCTGCTTGTTAAAACGGTTATAAATAAACGGAGATCGATGAATAAAAATAAAAACACCATCCACCTGGCCGCTCATCTCAAGCAAACCGGCAACATTTACCTGTTTTCCAACACAGTCGACGCAGAATCCTCAGGGGACACGCCAAACAACTATCAATCACATTGCAATGATGTAAGGTATAAAGTTAATTGTCTCTAAGCAGATGCGTGTGCGTAAGGAGCAGGTGGCAGCGCTCCTTTACAGCCAATTTGCAGAGAGGCTGTACTGAATAGAGTGTATGCCTTGCATGTGGTGAACACTCAATCTTTCTCAGTGTTTCTTTTTACACGTAATATCTTCAGCCCGCGATTTCGCCCTTATCATTATAATTTAATGATAATGTGTGGCCTGTGTGTTACTGAATAGGATATAAGGGATAGTGAATTTGCTATTATTGACGCTCTATCGAGAGAAGCGGCCTTTGTAATGTCGATCTCGCTTGTTCTCTGTTGTTTAACATCTCGCATCAAAAATTCCGTAGCGAATTCAGAAGATGATAGCTGACGGATGAATTTTTCATGCCCTAGTAGGCTTACATCGGAAATGTGTGCCTTAAACTAAAGTTGTCAACGAAATAATTACTAATCATAAACTCAAGTTACATAAATACATGTGTGTAGTAGGTAATTAATGTTTTATACAAAAGCCGCAGATCAGGGGTCACCAATTAGTCTCGTTTAGGGCCCGTTTTATAAAATGATATGATGCCGCGGTCCGTTTTGGAAGTACCCCCTTACCCCTGTGTATCATTCCATGAATTCACCGTGTTACATACGACTTAAATATTAGCGCCACGCTGCGACGAGTGACAATCTTTGCGAACAGCGATTCCTAGCGCACATCATCTGTTTAGATCCGCACAAAATAAGGTCCGGATCCGGTCCGCGGTCCGCCATTTGGTAAACCCTGCCGTAGATTTTGTATTAGTTGCGAAATCACTTCACGACTCTCAAATATTTTTAAGTACATGACATAAATCTAATAAGAATATAAGCCGTATTACATAAGCCGTATTGAAACTTGCTATCCGGCAATTATTTATTTATGCAATGTCCCGTAAGTCCCCTTTTTTTACTGAATCATGACAACGCCTAAGAAAGTTGTATCATAAACCGTATTATGGGTAGTAAATTAGTAATGCATAACGGTAAAAATCCTACAGAACCTTGGTGCTAGCTATGTCCTTTATAAGTACAGAACAGAGACTAATAATATGTTTGATATTCTGATATTGACAAAATAGTTACTTAATTAATACAACTTAAATTCTATTTGGTTCATCATTGTTTTTTCCAAATTTCAGTCAGACACTTTTATAAAAGGAAATACACCAAATAACGAAACTTAATTTGTTCGCTTTTATATGTTTTTTAATATTTGCATTGTTCCTGGAAAACAGAGAAACCACTGCTGATGTCAAACAAAATATAATAACTGAATAAATAAATAAATTGCCAGTACAAAGCTATAATATTGCGAGGAAACGTTAAAAGTGCTAACTTTGGTCTTCTTGACGCATTAGCGAGCTTTTGGTATGATCACTTGACAGTCAACCATGTGTTTGAAGCGGAGCAAGCGCTTTTCATGGTATGAGCATGTTACGCAGAGGAATGAGGATAAAGTGGTAAGAGAAGGTTTATGAGTGAATTATGATGCGTATAAGAGTCGAGGCGGATCTAAGAAAAGTTGGATAGATTCTGTGAAAGATGACATGGCTAGAAAGGATGTGAGTGCAGAGATATGGCTGATTGAAAGGAATAGACGAAAAAACACATTGCGCCGACCACAAATAACATACGATGGATACGGGACAAGTACGATAATAAACGAAGACACAATATTTATGTAACATTTTCTCTTGTGTTTTTGAATAGTTTTTTTTTGTTAAGGAGCTATTTGACAAGCTATATATCTATAAAAAATTAAAGCAATTGGTTCCTGTCCTGTCTGTCTTTGCCAGAGGAATGTTATTAGGAAGTAAAAACAATCCGTAGCAAAATCATAATATGCGATACAAATAAAAGTGTTTCTCATTCCTTTAGGCCTCGGGGGCCTCACCCAAGAGGGGTATAATCGCGTTTAACCGATGCCCTGGTTTTTCGAGAGGCTCTTGCTTCCCAACGATCTCAGAACACCACTTGTAACTTTTCGAGTTTTATATTATGACACGTCTTGGGAGATCAAAGCCGCAGGCGTGACACATTAAAACGACTGGCTAAGTGTTGCGCGGCAACCAGGCTTAGTTTTACTTACATTTGTACGTAGTATATTATCTACTCTGATCTTACATCAACTAAACTACAGGCCGAGCAAGAAAAGAGCTTTTCTCTACCGTAAACCGAAGAGGTTATAAAGTTGACCCCATTTCTAAGAAGAAATCAGTGTTGTTCTTTATTTTCGATCTCAGACTTTGTTATCTTTCGTCGCTTATAACCAACGTTATGACTACTGTCTATAAAGCACCGGTCAAGTGAGAGTTGGGCTCGCACATCTAGGATTTCGTTCCGTACTATGTAAATACTTTTGTGCTGTATATTTAAAATCATTTTTTTATTGTGCGTCAAGTAATTTTGTAACTTCTCAGTAATTCGGCTACCGTTTTTGCCATTTGACTACAGAACTCTAAATTAATCAATCTAGGGCGAAGTATGACAAGGTCTACAAAGGCTAGATCTAGGCCAAGCCCTGGAAATAGTTGACCCACATTTGTGGACTTATCACACACAGGCCACAGTATCCCCATCTAATTTTATTGAAACAATTTTATCTTAATTTCCGAATGTATTTTTTTTTTGCAATTATTATGTCCAAGATTTGATATTCACACGCAGACTATCTCACAATATAAAATATCAACAAGCACCTACGAAAAATTATAATAGATATAAGCACAGAAATGACAAAAACGAAATATAGATAGTTCTAACTAACGAATTAAGTGACAAAGTGTTTTAGGAACACATAATATTCTCTTCTAATATAAGTCTAAAATGGTATTTCAAGAATGTCATAAAAGGACATCATCATCCATGTTTCATAGAGATTTGGTCCAAATCTGAAAGTGGCGGCCAACGCATTTTCTTTGTATGTTCTGATAGAGCTTGTCCATCTGAGCATTTATTACTATGGCACCAAATTTTGATATTACAGGGCATTTCATTTGTTTTAGTTATTTTGTATTCCTATTTTCAACAAAAAATATGTCGATTCAGATTTTCGAACTCAAATAAAATCAACTACAACGAACCTACATGGTTTGGTGCTACAGTAAAAAAAATTAAGACGGGCAAGCTCTAACAGAATATACAAAACAAATGCGTTGGCTGGCACTTTCAGATTTGAACCAAAATGGATGATGTCCCTAGGTTTATGAACTGCATAGCCAACTTCATTATTTTATACTCCATTCAATATATTGAACGGCAAATTCCGCAACATTGCGCGCCAGAACCACGTTAGAACATATCAATATTTCATGCCACTCCAACTCAGGTTTCACAAACTACACCTTACCTAACAAAATACCTAGCCTCGAAATCCTTTTAGATGCAAAGGGATGGCCAGTCGTACGAGTATCTCCAAAGGCGGATTGAAACAGTGTTCGGCATAAAGCCCCAACAAACACAAGGGTATGGGGCCAAGTTGGTACGCGGATTAAATTACGATAAATGCGCTGAAAGCTTTGTATGCGAAAGAGTGAGATTTTCGTCGCAAATGAAACTCTTTGAAACCTACATCTTCACTTATTTTATAAAGAGATCATTATTGTATTATGTTAACATTTTGCTATTAGAAATACGATTCACAATCAGAATACAAAATGGTATATAACTACTTTAACTTCAACGACTCATATATAAATATTAGGTCCTTACATATGAAATTGGCGTTTTTCGTACTGGCCACTTTAATCACGAATTTCTCCTCTTTGGTAAGGAATTCCAAATTCAAATTTGTACAGCTATAGACTCATGTATTTGTGCTTCGATGATCGTCATTGTTTTTTTTCTTCTGTTTTTTTCTGTTTGCGTCACTCATTTTACAAAATGGAAAACCTTAAATATCGCATTATTTACGAGTACGAGTTCCGCCGTGGCACTAGTGCTGCGGAAACAACTCGAAGGGTGAATGATGTGTATGGCGGTCGTGTTGCAAAAGAAAACACAGTTCGTTTTTGGTTCCAACGTTTTCATTCTGGAAATTTCGACCTGCAGAACAAGCCCCGTGGACGGCCTGAGACTCAAGTTGATAATGAAGAGTTGAAGGCTATTGTGGAAGCGGATCCATCGCAAACCACGTCCGAGTTAGCTGCAGGCTGCAATGTTAGTGATAAAACTGTTTTAATTCACTTGAAGCAAATTGGGAAGATTAAAAAGCTTGAAAGGTGGGTACCTCACGAATTGACTGAAACAAACCGGCAAACGCGCGTCGACTGCTGCGTTACATTACTAAACCGGCACAATAATGAAGGTATTTTAAACCGAATCATTACCTGTGATGAAAAATGGGTTCTTTACGATAATCGGAAGCGCTCAGCGCAATGGTTAGATCCTGGCCAGCCAGCCAAATCCTGCCCCAAGCGAAAATTAACCCCAAAAAAGTTACTTGTAAGCGTTTGGTGGACTAGTGCCGGTATTGTTCATTACAGTTTTTTCAAATCTGGCCAGACTATTACGGCTGATGTCTATTGTCAGGAATTGCAAACCATGATGGAAAAGCTAGCGGCTAAACAACCTAGGCTGGTCAATCGCTCCACGCCACTGCTGCTTCACGACAACGCTAGACCACACACTGCGCTACAGACGGCTACTAAATTAGAAGAGCTTCAATTGGAAAGTCTAAGACATCCTCCGTACTCCCCGGACCTTGCTCCAACAGATTACCATTTTTTTCGAAATTTGGATAACTTCTTGCAAGGGAAAAAATTCAACTCCGATGGGGCAGTCCAAATCGCCTTCAAAGATTTTATTGATTCCCGTCCGACTGGTTTTTTTAGTAAAGGGATCAATGAACTACCTATGAGATGGCAAAAGTGCATAGAAAATAATGGTTCATACTTTGATTAATTAAATATATTATATTAAAAAATATTCGACTTTTTGTTCCTCCCATACAAAACGCCAATTTCATATGTAAGGACCTAATATAATATATAAATACACACACAGTTACGTTACCATTACATAAAAAACTGTCTGTCGATCTTTTTTAACACTGTTATACATGTTTCAGGGAATTCTTTGACAATAGAGTAGTAATAGAGTATTTTTCTGAACCACGTTAATAAACAATTCTCGGAAGAGGTGCTCGAAAAGATTTCCTTTTGATAAGCAAACAAAGCCACGTTAAATCCCAATGAAATCGCAAAAATTGCCAACTTACGGCAAAACAATCTTATTACTCTCCTGATTTTTCTTTCATGGTACGTGAATATTGGCACAAAACAAATAAAAGGTTTTATTTGGGGAAATTCTCGCGCTTGTTGGCTTAACCAACTGGTGTGGTGCCTAATAAATCCCTTTGGAATAAGTTCTCGACTGCCATGCAAAAATATTGTTTCTTTCATATAAGTGCAGGTAATAAGCTCTTTCTCGTAAGCATCATGGCTATTATTGACAAGACAGTAATCACTTTGAAGTATTGTCTATGCAACCGGTGGCAAATTAGACCTTCATAAGTGCCTTATTAGGGCCTAAACTGAATAATGTTTTTTTTTATTTTGCAATGAGTGCGGTAATCAAAGCTTGTAGTTTGACCTCAACTGATATGTTTTCTATCAACGCATGGCTAGCAACTTGAGAGTGAACGGTTTCAAAAGCAGCCATAAGTTACAGCCAGCGTTTACTATCAGGCGAGCGATATGCATATTTTCCATCATATTAGTTCAATATGAGCCACTCACAAACATAATTAAGCCTTCTTCCAGTTGAATATAATGACGATTAGCAACTTTATTTGCGGTCCATAAACACGCCACCCAATAGAATGAGGAAGCAACGCGACAGCAAAATCGGATTGGTAACCGCGCCTCGTAACCGCAATGTGTCACTGAAGCGCACATAAATTCATGAAGCAAATATTGAGAGTTACCTCATCTAAAGCCGAAGAGGTCTAATCCATGGACAGAAAAAAATATCTGCCCAGTAGTCACAATTCTGATTGACATAATATATAACAAAATAACTCAAGAATCCGTAATACACAAAATAAATATAACTAATATATACAAATAAAAACATATTTACATAAAAACCATTAACTGATTGTTAAGCGTTACATATAGCTTTAAGTGGCTCAATATAATATATTATATCACAATCCATTATTAAAATCGCATTAGCTGAAAATGTATTCGCAGAAGGCGTTATGCATGTACAAAGCAAAACTGAAAACTTTATTCAACATTTTCAAGTGTGAGAGGTAAATTTTACCTTTCTGCATACTTGATATACACTTAACAGCGATATAAAACTATTTAAAAATTTAAAAAATTGTAAGTGTTATTTAACAATACAAGAAGGCACTTTATCGGATTTAACCTTCTCTATGTGCGCTGACAAAATTTCAGCGAAGATGTACGAAACTTTATTCGTGTATTCATCAATTATTCAACGCCGCTACCCGAAAATTGAGTAAGTTGGACCATTTGTAACTACTAGTAAATCTGATTACCCAATTCGCTACGATCGGACCCTTACATTATCAAAATAGAAGCAATTTTCCACTTACTTCAGCTCTTGAATCTCCTGCCTCAACCGCGTAACATCAGTAGCATGCTCAATTTTAAGAATTTCCAATTTTTCAGACATAGCCAATAATTCATTTTTAATTTTAATGTCACTGGCTGCTGCCAAGTTTATTATTAATAATAATGTCATTAGGGCGCACTCTTTGAAACACTTCATGATTACGCTTGCGATCAGTTTGTGAAGTGGAGCACGTTCGCGGAGCGCGCGTTTCGAGCCAGTGGCAGGACGCGAATGGTTCGGTGCCTGGTCGCTCACAACCCTTATACGGAATACGGGACGGGACGCAGGGTGCGCGATGGCGCAGATGCGCTCAACAGTTGTCCATTGTAGAAACGCGATCATCGCCTGCCCTTCAGGTACCTTATTAGTTCGCACCATCACATTTTGTTGGTCCTAGAGATTTATATAAAATAGTTTTGAACGACGCGTAAGACGGCTACGATCTATAATTTCCACCAGTATCCAATTTTTAGACGCATCTTCATTTGTCTTCATTTCTTTATATTGTAGACGATATATTTCTAAAGTTTTATCAATTAGACAAAAAAATACTATAAAGCCCATAACTTATATATGTGTATTAATTTAGAATGAGCAATGCAACCTACTGACAACTATTCTAATCATGAAAATCAAAATTCAGTCCCAAGTAGGTTTTGAGATAATTTTTATTTCCGAGTTGTTTATTCGATACAAGAAAAATCTACAGAGCTCGCTCAAAAGTTAAAAATCACTGAGCCAAGAAAGGTTATCACCTTGGCAGAAAAATATGGCATACAACATTGCACGAAAATAAACTACATTGGTGTTAATAACCTTATTAAGAGGAAAGATTTGATTGTTTGTTTGTTTCACTTGGATTGAATAGGCTCCGAAACTACTGGACCGATTTGAAATTCTTTATATAAATAAAATTCTTTAACATTATCCCTGATGAACAAAGGCTACTTTTTACCGCGGGAAAATGCTTCATTCCTGCGGGAAAACGGGTAATAGTATACTATATTGTTATGCGGGCGAAGTCGCAGGGATAAAGCTAGTTAAAAATATTAATAAAGTTGCTCTCGCAGTTCCTTTAATACGCCGTGCAAGCAAATCTTCTAAAATATATACTTCTAAATATACTTTGATCTGCGTTTCCACGCTATCCAGCCTTTCCTTTCAGGCTACTCTGCCTTTTACATAATATGGGTTTTTACAAATAATATATTTTAACATTAAAGAAACTGCTCGTTCAATGTTAAAGTTACATTGATGTCTTCAGTGTAATTTAATTTTGTTTGTAAAATAATTATGTGTACTTGAACTCTTAGCATCCCAGAGTGGATAATATACCTACTGTGCACTTTAGCTTTATATGTTCACAGTTACGTTGTGCTCACTTAGTTAAGGCTTAAAAATATTTTCTTTTGTCTACATCTACATCTACATCTATCTACATCTACACTATCTACATCTACATCTATCTACATCTACACTATCTACATCTACATTTACACTAATAATATTATAAAGAGGAAAGATTTGTATTTTTGTGGGTTTGTATTAAATAGGCTCCGAAACTACTGGAGCGATTTCAAAAATTCTTTCACCGTTAGAAAGCTAAATTATCACTGAGTAACATAGGCTATATATTATACTAGCTGGTCGCCCCGGCTTCACACGGGTAGACAAAATATTTGATAAATGTCTATTGTCTACCCGTGCGAAGCCGGGGCGGGCCGCTATTATTAATATACTGGTTGACATAGACATATAATATTAAATTATTTCAACTCACCAACCAGAGAGTAAGTAAGCTCACGTTACCCCCTACCTGTTACTCACGTTCATCAGTACGAGACATTCGTCGATAGTCTCCAATGCCCAGAATAGTTCGGCGCTGGTAAACTTACGAACCAGAACTGAATATAGTTGATCCATGTTTAGCTCGCTGCTGTCAATTAGAGTGGAACCTACTGCTTCTAAATAAAAGTCATAAATGTATAATATAGTGACAAATAAATTACTTCAGGAGATTAAAGTAAGTAAGGGAATACAGCAACTACGTTTATTATTACGCAAAAAATATATATAGGTAGTCCGAATATTTTTGCGTAAATTATTCTTAAGGAAGTCTTATTAAGGTTCTGATTCGTTTGTTTCTCCTTTTTTGTTTAATGTATGTCCCATATGTTTTATCATTAAAGTAAGGTGTCGCCTCCAAGCCGAGGAATGTAAGCAACACTATCCCACACACGAACGCGTACACAATTCCTGAGAACACATGCTCAAGCTGGGTACAACCAACTGTTAAATGGCCAGTTCCTATGGCTTCTTAATATATCAAATTGCCGAGGGATCATGTTATGGCTGGAAATTAAATTGCTATAAACATCCATATTTAAAAACCTTCCCATAGAGAGCAGGCTATTCATGTTTCTGGCAGTCCAGAAAACACAGCATATGATATAAAAGACCATTCCGTGTTGTATGCCTCAACTATGTCCATTCTGGCAGTCATTGTGATTCTAACACGAATTTAATACCAAATAAACACCACTACCTGTCTCTCACCCATGAAATCTAGGGATTTACACAAGGCATCATCAAAACGTTCTTAAGACATTTTCCTTAAGTTTTTGATTTTTGATATTTCCTGCATTCACTAATTTTAGGTAAAAAAATACAGTCAGCGAAAACATTGGCAATATACACCTTAAAATAAAAAAGGTAGATGAACCTTTGCGAACAACGAATTCACCCCGATTTTTGCAAGGCCCAGTTTCTTTGTATTCATTGTAGGTGTGTGCGTGTAGCATTGTTTATGAACATTGCAAGGCGTAGTTTTCACCGGCGTCTCTTCGTGGCTTCGCGAAGTTCCATCTAGATTTTTATGCTCGTCGATCCTATTAAGTTGCAATATACCTACTATCAGACGAATTTATTGCATCGATATTTCCAGTCTCAAATAGTTTCGTTCGCTAATTTTCCTAAAGAAACGTCTTACACAAACTATGTGTGTCTACGAGAGCTTCGTATAAATCTAATATATAAAATTCTCGTGTCACAGTTTTCGTTGCCATACTCCTCCGAAACGGCATGACCGATTTTGATGAAAATTTTGGTGCTTATCCGGTATCTATGAGAATCGGCCAACATCTATTTTTCATCCCCCTAAATGTTAGGGGTAGTCCACCCCTAAATTTTATTTTTTATTTTTTTGACCGATTTCAAAAATTCTTTCACCGTTAGAAAGCTACACTATTACTGATTAACATAGGCTACCTGCCCGCCCCGGCTTTGCACGGGTAGACAAAATATTTGATATAAAAGTCTACCCGTGCGAAGCCGGGGCGGGCCGCTAGTATAGTGTAAATTTGTGACAGTAAAACTATCGGAAATATCAATTGAAACTACTTGACTAAATATCAAATATGAATAGTGTTTCTTTATATGAAATTGTATTTCATTTTATGTACTGAAATACAAACTTTCATATTTAATATTTTTTACAAGTCAAAATCCCATATTATCAAAAATGAACAAGTCAAAATCAGGCGTTGCTCGATGAACAACCGGTATGCACGCACCACTAGGTATGTAATGAAGGCAATTATTAGCAAAGCCATTACAGAAAGACATAAATTAAAAGATTAAAATGCCGTTTACGCCCGACCAAAACCACTTTCGGACGCAGAGCAACGACGCTCTTCCAATAATAATCGAACTTATAAAACAATAAAACGACTCATTTATTTTTGCTTTTGCTTTCAAAAAGCTACACTAAAATATGAAAGTCCCGTTAATTCGTCCCTTGTTTTTAATTGACTGGGCTAATAGCAGTTTAAATTGACCCCGTTAGTGGTACCTTATTGTCCTGTGACAAGAGCGCAGAACAACGTTATTATAACTAGCTGCCCGCCCCGGCTTCGCACGGGTAGACAAACAGACTTTTTCAGGCAATTTTTTTATTTTTTATCTCCGAAAGCACCATCCTCCTACTTCAAGGAATATTGTAAACAAATAATTAGCGAAACCGGTTCAGCTGCTCTCGAGATTTGTGCTTAGCAACACATTCCCGGCTTCGCACGAACAGACATTTATTTTGTTTACTCGTGCGAAGCCGGGGCTGGCTTACTATGTTACTCAGTGATAATGTAGCTTTCTAACGGTGAAAGAATTTTTGAAATCGCTCCATTAGTTTCGGAGCCTATTCAATACAAACCCACAAAAATACAAATCTTTCCTCTTTATAATATTTTAGTATTAGTATTAGTATAGTTATAGAGTATACGATAAGTTTAAGACTCATGTCAAAAGAGTTTTGATAAATAAAGCCTATTATAAAATTAATGATTATGTAAATGATAAAAATGCTTGGAATATATAGACTCACTCTGCACAAGTGGCTCCCCGCTCCTGGTAATTGTAATAGTTGGAATATGTATTTCATGAAAGCAGTGACAAAACCAACTTGGTAGCTTTCATTTTGATATTTGTAATTTCATACCAATGTCTAGAAGAATTTTGTTACAAATTGTTATATAATGATTGTTAAATGCAAAAAAAGACAGAGCACTGAGTTTCTTGCCGGTTCTTCTCAGGTGGCTTTTTTTCCGAACCGGTGGTAATTTAGACCTTCATAAGAGCCTTATTAGGGCCTAAACTGAATAAATGATTTTTGATTTTTGATTTTTTGATTTTTTGATATAGATTATAGTAAAATAGTAATAGTATATAGTATAGTATATAGAGTATAGATATAGATATACATATAGATATACACTTCGATAACATACAAGTGAACAATATAAGAAATATAATTTCTTCAATTCTACCATTTACTAACGTACGTAATTTTTCTTTCGTTTAGCTAATTTATCAAAGAAACCTTAAAAGCATTGATCTAAGTAATTAATTATGACTTATGGTTTTATATTCCTTTTCACGTCATATTTAACGAAATGGTAAACAAATTAAGATTTACATTCGCAGATAACTGAGAGTTCTTTTTCTAAGAGTTCTTGAAAGCTAGATGTGCGGGATATCAGAGCTGAGTTTTAATGGGCACAAATCGCGTAGTGCATCGGAAAGTACGAGTTTATTTGAAATCACTTCCAGAACATTCTAGTGGTTTCACTTGATAGGATCCTTCCGATGCGCTGTACGACGGTTTTCCTTTATAATCCGAGTTTAAAAAGAAATACCCGTTTCGGGAACATATGCATTACTACATATAGGATATACTGTACTGTACTGTAACATTTTGAGTTTTTTCGGAGTTTTCCTATGCTCTCCAAGGCTCTTGTCATGTAAAATATTATCATGTAATAAAATAATCTTGAATGTTACTTGTACAAGGATTCGTATTAATGTCACTTGACATAACTTCTCTTTATAATAATATCGAGTTTACAAATTACGCATTCAGTAAGCTTTCAAACTAGCTTTTTTGACAGAAAGTCGTTAATAAGAGATTTTCGGTGCCTTATTCCATGGTACAGATTTGAATAGTCCAATTAGGTAATATTTACTACTACCCGCTTTCAGGTAAACTTTCCGAACTGCACGAAAACTGAGATAAGAGTTGGAACGAAGTCGAGATGTGCTTTATGAAAGTTTATCAAAGACCGGCCAAGAAGAAGTACGACTCGCGTCGGTGTGGTTCCGTTCATAATTTCAACAAACTAATATAAAAGAAGAAAATGAGGGAAAAAAATATTTGTACCGAGATTCTTGTTTAAAAAATCCCTTGTACGGCAAATAGTTAAAAGTAAGAATGATGAGAGCAATTATTCATTTTGTCCAAGAATCAAAAAGCCAGGCTTTCTAACATATATCCTATTTAACAGATTTTGTCTACCCTAAACACTATATATCTATGCCTAAAACGTCATATCTGCAGCTAACTAGTTCACCCTTGGAATAAGGACTTAAAATCCTTATTCTAAGAGTTCACAGAATTAATTAATACTCTGCGTGTAGAAGTAAAATAGGTACTTTTCAGAAGACTGATGCACTGAACCTGTCCAGGCGCTGGTCTGGTTAATAAGCTAATTAATTGTTCTATTCGCTGAATGTGAGCTATGTTTGAATGTACCAGATGGAGTTTCTTAGAAGAGCTTGAAGTAGTTTTGGATACAAGTGAAAATTACATCCACGTTTACTAAAATTCCCTTCTTTTCTTATTGTGATTGGACTCTAGCTTATCTTACTGAGATAAATAGGTGATGCGTTGCTAATGTTGCCTCATTTTTTTTCTAAATTAGGTAGTAGTCAATGTAATAAGCTGAAAAGAAACATTGTTTTTGTCAGATAGCCTACACGTTTCCAAGTAGGTACAGCAACTGTAATCGCATGTTTGTATAGTAACTTTTTTATACTAAGTCGATCAAACAAACCTATATTCATTCCATGTGACTGTATTTGGTATGCGACATTACAAAAATTGTATACATGTCTATGGATATATGGAAGTTTGTTGTAAGTATACGTACATCGGTACGTTTGGCTTGGACGCAAACGTTGATATTTGATACAAGGTGGCATACGAAGACGACATATTAAACTGAAGTGCTTATTTATTTTAGGATTTCCAACTAGAAACACCTCAAAAAAAAACTTTAAGCTAGACAGAAGTACAAAAGCATTACGTTTCCTCAATTATAGGAAATCACAGCATTCGTAAAATACAATTATTTCGATAAATAGTGCACTAATAAAATAAAAAAGGCAAAAGCTAAAGCGAAACTAAGGAGACACACAGCTCGAGTTGAAACAGTGACGATTCCATGCCGATTTGAAATCCTACATGTGTGTTATGACGTTTCGACGACATATCCCTTTAAACGTGTGGGTTACACGTGGGTTACACGTTTCATAATTAGATTTAAGTTGTTTATATTACTTAGGAAATGGGTATTTCGGTATATTTATTCGCTATGGGTCTCGTCTCAAACGGCACTTTTTTCGTAGCTGAGGTCCTGTTACTTAATTGTTTTAAAATCTTTGGATCTATAGTCCCTTTAAGCTTGTAAGTGTAGTTGCTATAAAATACAAATTAATAAATATATTGTTTTGCTTTCTGATAGAATTGAAGCCACATTAGGTAACGAGATGAAAATGCATATTTGCCGTAGATGGGAAGTGCCCCAATATGCATCTGACTGAAGCAAGCGCTTGCATTCTCTTGGCTGAAACACTGATTGTGTTTAGTTTGGTAGAAGCGTAGATTCGTAGTTATATTATTAGCTAGAACAAAGCGAAAGAGGTTTGTAAACAAGGTAGGGTAAATGACGCTGTATACTCACTGCCCGCCCCATTAATTTAAATTAAGTTAATTTGTTATTCACAAAATGTTACGTAGTTAATTTCATGTTGCAATGAGCAACATGTGACAGATGTTACTGTTCTGTAATCACCTGCTACCGAATGCTGTCCTATTTTTTAAGCAAGTGCCCACAGGGCCAAGGCTCACGATAAAATGGTTATCCGTCACATTAAACCAGCAAGTAGTAATTTCTTTGTAACAGTTTAAATAACTTAATTTATCCTCACTAAAATACTTGCTAACAACCATATCACGAGTGTCGTGAGTAGTGAATCCACCCAAACGCTTTTCAAGTAACTTTGCTTAAAGTTCCTTGAAGCTTTGGAAGGATATTGCATGCCTCGGGAACATGTCAAACACACGGGTGGCGTGCATTTGAGCATTACATCTTGTTTATGTTACCAAGTTTAAAATAACGCTATCGACAAACTGCGATACATTTAATTTAAAAAGTTATCTATAATAATTAATGTAGGAACAACATTAAATTTGCCCACGGGGTCCGAATAAGTGATTAAAGAATAATAGTGATAATGATTTATTTTTTAATATAGGTACACCAACAATACAACATATTGTAACATTACACTAAGATATTGTTATAATCACATTTCTGATATTTCTATCATTTAGAGGCGTACACAACATTCGCAAAAGGGAAGTCACCTAGTACACTGAACTTGTCTACTCTGAACAATCAATGTTATAGAACTTATTATAGAAAAAATATTATATTATATATTATTATAGAAAAGCAATAAATTTAACCTAGAAAATTTGCATAACAATTTGAGCGAGTGAGTGAATAATTTTAGAAGTAACATAAATAATAATTACAAGACTAATAAACAACAAACTTAAAATTAAGATTAAATCTGTTATTTGAGGAACAGGAATAGAATTTAAATAAACTGTAATAATTTATATGTTATAATAATTATATAGAACTACTTCTATTTGAATTGGGTATATATTTACTATACGTATAATATTTATATATTATTTTATTTATTTTTTATATATTCTTTATTTTGAGTTATGCAAAGCCTCTTTCACGTTTGTTTTGAATTGGCGGAGCGGGAGGTGGAATATATCCAGTTTAGCAGAATACCCGCAGATATGATTGTATTCTGAGCCCATTCGTATAAGTGGTGAGCCCATACGTAATGATGCTCGGACATTATATAGCTAGCGCTAATCAAATCAAATAGATAGCTACTGATAAAATAATTATACAAACATATTTAATACACACCTAACGCGCAGGCACGGCAAACAGTAGTGTTTACCACATAAATGTGTGCCTCGACTGGATCGAACCTAGCGTATATGTTAGTTAGGTATACTATCCCCTAGGCCAATGATGTTGTTTACGCAATGCATAAACCGTTCTACAGTTTTAGAAGAAGATATGCAAGCAGATTTATTTATTTATTTATTTAATTGAAATATAAGTTTACATTATTATGCCAAAACATTTACATTCTAAATTAACAAACTTATTATAATATATTAATAAAAACCTTATAAACTATTTAAAAAAGAAAACAAATTATAATATATTACGCTTGGTGGATCATGGAAGATATCTAAATCTGTGCGCTGAGTGAGTAGGGAGTTGAGCAGTTTAACAGCTCTAGGTGTCGGTGCCGCGGCGGCCCGCCGCGTGCGCACCCCGCTCGGCTCCGCGAACAGTCTCCGGCGGCGACGAGGCCCGGCCAAGTGCTCGCCACTCACTAGGAACCTACGTGGGACTGCTGCCTGACCCACGCGCTCTAGACTAGACGGATTGTCAATTTTGTTTGTCAAGAGATGGTAGTAATGGATCAGGAGCTGTAACTTACGTATCAGCTCCAATGTTTCCAGTCCTACCATCCCTGTGACAAACATAGAGGGGTAAAGGTAGGGATAATATCCGTGCATTTTTTTATATAAGAATCGGGCAAATTTTCTTTGGACTCTTTCAATCATTAAGCTATACTTATCTTCGTGAGGGTCCCACACCAAGGCATTGTATACTAGCTTGCTACGCACAAAAGCTTTGTACAATGTGAGCGCCACTCTACATCCATTGAAGCTTGATGAAACTCGAATTACAAAACCCAAAACTTTATTCGCATTTTTACATATTTTTTCTATATGCTGCCGAAAGTCAAGTCTAGAGTCTAATGTCACTCCTAAATCACGTATTTGATCCACACGCACTAGCGGAACACCGGATATGTGGTAAATAAAATGTAAAGGGTTACGTTTTCGTATATATTTTTATTACAGATATTTTTTTTCTTCCGACTGATTATTATAAAAATCTATTGTCCTATAAGCTATAAGGTTTTTAATTAATCATAATATTCATCAACAGTGTAGTCGAACAAAATGTAACAATTAATAGTTCCATGCTAAAACCCAAAACGTAGATTCTACAGTTCCTAACTCTTCTCTACTCGGAGTAAGAACTCCTTGCAAAGAGGTATTGTGTTCATTCTGAAATGAGACATTTTCACCCCTAGCGCTTTTAATCAACATCTCGTGCTTTGTCTGAGATATCTTAGACAGGTTTTTACGTAAATAATGAAAAAACAAATAGATAGCACACGAACATTTCACACTGTACGTAGTGCGTGGAAGTGTGTTTACAAATACTTTGTTCGCTAAGCCGAGCTTAATGTTAGTATCTAATAGTAAACGCTTCGGATTGGTGTTAGTCAGAATATACACAACAAGTAACAGTCGGCGGAGAGTATTCTTTAAAGTGAAAGATTTGAATTACCTAATTACACTTTACTAATTACTCTTGCTTGCGACTCGGTGCAATTAATGTCGGGGCAAAACTTCATTTTAATGGGTTACTAAGATTTACTGACGTTTGGATTTGATTGGGAAACAAACAAGCTTTATCGTGACTTTTTGTATTATCTATTTATTATTACAGTAGGATGTCTCTGTATTACTAGACCAAGTCACACATTGCATCTATATTATCTGCTCGTATCAATCCTTGATGATCTGTTGCTGGCACAGGTCATATAGTACCATCAAGTTGGTTCATTGCCTGACCTTCTAGCTTCGGTACTTCTAATCAAGCTAGTTCACCTCACATATCTTATGTAGCCGAAAGCTAAAGAGCCTTGCCCTCCAATACTTTCTAAAAAAAGGTGAAATCGCGTGGCATAATTTAAAGCTGACCGAGCCAGCAGCTGCCAGCACTGAAGTAACCAATAAAATTAGGCAGTGGATGCGTGCGCACGCTCTGACACTTCAAAGCCCAACAAGTTACAAGGCAGCTGCAACCTACCCACTTATACCCAAAAAAGTGGTCAAATCAGAACGCTCTAACCGGCATGATCCCGTATAACTGACTTCATCAACTTGTGGGTTTGTTCGACTAGATACGCTTTAGAGCCACTCATTTGGAAATCAAAATCCATTCTCAATAAAATGTTAGACGCAACCGAACCGCTTGAGACTCAATAGGTAGTAAGAATTTATGAGTGGGTGCATACGCGGTCATTTATTTTACCGTGGGTAATCTTTGTAGGTAGGTATATCTTTCTTAAATAATGCTATGTCTTTTATACTTACATGTAACATAGCATTACTTTTAGTGTGAATAAACAGTAATTGATAACAAATACAAGTACACGCAACTGCCTGTCGAAACTTATTTGGTAGGTACGTTCATATAATATTTCTATCGGAGTTAGACATCACCTTTACTGGAAGTTTTGATTAATTACTGGAAGATTGTTCGTCGTTTAATTAGCACATTTTAAGATTCCTTACCGAAATATTCTTAATATATTTTTGCAGTACTCGGTTCTTTATAAAAACAATATATTTAAATGACGTTAGTACCAAAATGTTTATATGGTAATAGTCTGTAAAAGTGTTGTTTTTTACTGCATCTAATTTATAAGCCAACATGAAATATGACTACACGTATGCGGTCTCCTAAAAATAATTGGGCACAGGCACAATCGAATGTCCTCTACCTGAACCACCAATTTGGGACCCTTAATGGTTACTCTGGCATGCTGTTAAAATACTCTCGACGCGTGTTCATTTACTGCCGTAAAATATTTTTAATTAGTTAAGATGTACTGGCAAAATGAACAAATAATGTTTTTCAACATCACGTTAATGATCCTACTAATAGGTATAATTAATGCGATATATTTTGTTAGTTTATCAATCACGCAAAAACGACGATACACATTTTAATAAAAATGTATTCTAATGCTAACTTAGATTACTAATTAAAAGCTTAGGTTTTTTTATATTTTTTTTCAAAAATATTCTTAGTTACAGGCTTACACTACTTTTTATATTATACTTACACTACTTTTTATATTATACTTTTATGTCAGTTGACTTTTCATCTTGCTCAAAAATATGTAGTTTTATTTTCCATTATAATCTTATTTTAATCAATCAGCCAAACTGAAGGCAACCAATATGCTAAAGATAAACGGCATTGTGGTTACAATTAAAATTTCTGAAATCCATCCCTGAAAGAATAAAACGCAGTATATTTTTTTGTAGAATTCCCGCGGATATTCGCAAAGCGGCCAATTAACGGTAAACATGAGTAGTAGGTAAGGTACGACTAAAGAATGAAAAATACTGGGGAGATATAAAAATATTTCTGTTCACTTGATGAGTCCTATTAAACTAGAAGAGGCTCTAAGCCTTTCTTTGTGATCGTAACGAGGTTGAAAAATTCTTTATTCAGTTGTGGACTCAATAAGGCACTTTAGTCTTTGAATCTCTCTAGAAAATCCGCATAGAAAATAGCTTGCCGAGCAAAATAAAAAAAAATACCACGTGCGAGTTGGAGTCGCACAAAAAGATTTCCTTACTAAACACACAATAGGCTAAAACACGAACTTAATTTTGCCGTTCGATACCTAGACACGATTATTGCACCAAACGCAAAATATAAGTTGATAATAGCTCAGAGTAGATAATATACTACGTACAAATAATAGTCAATCGGTCTTTTTGTTATAAAAATAGCAATACACACTCTATGAGCATTTAAAGCGTCTACTTGTTGCCATTAATGAGATTTGAACTGTTTACCAATTACGGATCATGACATGAGATACAGCCCGTTGACAGACCGTAGGACGGACAGCGAAATCTTAGTAATTAGTATTCCGTTGGTTACCCTTCGGGTACGGAACCCTAAGAATTAAGAAGGAATTAAGTAGTTAAATCATGTTCACTGTGAAGTTACCATTGAGTGTTCACTGATTGTAAGGGTCCTCGAGTGTCCATTGTTACTAGATTTCATTTTTGTAATTTCTGCAGTATAAATCTACTTTATGTACATCAGCCACGATATTGTTTAGTAGCCCATTTTTACTACGAGTGACCAATTAAAATTCCATCTAAATTAATTGCGACTTCTCTTTGCCACAATGCTTTCATGATTGCTTGGTTGTAACGACCATTTTGGTAGCTTTTACTTATGTGCATATATATGTGTTATTCTCAAGTATTTTACTTCCTGGAGTTCTGATGTTTCTCATAATAACTTTAGATCAGAGGTGATTTGCGGCGAATCGGTCACTAAATTGAAAGTTCACGGAGTACGAAGAAACTATAAAAAAACCTCTTATGATACAATTTACAAGACACTAAAGAATTCTTATAACTGTTTTTCATCAATACTCGTTACGAAATTCTTAAGTATAGCTCGAAATAATGATTCTTTCCATCCCGGGACTTATGTCTGCTTTCCCGTTGGATACGGGATTGAGAAAAGAAAGACGCAGCTGGAAAAGCATTAGTCGGAGCTTAAAAATATGTTTTTACATACCAACGTCTGGTTATATTAAATTATAATACATTTAAAAACTTTTTGATTTCATGTTAGGAGATTAATTGCCTCAGGAAGTAACAAGGCTTTGCCATTATTTTTATTAATGTTTTACAACAGGGATTTTATGGGCGCAAATGCCGCAATTATGCAAAAATTGGTAACGAAAATTTTACTTAGATACTATTAAAAGCAAAAGCAAAATCTTGAAAGAGCTTTGGCGAACACGAGTAAACCTAGTGACGATTCACGTGTACCTACCTATAAACCGAACTATGTACTTTGCCACATCAACAAAATTAAGTAAATGACATAAGAACGGGTCTTTACGCGATATTAACAGTGATACAACAAGTTTCAATGGCCTTCAATATAATAAGTGGTATAAAAAAATTAAGAGTGAAGCTGTGAATCCTATCGAGATATAGGTTGACACACCTACGTATGATGTCTAAACTATGAATTTATTCTTCAATAGTGATAGTGATGAGACGAGAAGAAACGACCTGTTGTGTTATTCTAAAAAGGTGTAACTCCATAATCATTAAATTATTATGGTTAATAACTTATGAGATCGCTACACTTGTCATGTCGTCGTCGTGTCGTGTGCTTTGATTATATGTCGTGTGTTGTGATTGTTTGGTAAAAGACGTGAATCATTTTGGAGAACATGAAACTCTAATAATACCACCAAGTATAAATGGGAACACCGATGGATTGTACATATAAGTACTTTAGTCTCATTAACGTAGTTTCGTTAGCTACATTTCTTGTTTTGTCTTTGATTATATACTTGCTACAGTGCCCTTTGAACCGGAACACTAAAAATTTTAACCACTCCTCTGCAGCCAATTTTTGGCAGAATATCTGACACATATCTCTGCTCGCTATCTTGAAAGAATTACTGACTACGAGTGCAAATTGAAATTTTTCGAAGTATAAATTCCTCAGTAATCATTAATATTGCCCATGCATATGTAGGTACTAGATTTTTAATTTGCGCAAAGAATGGCAACGCTTTACTGTACCTACAAGTCACGTCCTGCGTTAGAGTATGCAACGACTTTAAAATAAGCTTTTTTTAAACTTTCATCTCGGGCTAAGCCTTGTTTGTACTGAACATAATTATTATGATTTCAATGTTATGACTATCAGGACGTTCCCAGATGTGCTCTAACAATGAGACAGTGTTACAAAAAGGCGAAAGTAGCGCGGCGTATGGCTTGCCGGCGCCGGCAGGCGTCTGGTGCAAGCTGTCCGACATCTGTCTTGTGCTCGGAGCAAAAGGCTCGGAGGTAGCATAGTAGCGCACGGGCCTCGGATATACAGGATGAGCTGTTTATTAAATTAATCAAAAACCTAAGGCAACCAATCAACTAGAAAGAGTAAAGACCATTTCGATAATGCGTAGCGGTTGTATTCTCTTGGAATAATGTTGCATCCTGGTGGTATCCATGTCTTTATTTGTGAGTAAAGAACGATTATCGTGGAATGCATAAGTATTATGTCGGTCGAATCACAGTATTTAATTATTTTATTTGTCTGGATATATAAAGGTTAAAATTATAAAAGTATAAAGGTCTAAAAATATATGTTGAAACTTATTTATTTGGGATTAAGAAATGCTTAAGAAAACCTTTAATTTCGCATTCAATATTACTTAGTTACAAATTTGCCTTAGTGCTATTACAGTTCGCTCAGCCTTTGACTTCACAGCATACCATAGCTCATTTTAATTAAGTTTATTATATCAAAGCAAAATCTTACAACACAGCGCAGCCCGCTATCGTCGGAAGATGAGCATAGTGCAGGAAAAGTCAGTACCTCTTCTATCCCACTAATATTAAAATTAATAACCACTTAGCTTGAGTTCAGCTTCTTTAAACTAGGATAAAAGCTTGACTTGAAAATAATATGTTCAATATTAACCTTAGACCAAACCGTTGAGAAATAAACATGAATTTTGATAAGAAACACGAACATGTTGCAAAACCTACGTTGTATTCTACTGGGCCTGAACTTGTTATGAATTATTTAAATGTTTAGAAGCTATTTTCCTAAAACTGTAATATTCCTGTCAAGTAACATTTTGGCGGGTTCTTACAATGTTTAGTAAGTAGGTATTTATTATTTAGTGCCCAATATGATCGCGATATGACATATTATACGGATGAGTTTTAAATAGTTGTATGTTGTTGATGTCAACAAAAAAATATCAATTATACAAATCATATGCCTAATTCCTAAAAAACATTGATAACTATAATGAACCTGTACGGTATCGACAGCTTACTCATGACTATTTTTTTTATGATGGCAGCATGATACATGTCAAAGTAATGTCAAACAAAACCATCTATCTTAAACGAACTTTTAAAACAAACAGTATTCCGCAAACTATTTGTGTTCAAGAAATCATGACAATGATACTAAAATTATATGTTTAGAAAGGCGTAGAAAAGTGTCGATTTTTTTTGGATGAACACCATAAATTAAAATTCTACTTTTTAATATTATTAATCTGCATTTAGTATTTATGTTATCTACTCTGAGGTATAAATCATCAAAACTTTATTGGTAAGTTTCTGAATGGAAACAAACACGAAATGACCACGGTGCACCAGTTGCGGAACACTGTTTTAAAATGTTGACAAAATTGTGGCAACCCTGCAGAAACCATTTCATTCATAAAGAAGTTGAACTACCTATACTTAATGAAAACGATTCACACGATATTCACAACGCGCGAAAATGGTATTAACTATTTTGTCTTTGCCTATTTAATTAAGGATAGTGAGTCGGGAAAGATATCGCGCCGTTCGATCGAGACCAACCTGTATATCGGTATCGGGCAAGATCACGGCGGCACCTGCGCACGCGCACCTGCCGCCTCTGATTCGCCAAAAACGAACACTCGGTCCCATCACCTGCCGCGTATTGATACCTCTGTTTTCGACTATCCATAATTTATGCTTCACATCAAATACTCTATAATTAAGATGTCAGGCAGTTGCATTACTTGCTTCGATATAAACTGCTACATACTGATTCTCTGTATTCTATGACAAGCAGAAATTAAGCTACTTAGGTTTACTTTACATGCTCCGAAGAAACTATAGGTAAATGTTTAAACCAAGTTGGTCTATCCTACACTTGAAATCCCAATGAAGTTTATTAAAAACTCAGGCAGACTGCTTCCCAATATTAGATCACTGGAGTCATTTTTATGTTTGTCAAACTTGGGACTCCATTAATATTTTATTAAATACAAAACAAAACCCAATTGTGTCAACTCAAACTTGCAATGTACGCAGTAAGTCTTAATTTCGTCTATTAGTGAAAAAAATAATCATATCTATTACCTCCTATTACGTTCTAGTGGCGCCATCTGTACCAAACCAACGCAATAATGGCCGAGAATTTAACGGTACCCTATTGGAGTGAGTTAATTACCTTGAAATATTATTTGCACGTAGTATATTATCTACTACGTTGTATATTTTATCTACTCTGAGCTATTACTCACTAGTAGCGACATCTGTAGCAAATCAACGCAATAAAATACTGCAATGAAATGAACCAAAATAATCTAAGTAAGAAAACATGAAATGTACGTTGCAAGAAAGCATATTCTTCAACCTGTATTCTTCATAGATGGCTGCTAAAGAATACATAGATCGTATGGTTTGATGTGTAAATGACCCACTAATCTACTATATAAAAATAAGTCGGGTTTTCCTTCCTGCCACTATAACTCCAGAACGCACGAGCCGATTTCCACGGTTAGGCATTCGTTGGAAAGGTCTCGGGCTCCGTGAGGTTTATGGCAAAGAAAATTCAGGATTTTTTTTCTATCCCGGGAAAATGTTAAGTTCCTCTGGGAGTCTAAGCACAACGCGGACGGAGTCGCGGGCAGAAGCTAGTTACTTATAAGTTCACTCGATTTATGAGGTCGAATTTTGATATTATTACGGTCTCAGTTAATTAAAGGACACTAAAGGAGCAAATAAACACATACACTGATTTGAACATTAACTTTTATTATTCTTATAAATAGGACGGTGGACATATCACGACTGCCTAAAATTACAATACATCTTTATTCGAGAGATCAAATCTTTGTAGGTGTAGTACATTGTAATTACTGGCGTCTTTTAGACTGAGCAGTAGCGCGAGCAACTGCAGTAATTTGCGACAAAATTGATGATGTGCCATTGCAAGTCAACATTCTTCAATGATATTTGAGTAATTGTTGAAAATGTAATACCTAGGAATCTTTTAAAGAGAGCACATAACTAAAGGCACATTTTCCTGGCAAATGTATCATTTAATATGCTAATACCTACAGGCAAGGTGGCCATAAAAAATATTATAAGCCATACTATAAGCCTAATAAAACTAAAAACACAGTTATAACAATCATATTCATACTATATACACAGATTTTAGAAACACACAGGACGGAATATTCACAAAATGAATTTTCATTTATGTCAATATAAGTAGGTACAACTGGTAAAAGGGGAGAGAAGCCTTTACCCAGCCGTGGGACAGCAACGGCTAGATATAATAGAATAGAAGTAAGTACACAATATTATGCATCTTGTTAACTTTTACGTCAAAATTACAAAGTCTATCTAGATCTAATATATAAAATTCTCGTGTCACAGTTTTCGTTGCCATACTCCTCCGAAACGGCCTGACCGATTTTGATGAATTTTTTTGTGCTTATCCGGTATCTATGAGAATCGGCCAACATCTATTTTTCATCCCCCTAAATGTTAGGGGTAGTCCACCCCTAAATTTATTTTTTAGACCGATTTCAAAAATTCTTTCACCGTTAGAAAGCTACATCATTACTGAGTAACATAGGCTATATATTATACTAGCTTCCCGCCCCGGCTTTGCACGGGTAGACAAAATATTTGATATAAAAGTCTACCCGTGCGAAGCCGGGGCGGGCCGCTAGTAATAATTTATATTTGGTCCCGACTACCTGAATTTTCGGACAGAATGCTGTTTTGGCGATAGACTTTGGTAAATAGGTAGCTTCTAGCTCAAACCAAACAGAATCAACATGTTACGAACCACTTTTGATCACCCGAGTCCCAGACCCAGGCCTTTTCCCAATAATTAACCAAGCCTAACCAAGCCCAACGTAATGATTGTCGACTTATGATTAGTCATTATATTATCTACTCTGAGGTCATAAGGGATATATTATTTCACCTAGCCTTAATCCATTATGTGATGAGCCTGAACAGTCTGGTTCCCTTTCAAGTGGTGACGCAGTATCTAATCTCGTAAGTAGCCGTTACAATCATTGAATAATTCGCTTACTAGGCCAACTATGTGCTAGCTAAGCAAACTATGCACCTCAGAACTCGCAATGGACTTCCTAACGGACATTGACTTACGGGACTCCATAAACGACGATTTAAAAGCTAATAAAATAGATGCAAAGAAAAAAGATGCCAAAAGCTAGAAATAAAAAGATTGCTCACGTGAATGCTACTCCGTTCACATATATCTATTTATAATGCAACATATACTTGGCTGACGCTGACGGCGCGGCGGCTCCATTAACTGAGAAAACTGTTCAACGGACCGGAGACAGATAGAGAAGCACAGATTCATAGCAACCGAGACGTTTCCAAGAAAATTTTACCCCAGACAATTATAACAACAAAACAAATCCTATCCAAATATTTAACAACTTCTTCACGAGACATGTATGGAGATTCATTATGATGGGACTAAATCCATTACCTAATATAGAATATTACTGGTCAACTGGTCCGCTCTATAATAACTCCGAGATATCAAAGTATACATGCTGAATAATTAGGAAAATAACCGAAAACCTACATTTTAATGGCAATTCTCTTTTATTTTCAGTTATTAATATTTTTATTTTATGTACACTGCTATCTAACACAACCCTTGAACTTACTCTTAAACCAGGTTAACTTGATTGTTTGTACTGCCCGATTAAAGGATCTATTCTACTCCCGATATTTCTACATAGTAAAAACAATTGCTTGACCTATGATATAACAGAAAGTCATTCTCAACGTACCCAGCCCAGCGGATGGGTGAGCTTCGTAGACGATAATTGAACACTTGTTGCATAGCTTCACCGCCAAGAGTGATTACTTGGGCTTCCTGGCGTGGATGTGGAGTCGTTGAACAGGGAATCCTCCGCGTCTTCTTCATCCGCACGCGGATCGTCCGCAGGGTGTCGACAGAAAGGACAGTGACCTTTCGTTACTAGTTGGATCTCGTAGTCTTCTAAGTAGAATAACTGTAAAATATTATTTGTAAATAGTTTAGCCGTAATATTCTAAAAGATTAATCAACACAGGCTCAATGACGTGAAACCTAATTATAATACACATGAGTGAAAGAGAGGTAGGGCGAATCGGGACCTCCCGTGGGTTTTCCCATTAATATTGGAGCCGGTGATCAGGATCAGATCAGGTGGGCCGTTATCGGTTCATATTATGTTGTGTGAAGTAGAGGCATTGTAGTGGAGTTCTCGTCGGCAGCACGCATGTGTCGCAGCGACCATAGTTTAAGGTAACCGCTTCCCATCAGGCGGGCCATTGTTTGCTACCTATGTAGCAAACATAGGGGTATAAAAATAGTGTGTGTGGTTCTAACTTGTTGGCAGTGCGGGCAGACGGCGGCAGGCAGTTCTGGCAGCATGTTCCGGTAGAGCAGCGGGCGCAGGTGAGGCCGCCTCACCGTCACCACGCTCGCCGCGCTCAGCCGTAGCAACGCGCCTCGGCTGCACACCACTACGCCATCCTCTTCCTCCTACACACACACACACACGCAAACATACACACGCTATGCATTCGACACGATAACAACCGTTTTTAACAAGCTTTCTTGTTATACATAAAATAGAACTTAAACTACCTACTTGTAGATTAAAGAATTGACCTTAACTAGAATGACGCGCGAACGTGAAGATAATTTATTTTACTGGTTTATTTAGTTGCATCAACGAAGTGAACATTTACACATTCTAACAATAGACAAAATTTGGCACATGACTCATGTCACCGCAATTATAGATACAAAAAGCAATGCACAAAAAATGTAACAGCGATGATAATAATAATGTTGATTTAATAAAAATAGTTTTGTTTTATTAGGGAGTTTCCTTAAAGCCCGGAGGACATAATAACCTGTGCAGGTAGCAGGAACATTATTCGAAAACGTAACTCGCGAAATGTCAAAATTGTCATACTAATTTTTAGTTCCACTTTTCACCGCCGCAGCGCTGTTCATTTTCCAATACAAAAATAGCCGAAGGCGATACGAAAACATTGTCGACAATGTTCCTGCTACCACTGCACGGCACTGATATATGACGCGGCGACGTACCTCATCCACTCTGTCCAAGAAGGGGTCTGCGGTGTCAACGTCGTGGGATATGGTGAGTACTTCGGCGCCTGAACTCTCGCTGTTGGCGGTGTCGGGGAGCGGAGTACGTTCTATCAAGTCCAACGCCTCTTCGTGGGTGATCCCCTCAGCCGGCTCGAACTGCACCAGTGGTAGCACCTCTACGGGTGGATTGTATCACACTATTAGGCAGAGACAAAGCTTACTACGAAAATTTCTGAAGCTACCAGGCGCATACAACGATACGGCCGGCCTAAGCCTATGCCTATGCACTTTTTTTTCACTAAGGTGGCAAATAATCATACATGCCCGCTTGATGGTAAACGGGTACAGCACATGCTGAGTTGGGACCGTCATAACGACACTATACATAATGTAGTGTCGTCTTCCTTTCGTATATGTTTATGTGTTCTTTTGAATAAATGATTTTTCTTTCTTTATTTCTACATAGAAATACATTGTGAAGGTCAGGATGAATACCATGTGTGGCGAGAGAGTGTACGAGCGCATGTCTGCAGTGGGGGCATTTGGCGGCGCAAAGGGGCGGCACATGGCGGCGACATCGCCAGCAGAGGGGCGCCACATCCTCATCACTGGCCTCGCTCGACCCTCCGGCGCGGTTCTTCACCATCAACAACTCAACACTCTCCTACAGAGTTACATTAACGCTCATTACTTATTAGTGGAAATCTAGCCGAGCAGATACTGGTTTCGATTATGTTGTACAAAATCCCTAAACTAATTTGACAGGACTAAAAATCTTGTTATCCGTTTCTCACGTGCGGAGATAAATAAGGATGGCAATACTTTTAGTCCTGTCAAATTAATTTAGTTTAGTGATTTTGTACAACAGAATGATTTACAGGGGCATCGAAAAATGTTTATAGCTTAATTGTTCATTACAATATGTCTCTTGGGTGAAGTGAGTATACTTTTTCCTTGTATAAAATTTTTAGTAAAGCACTTCATATGTAAGGGAACAAGCGGAATTATCATTTTAACAGGAGGTAGTCATTTTGTGTCAAGAACTGTGTTCTACAGAACAACAACGTCCAAAACACAATTAGTAAAATATTAAAATAACTTATGTAACTAACCTGAAACTTTTGCGGTATTTGAAGCCCCAAAAGTTTGTCCAACATTTGGCGCGCCAGATAGTGTGCATTCAGTGCCTTTGCCTGTTTGGCTAAGCAAAGGTATAAACAGCTGGGCTTTATTATTAAAGAAAATATCAATAAAATTATGTTTTGTGATGCAGCACTTCTTGCCGCTTAGATTCAATGTGAGCATTGAATCTAAGCGGCAAGAAGTCAGTCGTTGAAGAAATTACTCCACATTGCTCAAGTCATTCTTTTTCTCATTCGTCAAGGCGCCACCGTTCGTGACGTCGACCTGACGTGCAGATAGAGGATTTATCGGAAGATATAATCCTCAAGCACATCCTTATTTCATTTTTAGGTGCAGATAAACTAATAGTTATTTCGTAACGTACGATATGAATGGCCTCATAATAACGCCCGGATTTAAAGGTCTGGAGGCCGTGGGCACCAAAATGATGGAGGTTAATCATTTTCCAAATAAAATAGACAATACATAAATATATATATATAAAAGGAATAGTTATTTACATGTCGGAATTTTAAAGTTTTCATTGATGTGTATATTTGCTCTCGGTTCTTGTTTTCATGAAAGGGTACAAAAATGAAATACTTTTTATTTAAGCTTTACAAATATAAGATTTGTCGCCTGCAATAGCATGTTTCTGGAAAATTTTAATTGGAACAACAATATATCCCCTTAGTAGATTTGGCCGTCAGACGTCATACGGTATCATATTATGCGGTCATTGCAAAGCTCGCTCGTTTTTTTAAGGGACACCTGCAGCCACGTCGACCCCTCTTTTTAGGGGCGAAACTTGTACTTTCATGACGTGTGGTTTTGTTCCAAAGTTTTTAGTGTTACCAGTACCCATAACTGCCTATTTTATCGAAATCTTTTAATGGGGGCTCGGCATGAGTTCCCTATATAGAGTTAGGTAAAGGATACAATAGGGAGAGTCCCGGGGGCGGCGCGTCGATGTCGATGAGCGCGAGTGTGTACCGCGCGGCGTTGAGCAGCGCGTCGGGCTGACTCAGCGAGAAGGGCTCGTGCACGCACCGGTGCACCGCCTCGTACGCGTGATACGCGCGAGCCAACACCTCGTTGCGCTCGTACTCGCGGAGACTCTCCTCGCGGGTCATCCTAAGGATACGCACCAGATCTCTTACTCATTGTCCGAGTGTCACCCACGCACAATCAAATGAGCTCCCCTCCGTGGTTTTCCCAAAGGAGTACAGCATAGGGTTCTTCAAGAAGGGTGGGAAGAGATTTGTGAATGGTCAGCAATGCGCGAGTAATACCCCTGGTGTTGCAAGTGTCCATAGGCCACGGTAAACACTTTTTTACACAAAAAATATCATAAAAATCGGTCAACTCGTTTGTGAGGATATTATAGGTAAGGTGACCACCTAATAATAAATGGATCGGTTCTAGTTCCACCTCTAGTATAGATTTTTAAAGTGACTGCCATATCTTTACTAATTATAAAGAGAAACATTGATGATGAACAAACTCAAATCGAATGGACCGATTTAAAAAATATATTTCACTGACAGTAGGCTGTATTATCACTGATTAAAAAGTCTATAGTTTACATTGCTACGCGTACATAGTCGCGAAGAGAAATTTGATAAATATTACCAAATGACTAGTGAATTTTAATACTCACTGGCTGGTCGCCGCAGCCGCGGTGTCGAGGTACTGAGTGGCAAGGAGGTGGTGTAGATATCCAGCGTCGCCGAACCGCTCCTCGACAATTGCATTGCCGACTAGTATGGCGAACACTCGCATCGCCGTCGCGGTCTCACCAGCCATGTGGTATGCTAACAAACATATGACCAATTATTTATTTTACGGAGACTGAGATATGAAGCGTATTTCCCAGATCAGTTTAGAAGTACCTTTGCTCAACGAGGATACGCTGCGCTAGTAGTAATGCTGCTAGCACAGTGAGTCCTCATCAACAATAGGGTCTGCAACTCATTAGTGATATCCCTGGTATTGCTAGCGGCTATATGTTACGGTTACTGCTTACCATCAGGTGGGACGTATGCTTGTGTGCCACCTTAGTGATATAAAATAAACAAGGAAAAATGTTAGAGATCAAATAGTTTTCCACACCTTTTTGTGCCTCGACGAACTTGTTCTCGTGCGCCATGCGGTGCGCGTACGGCAGATACACCTCCCGCTTGCACTCTGCGTGCTCGCGCGCCAGAGAGAACGCGCGCGACCACTCCCCGGCCGCCACCGCCAACTGGGCCACTTTACTACACACAACGTACATCCTCATCATGCAGGTGGAACACGTGACACATTATTGTACACACGGAAACAAAGACACACGCAACACAATGGATGGAGTACTATCGCGGAAGAATCACGGCATTGCGCATCGCGAGTGCTCCTACAAGTATGTGTGTACCGACCACGCTTGCAACTTCCCTGCCTTATGGCGGCCTGGTTTATGTTTCTGTGATTGGCAGAGCGCGCATATGATGACTATTTACTTTTTAGGTACCCACTTAGTACGACGCTTGTGCACACGATATAACCTACTATATAGCTGTAATATGGCCTTTGTATGAAGTTATCTATTATTTCCTCAAAAGGTTACCACTGACCTAAAGGCATGTTACGATCTGCTACTATTCAGGATTGCCTCCAAAAACTCCCACAAGCATAACACTAAACATTTTAATGCAAAACTAACCGATCAACCTGATTATTCTCTTAGACTCGACACTGGCAAGAATAGTCCTTGATGAGGACTGATTGCCAAAGTTAAGAAGTAGCAGAAGGAGACCGACTATGTACATTATAGTATTATTCAAACAAAGTATTCTTCAAACATAATTATTCTTGCAGTTTCTTTACGACTGAGCATTATTATCTTTCTATATCTATACTACTTTTTTACCTATCTGTATCTATACTAATATTATAAAGAGGGAAGATTGGTATTTTTGACATTATCTGGAGTTTATAATTTAGGTATAGTTATTATGGATGAGGCATATCACCTGTAGTCCCCCAGTCGTTGGTACACGTCGGCGGCGGTGGCGGGCTCCCCGGCCGCCACTAGGGCTTCGGCCACGTACCGCAGAGACTCGCTCGAACCTTTGTCCAGTTTACGAGCTAGTTCTATCAACCTGTAACACACAAACACACGCATTGTCGAGACGAGACCGCTGGTCTAGTGGTTAGTATACCTGACTGCTACGCTAGAGGTCGCGGGTTCGATTCCCGCCAGGGCAAACATTTATGTGACAAATATGTTTGCCTTGCGTTTGGGTGTTTGGTATGTATTATAAGTATGTATTTACAAAAAAAAAAGTATATAAGTATTATATCAGCTACTGGTTCCCATAGTACAAGCTTTGCTTAGTTTGGGGCCAGATGGCGCTGTGTGATAATGTCCGAGCATTATTACTATTTTTATTATTGTGAAGAATAGAAGACACTAGGTAAAGTTCCTGCTAGAGTAGGAGCGCGCGTAAATCACGGTATCTGGACGCAATATGAATTGAAACGATCATCTGAACAGGCTTTTATGATGGTTGTCCATAAAGCGGGCTACACACAGTTTTAACTGTACTGTGGAACTAAAAATTAGTATGACAATTTCGAATACGTTGTCGACAATGTTCCTGCTACCGGCACTGAAGGTGTGTAGCCCGCTTAGCACGCCTTACGTACATGTCCCTGCGGCCGGTCTCCGCCATGAGGTGTGCGGCGCGGCGCACGTCCCCCGCGGCGAGGTACATCTCGGCGGCGGCGCGTGGCTCGTTCACGTGGCGCGCCCACTCCGCGCGCCTCCGCGCCAGCGCCGTCACGCCCTCGCCCTCGCTCACGTACTCCTACAATACCGTGTTAGCTACAAGTATCGTTGGACACACGACCACAATATTACAGTGCCCTTATTAGTAGCACATGACAATTACCTCGGTCTATATGCAACCGTCATACGGAATAGCCCATTGGTCCTACCACTTTTATAAGGAGAATCGGCACAGTAAAAAACTCTAACTAAAAACTATAAAGGACATCATTAATTTTAGTCCGAATCTAAAAGTGCCGTACCGGGGGACGAAAATCTAATTATAGGTACATTCTGTTAGAGCTTGTCCGTCTGAGCATTTATTACTATGGCGCCAAAGCTGTAGTACCATTGTCCTTGGTTTTATTTGAGCTCGAAAATCTTAGTTGGTTTCATATTGTTTTGTAAAAAATAAAAGTAAGAACTAATCAAAACAAATGAAATGTCCTGTCAAATTTATTTATAACATTTTGATGTTTTTTTAAATATGAACAAAGATAGTTTCGAACACATTTTCAGCATGGAAATCATTAATTTGTGAATTACAGGGTATTCCTTTACAATACAGGCAAACGCTACTCATATACACATAACAGAGGACAGTAACTGATTTGGTATGTGAGTGTGTAGGATGCAGTCAATTGCAGTCACCGATCCTCAGTTTAATGTAAGACAGCCATTGTTTTGAGCGCTCCATCTAATCCGTACCATAAGTATAGTTGTACATAATATTAATACATTTTTTTGTTAATAAAGTTTTCATAGTTTGTGTGTAATACCTGCGCCTTGTTGAACATCCTGAGGTCTATGTAGAGGTTGAGAGCGCGCTCGTCGCGGCCGACGGAGTGGAAGGAGCGCGCCGCGTCCGCGTACCGGCCGCGGTACGCCAACACCTCGCCACATATCACGCCGCGCTTCTCGCCGGCATCGAACCGCTCCTACGCAATACAAATCGGTGGATAGGAAAACTTCACAGGACAGGACAAATTCAAAACAGGACTTTGGTCGAAAATGAGTTTTATATACAGCAAGCAGATAGAGTTTTGGATTCTCTATAGATCTGTCTAGATTAACAGCCTATAGGAAGCTCACTTAATTTAAAAAATCTATTAATGAATTAAGAAGATTAAATCGAAGAAATTTTAAACATTGAGCAGCTCTGCTGAACAATTGGCTCAATGCTCCTTTATTTTTTTTTTTATTTTTTTTTATACCACTTAGGTGGCAAACAAGCATACGGCCCGCCTGATGGTAAGCGGTTACCGCAGCCTATGGACGCTTGCAACACCAGGGGTATCGCTCGCGCGTTGCCGACCCTAAACTAAATTTGTTTTTCGTTTCCACCATCAATTATACCATCTCAATAACACACATCTAGAGATAACACTCTATAGTCTAAAAATAGTTTGAATAGCAATACCATAACATGTGAAAATACTATCGAAAGCCGTGGAGGCCTAGCGACGCAGAAGTGCAGAGATAATTAACATAACGAGCTTTACCGTGAAGGAAAATAATATCTCGAAAAAACCTGCATACGTCTTAGAAGAAATTCAAGGATGTATGTAGTGTAGTGCCTAAGAGAAGGCGATGGACTCACCATCTGTCACGTTGACACCAAATTATCTTCGGTGGAAAGTGGGTGTTGTAACAACGCTGCGGGAACCCTTGTAGGGAGGCGTGAAGAAGACACTCAAACACCATTTATGTCGAAACTAAGTTATACACAGTGATCCCTACATTAGTGGAGATGGCGTACATAGCTATTGCTTTGTATTTTTTATAAGAATTTCATGTTTGGATTTCCCTACAATAATTTAAACCGCCCTAAACTTCTACTTATTGTGGCACTTTGTATGTATGGCAGAACAAATTACAGTACAGCAGTGTCACCCAACAAATTAGTGATGTAGTTTATAGCGGCAATGAAGCAGAAAGGATTTTTTCAATGTCTCATTCTTTATTTAACGTCAAGCAATACGCTAGTTTTCTCCATAAAACAAATTATGATAGTCCTAAAGCACTTATTAAGTGATTACAAGCACTTTAAGCTACAAGAGTACGGCCACCAGTAGCCCTGTACAGCACTATGCCGGTAAAAAGTAGAACTAAAAATAAGTATGAAAATTTTGACATTTTGCGAGTTATGTTTATTTACGTTATTCTTGCTCGGGTTTATGGTACCTGGAGGTGATCGATGAGTGTTAAGAAGATGATGTTTTCGCTCCGCTGGAACGCTTTCCTGGCGACCTCGAAGGCCAGCTCCTCTAGCGCCGCATAGCCGAGCCTCTCCCAGTCTAACGCAGTCACCCCAAGGCACGCAACTGAATACGCCTCGCTGGTACAAAAAGGTTGCTCAACCGATTGTTGCGTTGGATTTCATAACTCTTCCTCAAGAAATTCAAATCAGTTTGTTTGTCTGTTAGTTTCCCAAGCGAATACAACCGCTACGCTAGACTATTTTCTAGTTATTTGCAAATTGAAACAAACGCGCACCGATGAGTTGATATCAGAGACATGTATTCTTAATCAAAGGTTGATAGCAAATCGATACAAACGCGCGCCGATGAGTTTCTATTATTATTTATTTAATTATGTCCTAATGATTATAATTACTTGTTATTGTTATGTATTTACGCTATATAACATAGAAATAGAAGAAACAAAACAGAGTGAGTGAAACGGCGCCTAGTTTTCTCTGCCAACCCGAAAAGGACAGAGCGTGATTATGTGGATATATTTATAAACTATATTACATATCATCCGGCCAAGTCTCTCACGGGGTAGGCAGAGAGTACAGAGCGCCATTTCATAATGGTCTAAACTACCACCGGTTTAGAAAAAAAAAAAGCCCACCTGAGAAGAACCGACAACAAACTCTGTGCCCTGTATAAACAATGTTTAACAAAATCTTCTATATATAATTAGGTATTTACAAATATCAAACTGAAAGCTACAAAGTTGGCTTTGTCACTGCTATTATGTAATATTTTATGTAATAAATATTTTCAAATGTAATGGATCAATATTGAAAGCCGCATACGTACTTGAACATCATCTGCTGCACGTATTGATGCACGGCGTGCGACAGGGGCACGTTGATGGTCTGCATAGAGTTGGCTTGAAGGCAGAACACTCGCCCGCCCTGTCCACACACAACAGTACTAGCCCGGACACTGATTCCAATGTTCTTTTATAAACTACCACAAAAGTACATCTTCTATATTATAAAAAATAATCGCTCAATGTGTTACTAATCGCAAATCTCGAGAGCAGCTGAACCGATTTTGGTATTTATTTTTTAGAATATTTCTTGACGTACTAGGGTGGTTCTTACGGAGAAAAAAAAATCCTGAAATAGTCTAAAATCTGGTAGACAAAATATTTGATAAATGTCTACCCGTGCGAAGCCGGGGCGGGCAGCTTGTGTAAATATAGTTATGCTAACTCTAGAGCTGGCCAATGAATACTAAAATTTAAAAACAAAACTGAATGGAACCCATTTTTTATTACTATTTTGTCTCCATTTATACATTGTTGTATACCACTAAGGTGGCACACAAGCATACGGCCCACCTGACGGCAATACCAGGGGTATCACTAATGGGTTGCCAACCATGTTGTTGATGAGGACTCACTGTGCTAGCAGCAATACTACTGCCCAGCGTATCCTCGTGGAGTACTGGCAACCTTACCCAACACAGAAACAAATCGTCTCACCTCTCTAGTAGACAGCGTATAGTAAGTGCTTGATAAATATCAAGCTCACAATAAAGATGTACAAACGTATATGTGTCTACTTACATAGTTATTATTAGGCAAGTCATATCGAGTTACCTGAAATCCGACGACAGATCCGGCGAGTGGTTGGGTGGCAGGAGCGAACAGACCAGCCTTTATTGACAACAGACCACCCCCGGAGAGGCTGAGTAACTCGTCACACCACGAGTTCCAAGACACTGATGATACATTCTCCTCCTAATTGAAGCGAGGCAGGTCGTCATATGAATATTATGTGGAGCAGCCCAATTGCGGGCTACATCCACTTTTAAACCTTTTCCCTCCATAATGGTTAAAGAGGGCGATGGCTGCATTCGCGTCATACTTGTGCTGCTTGTGAAGGCTGGCCATTAAGCCTTTTTATTAACTACATAGCTTAGATTTTGAAATTCAAGCATAATATCCTTGTTGCTTTTTTTTACTTATCTATCTTTTTGTGATATATTCATGTTATCATAGATATCACGTTGGTAATAGAAATGTAAGATATATATTTTATTTGAAAGATTGATTTACATGCCGGATTCTTCTAAGCAAAAAAACCTTCCAAATCCGGTGGTAGATTCTCACGATTTGAATGTTCTTATGTGTAAAGTCTAGTCAGTTAAAGATGATTTTCAGTTTACCAACACAGCCTAGTGACTCGATCCCAGCTCATCACCATTCTTCTATACCAATATTATAAAGAGGAAAGATCGGTATTATTGTGTGTATGTTTGTATTGAATAGGCTCCAAAAATACTGGACTGATTTCAAAATTCTTTCACCTTTAGAAAGCTTCATTATCACTGAGTAACATAGGCTATATATTATACTAGCTGCCCACCCCGGCTTCGCACGCAAATATTTGATAAATGTCTACCCGTGCGAAGCCGGGGTGTTAGAGGTGAGTTGAAACTTACAGTGAACAGCAGTTCCCCGGTAGGCAGGCTGTACACCCGACACACGGACGTCTCGTCGACCACCGCGAGGCTGCTGCGCGAGGCGCTCACGTCTAGACATCGCACGCTCGCCGGCGTCTCTAATATCAACTTATAATTGTTTTTGCTCGGCTCCACTTGCCAGATCTTTAAAGAGAATTGATTTATGTTATTAAAAAAACTGTCAACTGTACCACAAGGTGGTATATTATGCCGGTATCTATCTAATGAATCCCTATTTCCCTTGGTCACGGCATCACGCGTGAACGGCTAGACCGATTTAGATTCTATTTTATTTTTTGTGTTTGTGATTGTAAGTAAGGTTCTTATGGAAAACACCGGAGCAGTTTTAATTACTATACTGGGGGGAATCTGAAGAGCCGTTTTTCTATGGTGTAATTTACACATGAATTTCTAGCTAAGACAGGACAACGTCTGTCGGGACTGCCTAAATTTCAAATACAGCACCTATACTCTCTTTATACTTATACAGTTTAAATTAGCTTAGTGATGCAATTTAACAAATTTAATCCATATAAATTAATATAGCTAAATTAAGTTGCTAACCGCAAACTCAGGAACGGCTGGACCAATGCGGCACTTTTTTGTAAAAAATTGCGTGGAACATAGTAAAATAACACTTAACTTTTTCCATACCAACCAACTTTTAACAAAAACGTAGTCTATCCAGTCAGCTAGTAATACTTATATTAGTGTAACTTTATCAGTAGCGTTCAATTTTCAATTAAACTATATCAATTAATTATGTCGTAACAAAATAAATAATGGTAATGTGTACCTGTCCATTCAGTAGTCCTAATAGTAGAACCTCTTCAAAGTACAGCGTAGTGACTTTAACGTAACGTATCGGTGCCGGCACCGTCCACGACCTTGGTATTTGTCTCCCAATCATTATCAACTTGGTGTCCTGTAATACACATAAATAAATAAGACAACGTTTTTATACTGAAATCTGTTTAGCAACAAAAACACTAAGTATTGTTTCGGATGGATTTCATGTTTTATTTCTGATGACAACATTTTCATTTCGCCTGGGCCAAGGAAGAATCTTTGTTCCTTAGCTATCGAGTGCTGTAATTAAACTTTGGATGTAGATGAATGATAACACCAAACTGTGTCCCCCAATTTTGTTATCATCAGTTCTCTGGATTGCCACTCACTATGGTAGCAAATTTAAAGACATATGCACGTCAAAAAGGAAGTAAGAATATATATGTGTATGTGAATTACCTGACATAGCAGCAAGTCATCGCTGGTAGCAACCAGCAGGGAGCACTCCGTCTTCTGCGGCAACTTCTCCTTCACTCTATACATCATACCTTCCACGTCTCCTTGCTCGTACACCACCACGCGCTCCGGTAACTGGACCTGAATGGTAAATCAAACATAATGATAATTGAATCAGATATGGAGGGCACTCATATTTTTAGTTGCTACCTCGAGATGCCTCTTCCTGCTTGCTTCAAGTTAACCTCACAGTCATGCTACGTTTTAACCCCCGACGCAAAACGACGGGTCTTACAAGTTTGTTGTGTGTATTTGTGTATCTGTGGGTCTGTCTGTCTGTCTGTGGCATCGTAGCTCCTAAACGGTTGAACCGATTTTGTACTAGTTTTTTTTTGTTTCAAAGGTGACTTGATCGAGTGTTCTTAGCTATACTTAAAGAAATCTGACCAGCCGATTGGAGACCAGCACTCTCAACTACTCCCTAGCTCACAGCAAATATATCGTGCTTGAGGTCATTGCAAAGGTTTCAATTAATACATTGACATAGTGACCTGAACCTGATGCTGCAGCATCATCTCCATACCAACTTACAGCAAATATTTCGTGCTTGGGCTCAATGCAAAGGTCTGAATTAATACAATGCCATGGTTACCTTGACCTGATACTGCAGCATCATCTGTAATCTACAAGACACCCAACTCCTCACTAACTTACAGCAAATATATCGTGTTTGGGGTCATTGTGATGGTCTCAATGAATAGGCTATACTTAGATAGGTGGTGATGGGTCCGGTGATGAAGTAGGAAATAGTATTGTGGATAAATCGGTGACGTCGTGAGCCGGGGGTTTAAATTTTGAATTTTACTTGTAGCTTAGATAAATTTATCTCTACTCAAGAGTTAATCAACCACTAACATTGTTTGTGGATCTGAAGGTACCTTCGAGACAGTTCGAAGAACACTAGGTGGATTGCGTTCTCATAAACACGACTTTGTCGATAACTCAAAGCATGGAAATGTTGAGGTCACAACAAGATTAACGTTAGCCACCACTACACAATATGCGTGTATGGTATGTTAGTAAGCATTACCCAAATATCTCTAAAGATTTTCATAAATAACACTATACATACATATATATTGTAACTACTACTATATATATTTTTTGGCAGATAAGAAATTAATTTCAAAGGTTAGAAAGCAGAGGTCTACCAACAGCTAGTAAAAAACAACAAATAACTCACGGCCAGGCGATGCTTGTAAATAGCGATCTTGTGAACGCGGTCGTGGCATTTGATGCGCACTTTGCCGCCGGTGGTGAGGTGCTGTATGATGACGTCAGTCATATTCTCCCGGTACGCGTACCGCTCCCGGTACAGCCCGTGGACCGTGCTGAACACCATCTGGTAGCACCATAGCGTGCCGTCCTGGCATGCCACTGCCTACAATTTTATTTTATACATGCTACCTATCCCTCTATGAAAATATCAGTACAAAGGACACTGAAAATCTATTATATTGGATTCCTACAGTGAGTAGTTTTAGGAGCATCTCGGGAAAGTGATGTAAGTAAGATGTCCCATTTGACCCATATGTGCCCTAGCACGGCAAATTTACTCAGTTTAAATGCTACCAATTTGGAATAAGACTACATATTTCATCCAACATTCATAGCATTGGTTGATTAATAACACTACTTTGATGTAGTGCTGTGTTTCTTCGGTAAGTAACTAATGCTGCTGGCACAGTGACTCCATAACAACACCAGGGTTGGCAACTCATTGCTGGTATTGCTAGCGGGTCTATACCCGCTAGCAAAGCAGCCACCATAGCATAGGCTATCCATCCATAATATAGGCTTACCATCAGGTGGGCTGTATGCTCTTGTGCCACCATAGGGGTGTAAAATAATAATGATGCCTTCAAAGTGTTGCTGGAGCTCCCATACTCGGGTTACAGCCAATTTTGCGTCATCAATTATTGTTATTATTATTTATGCTGCAGCTATATCAAAGCTTATAACATACCAAAGTATTGAAGAGTGGTGAGGGTGCGATACCCCAGACCCACTCTTGTGGCGTGCTGAGAATGGACACTCCCTCCACCGTGACCACGGCCCAGCCGCCGACACCGCCGATCACCACCAGTGCACCAACGACAGATATCGACAGTGCCGATATACCTGATGTATTGTTTTTTTTTTAAATTGTATGTTTCAAATAATAAAGAACAGTTATATACTACTTATAAGTTATGACTACCATAGAATACTGGCATACAGGAACATGTAAAACAATTAAATAATAATTGTACAACTAAATTAAAAAGCATTAGCTGTAATTTGTTTTACCAATGTTTCTCTCTTTGAATGTTGGCTGGCCTTGCAGGTTGTAAAATGAAAGCATATCATTCCAGTCCGTAACAATAAGGCAAGATTTAGAAAAAGCAACTGCCCAGACTGCTGCTTCTCGGTGCACTCTTTGAATTTCTTCTCCAACCTGCTCATAGAAAACAATTTATGATAATAGTAACAACTTGCTTGTGCTACATACACATACACCTATGACCTTTAAAACATTTTCTGCTAACACAGACACAAAATTATTAATACACATGAAAATATATTGGGCTTCAACAAATTTGTTGATCATTTTAATGAGCCTGCATGATAAATTTTCAATTGTTATAATTTAAATAAAAGCCATAGCCTACATTCATACAATTGCAAATTATGCCAAAAAGTTGTAAGCTATTAATCATATAACAGGTTTCAATTTATGAAAGCGATGGGTATCTTTGAAGTGGATGTGACTTTAATAGCACCAAAGCCCTCTTACTTCAATTAAATATAAATTTGAAAAGCAAGTCATTGCTCTAGGTCATATAGGATTTAGATGTCCATCTAAAGATGCTGCATGAATAGTGAAAAATATTGGTGGCTTACCTTATCTCTAATTGACACAGCACCAGTAGCCAAGCCTATTGCCAAATGTTGCCCATTGGGAGACCATGCACAGCTTGTGATCCTTCCAGACACTCTATACTTTTGGACGGCTTTTACATCAATGGACCAGAAGGCAAAGTCTGTTAGGGCACATGAAGCCAATTGCAATGACACTGGATTGTATGCAAGGCACTGAATTGCCTCACTGTGTCTGTTATAATAGGAAATTAAAAACCATTCAATTTAATACAAGCCACACATTCGCTAAATAAATGCTACATAAGTTTGTACAATATGGCTAATGCATAAGTTATACAATGAAAACATCTTATTTAAATCTTCATAACACACATATAATACCAGTTACCAATGACAATGGTGTTGAAAGCTTATAATTAATTTATATATGTGCAACTGTTTCCTATATGACTTGACACTTACGAGTATTTGAGTACACCTTCCATCTTTGAAGTCCAAATGATGACATTTTTGTCTGCACTGCCACTAGCAAACTTTTTGCCATCACCACAGTAGGCAACTGCATGGACTGGTCCTTTGTGGGCTTGCAGCAGCTGCACTAGAGCCCCATCCCGAGGGTCATAAACCATAACCTTCTCTCCAGCCCCGACAACCAGTTGTGTGCCATCTGGACTGAAGCATATTGTGTGGACACTGGTAAAAAAGGCATAAATATCAAGGAAATGTTTGGTAGAATAATTTGGTGGAACAGTCAGTTTAATTTAGTAGTGAGGTCTTATAATATGAATGGTTCAGACAAATATTAGAGAGTTATGTCCGTGAGACACATTTGAGAAAGCAAAACAAATTTGTGATTGAAAGAAAAACCATCTCTCAATCTACTGGTTTAACCAAGCGTTTACTGGGGAAACTGGTGGCATTATAATATGCACAGGTTGATGCATTGAAAAGGCTAAGTAACTGAACAGTGAATTATAAATTAAAAATAAATTACTAAATTGCGTGGGTAGTGTGGACACTTGGTACAGTAAATAAATTAGGGCCCTAGTGACTATCTCGTGTTTCTACTCTTGGCCTGCTGTACTCATAACGTTTATTCAACTCTTGAAGCGATATATTTGCAGTGGAAATAGCCTGGGGATCAATAACCAGTTTAACTTTACCTAGAGAATTCAACTTTATCCGCTTCATGAATTTTATTCACCCATTTCGGTACTGTCCTCATCTTCAAAAGAACAACTTTATTTGAATTAAAGATACATTCATGTAATATTGAGGTAATAAAAATTGTCTCGGTTTCGTATCGTTGACTTGACAACAGCGGTTTCAAAAAATGTAAACATACCTAATTAAAAAAACAAACTTTTATTTTTATTCGAAATGGTTCACCTTTTTGGCTACAAGTCTTTTTAAAACAACCTTTCATTTATATTACTCTTCAGTTAATAGAAAGCCCTAAGACTCTAAGGCCCTAAGGGTTAGTTAGGGTATGGATTCCTTAGAAACAATTAAATTTTTCGCTCCATTTAATCTTCATCTGTGCAAGTACTCTTCTTATTCTTCTGCTTCTTATTCCTAGCTTTGATAAGCAATCCTCTTCAAGTAGACAATCAATACTCTGTGGCTATGAGTTTGTCATTGGGAGCTGATGTTTGTCTTTTCTTTGGCCTCGGAGCTCGGGAAGGCGATGGGCTCGCGTCAGCCTTAGCTGCCACTACAAAAGTTTCATAATTCTACCGCTAGATGTCACATACCATACTGAACCGGGACCAAGTATCACAATAAATTTTGTTTTTATAAAAAAATCCTTCCAAAATAAGAATGCAACGAATGGTACTAAAAAGCGAGAAATAGCTTAAATTACTTGAATATAGTTACTTTAGGGTTCTTAATCAGGGTATACAGTACGGCCTTAGAGTATACGGCATAAAGTATTAATATTATATACTAGCTGCCCGCCCCGGCTTCGTACGGGTAGACATTAGTTTCGGAGCATAGACATTTATCAAATATTTTGTCCACCCGTGCGAAGCCGGGGCGGGCAGCTAGTATAATATATAGCCTATGTTACTCAGTGATAATTTAGCTTACTACCGGTGAAAGAATTTTTGAAATTGGTCCAGTAATTTCGGAGCCACACAAAAATACAAATCTTGCCTCGTTATAAGATTAGTGTAGAAGTGTAGATGTAGATTGATTATAACATACTTATTGTTTCTAAATAAATATACATTATTATCGCCGTGCAAAAAAGCGAAACATTACCAAATGAAATAGATTTTAATTAAGATTTCCGGCGTAGCAATATATTATACAGCCAATGTTACGTAGTGATAAATGTGATAATATACCTAGCATTCTAATAGTGAAAGATTTTTTTAAATCGGTCCCCGTAAGTTTTGAGTTTATTCATTACAAACATACAAATCATTTCTGTGTATTAGATTATTAGATAGTAGCCGTCAGTGCTTATAAATATTTTTTGGTCGACGTATACAATTCTCAGAGGGAATAAAAAGTTAGGCGAAAATAGAAAAAGAGCTTCGTTAGGAGATACTTATTAATGAAGTGTGACATTACTGTCCGCCCCTTGAACGACTTGGCTCCATAAATTACGACGGCAGCAAACTTTATCTGCAGCGATTTTAACCCTTATCCCTCTACAAATAAAGCAGACTATTCACACTTGTGCATAAATTTTTATGTTGGCTAATAGTTAAGATGACATTAATCGTTAACATGAAAACAGAGATTGTGTTTTCAAATATTTTTTCATGCATAGTTAGACCAGACTGCCTGTCGCCGGAACCGGATGTGTACCCCTAGTGCCTCAGTCACACATCCATGGCAGGTCATCACAAGATGGTCACTTATCATTGATGAGAATTCCATGTTCTGTGTAATTGACGTATTAATATTGACAGCCATTATTATTATTATTCTGATTAAACATTACATTCCCTGAAACCCTGTTTGAGAGAGGTGAGGGGGGAATGTGTTTTGTTCTCGCTTTCTCCATCTTTACGTACAGAAGATCTTTATAGTCGTCGCTACGGCGAATAGGTAAGATCTCGCCAAAGGTGCGCTGTGACGTTAGGAAGGAAAGAGACTCCAGTTTCTCACAAGACCGTTTTACGGCTACTCGGAAGACCCGTGCCTTTTTGGGGCACCTTAAGTGGCGGATTTTCACATTTGCCAGTAGTAGGTATTTGGGGGATGCTAGAAATCGAGGGCGTATTTCTATTTTGAAAAGGCTTTTTTTACTTTTCTGGGGCTCCCTTGAGGCTGGGGTTCCTGGGCACGGGCCCCGTGTGCCATTATGGCAAAGAGGGCATTGGTTTCACACAGTTTGACGCTGGCTTCTAACCACTGTACTTATCTACAACTGTTTGCCTTTCAAATCAGTAACATTAAATCTAAGCGTAGAGTAGCTAAATCAAGTAGCTAGACTAGACTTTACTGTCGGACTCGTAGGTAGGTAAATAGGAAAAAATATTATCAAAAGCTAGCTGTGCCAGCGACATCGCACAAATAGAATTTATTTTTGATTTTGACGATTATTTTATTATATTACGTAGTATCTACGTAGAAGATATTAGATAATAATAATTAATATAATTGATTAATAAAAGACTACCCAATTTCAACCGGTCGTAGCCTAAAAAAACCTTTAAACCGTTTTGGAGATTAGCTATAACAAATATAACAATTGAAAAGAGGTAGGGCGAGTTGGAATTAACCGTGGGTTTGCCCATTAATATTGGAGACTGGGGACTGTAACTCCACCTTACAGAAGACAGCAGTGATATAACAGTAATTGATGTAATGTTGTGCTTCTGCAAATTCTGCAGTAAGTAAGGTTGCCAGTGCTCCACGATGATACGCTGCGCTATAAGTAATGCTGTTAACACAGTGACTCCTCATCTGACGACAGGGTTGGCAACTCGTTAGTGATGTCCCTGGTATTGCTAGAGAGTAAGTTTTTAAAACAGTTTTGGAGTTTAAGAATCGATTTTAAAGATATATTATTAAATATAATATTTTATGGAGTTAAATTTAACTCAAATGGGCAATTAGTACGTATTCGAAAACGTAACTTGCGAAATGTCAAAATTGTCATACAAAATTTTAGTTCCGCTTTTCACCGCCGCAGCGCTGTTCATTTTGCAATACAAAAATAGTCGAAGGCGATACGAAAACGTTGTCGACAATGTTCCTGCTACCGCTACAGGTATATGTGCCGTACTTTAAGAATATGTACCTACTTGTCAATAAAAAATCGTCACACTGCGAAAACGTATGATCTCCCTCAATGCTTTTTATCTCTATCTGTCTTCTCCTATTACCTACCTAAGTATAACGAGTGTGTGTGCGTGTGAGGATCAAGTTTCGAGCAGTCGTTCCTGACGGGGATCCACCGACTGCACACGTTTTTATTAGTATAGGTATTCAGAAGTATTGATGTCATCGACATTTATCGTACTTCCTTTATGGGATGATACAAAAGAGTTAATTGAAACAATACAAGTGTAAGGTCGGGAGGATCGCGTCACGTGCGGCACCTGCTTTGGCGCGCGGTAACATAATTTGATCAAGTTGCCCAGTGCAAATCGCCACGGGGCTGACTGGGGTCCAATTAAAATGTAAATGGAGGGCCATTGTGAACCCACTGCAACATAGATAAGCCTACATCGACATCTACCTCCCGCAGTATCTATTACAGTACTGTGCTCTCGATTTTGCTTTCCTCGGCATCATCGGATCGTAGGTACTGTTTGCCAATTCTGCTCAGCCTAAATCTGGAAAATATTTTTATAGTTAGTCGTGATTGGGCTTGCTTTGATGCTGCTGAGGCTAATCCAATTTTAAACGCCAATACAAAATAAAGAGTGGATGTCCGACTACCCGCTTTTTGGGTTCCATAGTTCTGATTGGCTTCGGTTCCGATTCATAATCTATTCGAATATTATTTTATCCGCAACAAAAAATAAGCATATTTTATAGAATTTCACAACCACTACTAAAATTAATTAGTATTGTCATAACTCAACGTAAATTTCAAACTTTGACATATTTTCTGACGGGCAGGTTTTACGGCAGGCATAGTCTAATTTAGGGGAGGTTGTTGTGAATAATCGATTCATCATAATATAATGGCAATTGACATGGTAGGCAGGTACTCACTAACATCGGAAATATCAGTCCTCTTATTATATCAAATGTTCTTTTTTTTATCCGTTAACATACGGAGATTATAAGCATCATAGTATGATTGGTATGATGATATATGTATGATCTGTTCAAACCATTTGCGTTATGACAATGTAAATCTAATTTCTTCATATTTCCACATATATTATTATTACGACGACGAATACTCTGTAGAAAAAGAATTTAGATTTTTGGACAGTCTTGCGAGTTGCGTTTGAGCGCCCCTCGCTAACAGCACGCTTGCCTATAAGAAACTAATTCAAACGCAACTTGAAGTAGTATTCGTCAGAAGTAAGTATAATTCGGTGTATAGTAATACAACTACCTACAGTGTAATAAATACATACCGGAAGAGGGTGAAAAATCAATAATGTTTTGTTAGAAAGGGAGAGGAGACCTGGAACGGGCGGGAAGGCCCCGCCTTTCCCTCACCTGCTCCAGCCCCCTTTTTCCATAAAATGGTTCTCTACTCCAGATAGGGTAGATACATTATATACAGTGTACATAGGTTATATACAGTATACATAGGTACATTCCACATTTGAATACACGTAAGAAACATTAACACACATAAATAAATAATAGTCGATGTAGTTGTGTTCACATTCCCACAACACAAGTACACTTAAGTAAACAAATCAATTAAGCTCTTTTTGTAATATCAAGATATTTTTTTACTAGATGCATGTGAAAGTATTATGGTATACATTATGGTACTTAACAAAAAAATAACTGTCTGTCTGTTTGTTCCTACTAGTCTTCGAAACGAACGGACTTTCACTACGGTACCTACGAGTATCAGTTAGCGAAAGTTATATAAAGAGACTAGAGACTAACAAGCTACATTTATTTTAAAAGAAGAATTGAAAATTGGTTCATAGCTAGAATAACATAAAAATTTAAACATGTGTATATTTGAAGTTTAAAATTACTTAATTTAATAACTAATAATCAAGATGTATTGCAATGCCTGCCGGGCACAGCTATTGAGTAAAGCACAAGTTTTGGATCCGTACAAGAAAATTAAAATACAGTACCAGTTGTACGTAGTATAGTTATTATCTACTCTGAGGTACCTGCAAATTTCATCCATAGGATGTTTATAATTAATGAAACCACTAATGCATTACGAAAACCATTAAAGTAATAATTTTTCCATTAAATCGCAAATAAATTAACCAATTAATTAAAAAAAATAGTTTAACCTATTATGCACATGAGCCTAAGCATGGTGCAATTCGTTTGATTGCGCAGGCACGATTAAAATGTAAATTTTTAGATCACGTTTTCAAAATGCTATTAACACCAATTAGCGTGATTGTTATCTATAGCCTAAGTAAGTACCTATAGCCTTTAAATTATATAAAATTATTTACTTTCAGATTCACCTGCCTTACATAAAATCTCGGTTTTAAAATGAGATCTTAAAACATTTAAATTTAAGCAAAGCTATTTTATGTGAGTAACTACTACGTACTAACTCCTAGTGTAGCAAGCAAGCGTACGGCCAGTAGGTATATGGGGACGGATCTCTTCTGCCAGCACAGTATATCTTTGTGGAGCACTATAACAGTGGTACTACAAAACAGGAACACTATTAATGAAATCTTGCTCACCGCAGTGCATAATATATGGACACGACATTACATCAAAGTAGTTATTCGGCAGCGATTATATACGTAGTAACTTTCGAATACATGCATTTATTTCACAGATTTATTTAAGCCTTGTAATAGTGGATATACTTACTACTCTAAGTACTATTATATTAAATTTAAAATAATTACAATGGAAGAAGTACTAATCCGTTCGGCAACAAGAGAGATGGATAAAGTGAGACATGTCAGGGACTACTACGCTAACACAGCTGCCTTTCAGCTTGGCGAGCTCATATTCTACATACGGAGGAGGGTCGAAAGAATGATCCTCATATATCAAAGATGCCTTAAAATAAATAAAGAGGTAATGTGGGTAGTCGCTTTGCTTAGTCTTTTGATGCGTCGTAAAATATTTATACTATATTTTTTTAAATCTGAGTTATAAGTAATGTATTTCTTATATATAAGAATCTCGTGTCACGGTGTTCGCACTCCTCCGAAATGTCTCGACCAGTTTTTATGATTTTAATGTATATTTGGTAAGCATGAGAATAGATCGTAAAGTATATATTTCATACCACACAATTAACTGCACGCGTACGATCGCGGGCACAGTTTTTAAATCGTAGTCGATGCCACGCTACAACCTACAACCCTAAAGTCTTTGTTGTACCAAATTCCATTAAATTCCTCTCAGCAACACCCAGACGCTAGGTAAACACAACATGTTTATCATATATATTCACCCCGGCGGGAATCGAACCCGCGATCTCTATCGTAGCAGTCTGGTATATTAACCACTAGACCAGGGGTCTAGTCAAAGTATGTACTACTCTTGGTGTGGTTCTAGAGGAAATTTTCACACAAAAGCTTTTTTTTAAGCAAAGTAAAATTTCTAACCTTACCTACATGACAAGTGTGTACGGAACCCTCGGTGCGCGAGTCCGACTCACACTTGGTCGGTTTTTTACCATGGCATCAAACCTGTACTGACCGTAACATTGTAGTTGATTTTATTTGAGTTCGAAAATCTGAATTTTCATAGATACATTTTGAATATAGCAATTCAAAATAACTAGAACAAATGAAATTTCCTGTAATTTCCAACTTTGGTGTCATAGTAATAAATGCTCAGACGGACAAGCTCTAACAGAATATACAAAAAAATGCGTAGGCCGCAACTCTCAGATTTGGACCAAATCTCTATGAAACATGGATGTCCTTTGAATAAACGATCTGGTAATGTACGAGGAACAAGCGGGTTAATTCTATTAATATAACTAGCTGTCCGCCCGCGTCTTCGTACGCGTGGATTGAATTTTTGTCATGGGTTTAATCTATTTTGCGCGGAACCCTAATTATTTTTCTAAACGAAAAGTCACCGGTACACGGTGACTTTTGATAGCATCAGTTATCTACCAGTGAAAGTTCTGTTTAAATCAGTCATTCGGATTTTGTTCGCAATTTAGGTAATGGACTTTATTTGCTGCGCGGAAATCTAATTATTTTTTCAAAACAGAAATTGTTATCCTATTTTATGCCTTTTAGCATCAGCTCTGAAAGTTCAACCATTCAGATTTTTCATGGTTTTATTTAATACATAATACATTACATACATACATATATTACATTAAAAATAAATTAAGCCTAAATTACGAATTATAGCATCAGCTACCTGCCAGGGAACAAATTGGTCCCACCGTTCGGTAATTGTTCACAACTTCATCGGTTTATTTATTTGTTGCGCGGAACCCTATTTTTTTCCTAATGTAGCCTAAGTAACGTCTTATAGCATGACCTACCTGCCAGTAAAAGTCCTGTTCATATAGGTCCTGCCGTTCAGATTTTGTTCATAATTTAATGGGTTTTTTATTTGATGCGCGGAACCCAAATTATTTTTCCAAAATAAAAATTGCTCAAGTTATGCCCGGTAAAATCAGCTATCTGCCAGTGAAGTCCCTTTCAAATCAGCTTAGCTGTTTCGGAGTTACAGCCAAGTAAACATTCTGACTTTTATTCCCTATCCCGGGGAACCGTGTTGAATTTCGGGATATAAAGTATCCTATGTTATACCTCGTAGTATCAACTCATATCGTGCCAAGTTTCATTTGAATCCGCAATCAGTAGTTTCAGCTTGATGCGCGGCCTAGAAACAGATTTCAGTTCAATTCAGTATAGAATATAGAGTCACCACCAAAAAAAAAACAAATTATTTCAATGTACCTAATTGGACCTGTTGGACAGTTTGAAGAAGTATTTATTGACTCAAAACAGATTAAACTATTTACAAAAACATATCTTAACCTACCTACTTATAGATAAAAGATCTGACCCAAACCGGAATCATGCGGTAGCGTGCCAAGAATGCTGGCAGCATTGTCACGCTGGATAGCAATGCTGATTCTCTGAGCGAGATATGTTCCAGCACGCCTGTGACGGGAGGCCTCAACCAGCCGACGTGAGACCTCCTTGAAAAGCTGAACAGCATCCGGGCCCCAGGGACCCAGAGTTTCAACCGCAAATGCAGAAAATACGTGCCCTGGACCAAGACATGCATATTTCCGGCGCTTGAGGCACTCCTGCTGAGCAGCAGCGGCGCCGGCCGCCACCGAGGTGCCAGGGAGATGAGACGGAGCCAGGGTGTCGACACAAGTTGCATCCCACACCACGGGCCGACCCAATCTCCATGGCACCAACGACATGCCATCCGGCCTCCGGCCATCGCCTCGCGCCAAGCCGACTGGTTCCAGTACAGCAGGTACTCCGGCGGTGACCAGAGCCCGGCGTAGCAGGTCATTTAGGGTCGAATGACGTGACAGACGACCGGCGCTACCGATACATGAAAGGCCATGGTGCCCAAACACGTCAACATTATCCCCGCAATGACACCGATGAGGGACAATACACTTTACACCTAAGCGCAAGCAAGCACACAGCCTGAAAGTTGCACCAACCAACAAGGTACCAATATTAAAAGAAGGCAGCGCATGAAGCCAGAGCCCGGACTCCCACTTAGCAACTGCCAGGAGACGTGCACGGTCAGCAGAATTGGAGGAACTCTCGAGAAGAGAATTATAAGTCATCCTGCTGACGGGCTCTTTTATTATATTGTATAGTATAGTTTTATTATATTGTATAGTATTTCTAATGCATATTGTATAAAAATATTAGCTTACTGCACTCTTTCTCCGTATAAACTGTAACCGTGCCAAATTTCATACTCCTTTGACCGCGCAATTCTCGTAAGAGGCCAGCGAATGTTTCATAATTATGATAAGGATTAACGTGTGGAGGAGTACCTACACGCCTGCCTTCCCTTTATAAAACGTTTATATTTACAGCACTTCGAGATATTGAGAGAAATGCACATATTGTACATGGAGATAGATCATATGATGGAAATGCTCGAAGAGTTCGACATTTACGACTTGGATAATCCGACAGAGACACCAATTGGAACAGGCTCAACGCCGACTCTACCGAATCTTCAACCTCCAGAGGGCCCTAATGATGGCCCTGAACCTGGACCTGGGCCTAGGCCTGGACCAGGACCTGGGCCTGGACCTGGACCTGGACCTGGACCTGGGCCTGGACCTGGGCCTGGACCTGGGCCTGGACCTGGGCCTGGACCTGGGGATGGACCTGGGCCTGGACCTCCACCTGGACCTCCACCTGAACCTAAACCTAGCCTATTGAGGTCTTTGCGCGCTTCTAGTCCTGATGAAACATTTGAGCGCAGACCTCAGGATAGATATGACGACAACGATGCCAGACGTAGACAAATGGCGTACTTGGAGCGCAAAATGATACTACGGAACATGGCTCGGGGCTTAGGCAACACCACCAGCCCACGAAAGAGGAAAGATCAAGACCAATTCGAAGATGGTTTTGACTCCGATAAATATTAAATACCTAATGCTACGAGATTTTTCTATGTCAATAAAAGATAAAGATAACTACGTCATAAGAGGTACATACTGTTTCAATTCTCTAACCCCAGCCGGTTAGGCCACAGACCTAGATGTTTTTCGCTACGTTTTGGCTGTGCGTTGATATGTCAGTCAGTCAGTTTTCACTTGTGTTACATTTTTTACTCATTTTAAATTAGAATTGGGTGAAAGAAAAGTTCGCACAATTTTTAGTTTTACATTTAGAAATATATTAAAACTAATAAAAAAAATCTGATTCTAATCGCTCACTGTAGCATGTTACCCACACTTTCAATATTGGTATTAAGAGCTATCTCAAGCACTATGTCAAATGTATGTTTGCTTTTGAGACTAATAAAATGTTACATCTAAAATGTCTACCCTGCGGTCGAACGAATAAATAAGTTTCTTCTAGCGTAGTCACTAGGGGAAAGCGAAGTACGGGGCTCTGTCTTAAGCCAAATTACAGTTCATTGAATGAGGCGACAAATAATTGATGCAAAACTTTTGAATATCGTCTAAATTTAGCTAACCCATGTAGCTACAAAGAACGCATGTGTCCTATTGTTTAAAATTAACTGAATAAAGCCCTCGAGCCGCACCCTGCGCGCATATGCCATGGAATAACAAATTCTTAACCAAAAGTAAACTGATGTATCCTTGGTTCCGTTATGTCCGTCTGTCCATGCGAAAAGGGCATTAATTTTTGAGTGCTTTTGTTTCCTTCTCGCAGTCGCGTTATATAAACACTTCAATTGTTCTTGTAAGCTCTGTGTAAGCTACATACGGCTACGATATGCCGAATGTACATATTATGGAGCCGTATTGCTTAGGCACCGACTAAATCATATTTCAACCACTGATACTGCGCTTCAGATGGTTTCAGGCAGAGTATATAAGAAAACAACATGCCATATGTCTCCTGAATTCTTCTCCTAACCTTCCATGACCTAAAAATTAATAAATAACGATAAAATACAAAAGAAACTTTATTAGTTAATAAATAATAATACTATATATATTTCTACCGTGATGCTTGGCTACTTCTGAAATAAAACTCTATCACCTTCTATCTATCATTATTACAGTTTTTATCACAGCTTTTTAATTAAAAATGTAAGTTTACTTAGAGGGTATTAGCTCAGAGTAGATAATAAACTACGTACAAGTATTCGGTTCCCTTGACAGTGATTTATGATTTCAATTTCACTTTTTTTTATACCACAAAGGTGGCACACAATCATACGGCTCACCGATGGTAAGCGGTCACCGTAGCCTATTGCCGCTAGCAATACCAAGGGTATCACTAACAGGTTGCCAACCATGTTGTTGATGAGGACTCACTTTTTATTGCAGCTTTACTACTAGCCCAGCGTATCCTCGTGGAGCACTGGCAACGTTACTTACCGCAGAATCACAACATTACATCAAGAAGTGTTATTTCACTGCGGTCTTCTGTAAGGTAGAGGTACAGTCCCCAGTCAGGCGGCTCCAATTTAAATTGGAAAACCCACGGGAAATTCCAAATCGCCCTAACTCACTTAAATCACTTAAGAAAAATATAATATTTATGATGTATGTCTGTGTTCACTAATCGGTCAATCAGCTTGACATTTATTTGTCCAGCCAGTGGCAGCTGATAACTTCAATAATATTAGCTTCCCTCCATTTGTAGGGAATAGGTAACTAACTATACCTATACCTCCACTCCAAATATCATACAAATTCATCCAGCCATTGCGGCGAGAAGAGAGTACAAACTTTGTACCCATACAAACTCGCACACACAAACTTTCGCATTGATAATATTCGAGTGATTATCTAACATTAGAAAAAATATCCCACTGTTGACCAGCCTAGCGAATATCTTAGGTCTGTGGTGTTGCCAAAAAAACGTAGATTTGCCTGAAATGTATCATTGGCAACAATTTGCAGAGCAAAGTTTAATTAATGTCTTGATATTAAATCCGTCCGGTTTAAATCGTCTTCCGTTTCAATGAGCGGTGTATAATCCTTACAGAGCTGCGCAGCCCCGGCAAGTTTGCCAAACGCCTTATGAATATCGAAATATTAATATCGAAAGCAAAGTTAAGTCGCAAAGTCTGCTCTTTCACTTGTAAACTCAGCCCTACGGTCAACACAATTAGTATCCAGTTGGATCACATTTCTATCGCCTAAAGTCATAAAGAAACTTAGTCTTCATGAAAATGGTTCCCTAGTGAAGACATTATGAAATATTCTATTTTGCTAATCTAAGTTAGGTATATATTTTATAGCCGTTGTGGCCTTGTGGTTGAAGCAGCGGTCTGATACCAATGAGTTTTCTAAGCTTAAGTACAGTGATTAATCTCACCATGAGCTTAAAAAGAGAGGTAGGGCGAATTGGAATCTCCCGTGGGTTTTCCCTTCAAAATTGGAGTCGCCCGACTGGGGACTGTACCTCCACCTTTCAGTGATTTAACATTTACTTTTCCTTTGCTTCACGAGGATACGCTGCGCTAGTAGTAATGCTGCTAGCACAGTGAGTCCTCTTCAACAACAGGGTCGGTAACTCGTTAGTAATATCCCTGGTATTGCTAGCGGCTATAGGCTACGGTGACGGCGTTCCATCAGGTGGGCTGTAAGCTTGTGTGCCACTTTAGTGGTATAAAAAAAACCTATACTAGTACAAACATAAGAAGTCAACCGTTACTGGATTGCGTTGAAATTTTACACACAGATAGTTTTTATGACGTAGGCATCCGCTAAGAAAGAGTTTTCCAAACTTAATCGCCTAAGGGGATGAAACGAGGGTCCAAAGTTTGTTTGGATACCTAAACAAGACTAGATACCTAGTCGATTTTATTTGAAACTGAGCTAACAAGTCATAAAATCGAAATCCCGACTTTAACGCGAGTGAAGGTGCAGGCAAAAGCTAGTTTTCTTGTAGAAAATTCCTACGGATTTCGATTTTGTTAAAGTTAAACTTTGGACTCGACATAAACACTGTGCATATGCACATATAGCTGTTATCATACATTTAATAGTTCAAAGTCCAAAAAATATGACCGGGAGGTCCCTACCCAGTATTAAAGTGATCCAGAGAGTAGGTACCACAAAAAAATCAGACTCATACAAAAGATGATGTCCGCGTGGGATTGGGCCAGTGACAAGTGACGTGGCGACGTCACTGACAGGCGAAATACAGCCTTGTTCCCAAGTAATAGGAGTTCAACCGATGCCCACTCCAACACTGTCCCGGATCAAATCATCGGTAAACGTCCAATATTTACTTTTCATTTATGCTTTAATTGTACGTGTATAAGATGGTGGTGCTCGAATTCAGATGACAATGCAACTTCGTCAGTAGGCAGTGTTATTTTAAAGATAAATTTAAGTAATAAAAATTGTGTGTAGAGTAGGCGCGCCACCTACTTACCATCACCTACTTAACTACACATGAATGTGGCATTTTATTAAAGGCGGGCTCCGCAATTAAGGACCTCAGGTGTTAAGTTGATTTGCACTAAGCTATCAAAAATTTAAATGTTTTATCGAAATCGAAGAGTTCGTTTCGATGTGTCTTCCAGAAAATAATTCAAAATGTTTTAAGTATAACGTTATTGAGTCATTCGGAATAATTTTAAAGTGCTGTGGCTAGAAAACACTTTTTTTATCTTAGCAAAGTATATACTGAAATGATAAACTTTAATCAATATCACTACATAGTACATACTATAAAACAAAGTCGCTTTCCGCTGTCTGTCTGTCGCTATGTATGCTTAGATGTCTAAAACTACGCAACGGATTTGGATACGGTTTTTTAAATAGATACTGTGATTCAAGAGAAAGGTTTTTATCATTTGTGCTTCTTAGGTATTTAACTTATATGGCTAACGCTAGCCGTGCGAAGCCGGGGCGGCTCGCTAGTGTATTATTAATGGAGTGCCCTTTGGTCTATTAAGATCCACCAAAATACGTTACATTTTACGTCCTTATTATTCCTATACAAGAAAATGTACCTAAACTGAGCTGCAAGGCTATATATAAAGAAGTATATACTTATATTAATTAGATACATATATATAATCCATCGCAATTGGATCTACGGAATAGAAGCGCATATAGACGAAAAATCTAACAAATCTAATAAAATGGGTGGGTAGAGGTAAGGTTATGGCATATTGATACCTATGTCGACAAAGGCTTGGCACAATTGAACGGGGTAGGTATAAAATTCGCTCGATAACGTGGTTCATACTGCGCATGCTCTGCTCTGGCCACCGACCTGAAATAAACTGCGGCGAGCAGGGTACCTAACTCCATAGCATATACATATATCATCAATTGCCTATACAACTACACCGAAAGTTTATTATTTCAGATAACGGCCTGTGGAATTAAATACCACCTAATTTCACAAAAATCACACACACCTCAAATGAATCGCTGAATGTGTTGCTAAGCGCAAATCTCGAGAGCAGCTGAACCGATTTCGCTAATTTTTTTTTAAATATTCCTTGAAGTACGAGGATGGTGCTTACGGAGAGAAAAAAATTAAAGCATTGCCTAAAAAAAGTTTAATAACGGGTAGAAAAATATTTGATAAATGTCTAGCTATGCGAAGCCGGGCGGGCTGTTAGTTTTAAATAAATATATATAGCCTTATTTTTAATTTTAAAACTTCTACTGTTTTAAGACTTTTAAGATTATAATGGTACCTATATATACATTCAGTGACTTGGGTTATTATGTATTATTTAATATCGGTAGGTTACCATCATTATGAAGTCTTTCAACGCGCTGAGCTAGAGGGATCTTGTGCCGATCGATAGATAGATACACCCAATAGCTTTTCACACAAAGGGAAGGAGCCGCAACTGCCCTACAAATGTATTTTAAATATGCATCTCTACCTTATGCTAACTATACAAGGAACATTTTACTTTGAACCAGTTTACTTAATTTTTTTTATATTTGTACAGGGCGCAACAATAGATACTTTATTGGCCGTTTTGTAGATCAATGATTGTCACAAAGGCAAGTTATCACTATATCGGCTGTGTAAACATTACACGGGACCATTTATATAAATTACAGTAGAAAAATATTAAGTCCGCGTCACTGCGAACATTTTAGGAGAAAAATCTAAAATTTAGCTTTGCTCTATTAAATATCCGATCATGGGTATGACACATAACTACTAAATAAATTAGACGGAAATCCTCAGGCGTTAACATAACGTGAGACATAAGATATTATGCATAGTATATGTTTAGGTACCATATATATATCGGCAGATTTGATAAAATAATGAAAACATATCAAAGGTTTTTCCTGGATGACTGAAGGATAAACGGTCAGCCTAAACCTAGGATCATAGAGGCCTTAAACCTGGAGGGTGTGTTATTTGTATGACGTAGGCCTCTGATAAAAAAGTTTTTTTCTACCCCTAAGGGGAAGAAAAATGGAGTCAAAGTTTGTATGGGACACTGAGATTCTTTGGTCCAGTCTTTTTAAAATTTAGCATCAACCATTTTTAACAGAATTTATGGTTTCATATTTTATTGAAATTCATCCCCTAACGAGGTTAAAAAGGGTCGAAAATTATTTGGCGGTGATTTGCTTCGAAGTTGAAATCAATACTGCTTAGTGATTTTGAATTAAATTAGATAAATTTTATTTGACATAATATGATGTTTGTAAACTCATTCCGATTTTATTAAAAAAATCCCCGACTCAAATTCTTTGAAACGTATATAAATAAAATTATACCTATTGGGCCTTTAAGCTCATGATAAGTTGCGACATAAGTAGTAATGCGAACAACATCCGAAAGGCGGAACCGATTTGAACAGGACTTTCACTGGAAGGTAGCTAATGCTATAAGGCGTAATTTAGGCAAAATTTAATTTTGGGAAAATAATCATTGTTCGGCACATCAAAACCAAATTGTGAACAGCATCCGAACGACGGGACCCATTTCAACAGGACTTTCACTGGCAAGTAGCTGATGCAATAAAGCGTAACTAAGGGTAATTTTAATTTGGTAAACAAATTAGGGTAGCACGCAACAAAAAATTAAACCCATAAAATTGACTACAAAATTAATTCCACGAGTATCAAGTCGGCGGGCACAGCTACTTATTTATAAGACACTTTTCCATATACAAATTTAGTGCACCGTTTTTTTGACCGACGATGGGAAAGTCAAAACGGAACTTGCGAAATAATATAATCCCCATCTCCGGAACACCATTCCGAAGTCATTTGAACAAATAACCTTAATCCTTATTGTGTGGAGCGTCGCAATGACGTATTCGTAAATTGGTGACAATGAGAATTAGGAGTGTGGCCATTGTCGCAAATTGGTATGCCCTCGTCCGTGAAATCGCCTTGGCACCACTGACAGCGGGCGTTAATAAAAACATGACAACATGTCAAAACTGACCAGATTTGGTCGATGACAAGTGAGGGCCATTGTTGGAGGCCTATTGAAATCGGTGTGGGCCGTCTCGGCACCTACGTCGTGTGAAGACGATGAAGAATGCGGCATGACAGTGTTTGCACATCTGATAGCTCACTGGGATAATCGGCTAGCCTTGAAACGGGGCACGCTCTTCATTCACGATATGTGTTGAACATTCATTCATTCAACATTACGGTGCATTTACATAATATTACAGTATTTTTACTGTAAATTATATTATTAGTACCTACCAATGGGTACCTATTATTCATGGAAAAAATATATAGTAGGTACTAGACATTGTATTCTCCTTCGGATTGATAAGATCGATCGTCACCTGGGACATAGCTCAAGTAAGTAAGGAGATAAATGACAATGAATCTGATTAAAATTATTTTGATTAATCAAGTAATCTTATTGAGTAAACTATCTATTCTGAAGCCACTGGACTGTAACGGTCACATAACTTCGACTTAATTTGTTCTTCTTATGCATATTTATGTAATTCACCAACTAGGTACAGTACTGTAGGTGATCCTTCAAACTGTAGAATCGGCGGCGAAAAGTTATTATAGACTAGCTGTGCCCACGACTTCGTACGAGTGGATTGAATTATTTTCATGGGTTTAATGTTTTTTGCACGGAAGTCTAATAATTTTTCTAAATTAAAACTCACCGAATGCCGCCTTATAGAATAAGTTACCTACCAGTGAAAGTTCTGTTTAAATCTGTCCAACCATTCGGATTTTATTCGCAGATTAGGTAATGGGCTTTTTTTGCTGCGCGGTTATTATACTATAATTATTTTTTCAAAAAAAGAAGTAAATCCGACAAATTACCATCCTAATTACCTCAAACATTAGTCTTATAAAGTCCTAGTAAGACTTGTAGCAAAGCTGACAGCATGAAGTTCATAAAATTATGAACTTCAATCATAATAATTACTTGTCATTACTATCCGCATATTACTTTTTGGCGGCTGTGCGGCGCCCGCGCACGTGGCGTTGTTGCTGCAGAGTCGTAGCGGCTAATTACTGACTTAATCCAGCGAGCGACGCGACTCTCTTCCCCGCGGTGTGGTGTAAGAATTAAACATAAGCGGACACCACTTTAGGTATATGTATACAATAACTTAGAATTTGAAACTTGTATTTGTACGTAATATATTATCTACTCTGAGCTTGTATGTAGGTGTAATGTTCAGTGTGCACTTGTGTAGTGATTGTTTGAAGTATGTATGGCAGGAACTTGACAGAAAGTGCAAACAACGACGAATGGAGGAGGAAGATAATATATAGAGAGTAACGTAAAATTGGTGAATATAATAAATTTCACTAATGACAAAATTTCTCCTATTTCTCCTATTTCCTTTCTTTACACTTACAAAGAATAAAAACTTTGTAACACTAAGGAAACTGTCTAATGACAAGTTACGTGACTGTTATCATCTATTTCGTTACCTATAAAATTGCCTATTTGTTAAAATCGCAACTTTGAACTGAGATATCTGTCCTATTCATTGATACACAAAATTCCTAAATATGTAATAGTGTTCAGTCGACAATCAGACAATGTCGCATGAATACAATGAATGCGCATGAAAACTTAAAATATATTTATTGAAATTTTTAAATAAGGGACATTTTATTAATTAGTGGAAACTTAACTAAACTAAAATTAATACAAAACACCGTTAATTATAAATGTACAAAGTAATTATAAGAAAAATGTATTGTACATTCCTTAGGTATATACTGATTACTTATTATTATATATTTGTTTGTTTTGTAAGAAAAAATATATGTTTGTACATAGTTAGGTTACCGAACAACTAGCACCAGTCGCACTGAGCCAAACGGTGTGTCCGATTACCGGACCACTACACACTTCCTTTATTTTTCATTTTCCTACATATGCAATTGCTATAAGAGAGTCACTTTTTCGTTAGCGACTCGAAGCAGGCTAAGAACTTAATCTTTGCGGTGCCTTAGCTTGTAACTTGTACCACAACCAAGCACCCGCCCGCCCGCGCCGCACGCGCCCGCCTTATCTAAACAAACCGCACTAAGTTTAACCGCAGCTTAGCCACTTCAGTTTCCACCGACAAATTTTATTCATCTCCAATACTGCATTTATATGCTAAATTGAATAAGTAACTTTTTTATAAACCTTATTAAATTTTATACGTCAGCATATTTATTTAACCAGGATAAATAAATAGATTTTTTTTGCAATTAGACACAGACTTAGAACTTAGAATTAGACACTGATTTGACCGAGCGGGAATCGAATCTGTGATTATTGACAAAGAAGGCATGCACAATTGCACACAGTTGACACGGCTGTGGGCAATCAGCAACAGAGAACATCAGATTACGTAGTACGATATAGTTATTAAATAACAAATGGTAGAAAACTATAGTCGTTACTTACCGGGATTGATTTAATTGTAACAATTTAGCAAAAATGACACTGCCAACTCGGGATGATTTTAAAATAAACAATATATTGAAAAAGACGCCCAAACAAATATACACGATACGAGTCGACGCCCGAGAATATCTTGTCGACGCACTGTTTATCTTGTTTCGTACCCGCATACTCTATAAAATAACGAAACTTAGAGATACGGAATAACTAAAAACTTAGCAATAAGTGTAGCAGCAGGAAACCACCTACCGCAAGCACGTAACCAGCGTCATACTTTTATCCAAACTTTGCGTGTTGAAGTAGCTGTGATTTTGTTATTTTATTTATTTTATAGGTTAACTTCCAAAACGATAACACTCTATTGGGCAATTAGTTTTTCAATGAAAACAAAACTATTCGAATGGTAGAAAACTATTATTATTTACTACGACGTACAGAGCATTGCAGGAACACTTGTCACAATTGTACGTAGTAGGTATATTATTCTATCTGATTGACTAATTATTATTTAGGCAGTGATTACAAAAAATATTAACTACAGAACTTCAACATTCAAGACTTTTCAGAGACTAGTAAATATTATCAACTAATGCTAATTGTCTTGTAAAACTTAGTAGTAGTTAATAGTTACGAATTAAGAAACAATAATTTTCAATAATCACGTGAGTATTGGTCTCGTTAAACATCGATAAAGGGTTATAGCCTGGAAGCCACAACGTGCGGCCGTCGGGCAACCACTGAGTTAAACATTACCATGTGTACACCACATTGCACCCGGCCGATAGTTAACAACCTCATTGAAAGGTAAAACTAAATACTGCGCATACGCACCGCATAATTTATTTTTGTGATATATACATCATTTGTGATTTTTTAAATTATATTGCAACCTAATAACGTGTAAAGCTTAATTAAAAAACTTATAATTATATACCACAATCATGTTTAATTAAATTATTTACATCGTCCCTTCTGCATTTTCGCAATTTTATTTATCTCCCTTACAGTACATAAAATATAACTATAACACTTGCCGTTATTTGTAAAAATGTTATACGGTAGACAAGTTTGTTTGAGCTTACAGCAACTAATTTGCTTTGATTTGAAAATCCTTTTTCTCTTAATTTTGACTTTAAACTCTAGATGGGAAATACTTTCGTGTTTGGATGAAGAAATTATGTCCATGGTTTACATAATATACGTAGGCCGTTCAAAAAGTAGTCAGAATGACTAGGTTACACAGAACTTAGGTGTGATACAATTTTATTTTTATACATAAACATCCACTTTTTATCAGGAATTAAAATTATTTTCTAAAAATATTCTTCTTGGACACTCAAAAAACCCTTATAATTACTATCACTTCTTCGTCACCTTCATTTTTTTTGCCTCCTAAGTTTTCCTTCAGCCGAGGAAATAAATCACTAGGAGCTACGTCTGGTGAATATGGCGGGTTTTCAATTATTTCGAAGCCAGTGTCTTGGATTGCTGTAATGACAACTGCAGACTTATGTGCAGTATCGTTGCCCAGATTTGTGAGCATTCTGGGAAACCAACGCGCGATATCTATTCCTAAATGATCATGAAAATATTTAAGCACTTTCTATCAAGTTCTTTAACTCTTCAGCAACAAAACGTACTATTTCAACACGATGAAACAATAAAAAATATACATTTTTTTTCAACGATTTCTTGGGTAACAGACGTCGAAGAGCGTGGGTCATGTTGATTATTAGTTTTTTGCTCATTTGAACTCTGCAAACCACCTTGCCATTACAGAATATGGCGGATCATTACGTTTTTCGTATCATTTAAAACCTTATCTAGTAAAAAAAAATTCAAGGCACAGAATTTAATCACTGCACGAATTTAAATTTTATATTTTTTATTAACACTGAACGACAAGTCACAATCCAATGCGTGTCACTTTACTCGACACTACAAATACCTAAGCTATACGTATTATATATGTTTCCTCAAATTACCCTTAATAAGTATATCATTCTCATTACGTCTGCTGTACAAATGGTACTTCTTGATATACGCAGGTACCCACTTTTCTAAAAGCGCAAATATGGATGATATTATTTATATTTCATTAAAATCACACACTATAAGTCTACGAGTAGAACAATACGAAGCCCTAAAACAAATTGTGGGTACGCGGTACGCTGAATAATCCAAATCCTTTAAGTACCGAGACACGATACAATACGCACCTTACGTCACATTGTAATAAGGACTTTATTGCGGGGTACCAACCAGATAAAGATAAGCTGTTTCTTTTCACCCATGCCGATATATGGGGCGATGTGTTTATACAAGCGATATTTTGCGTGTATGCATTTAATGTTAAAATAAGGCCGCCAACCGAAATTAGGCGTGGAGGCTAAATCCAAATTGCAGCTGTTTGCTTTTTGAATGTTCGCATTCTGCGCATCTCGCTCGATTTAGTTACATTTCCAAATGAGACCAAATAGGACCCCGTCATAAATAAAATATATTTTCTGAGCGAATTCTTGAACGACTTTTGTAAATCGTCCACAAATCATGGCAGATATATGAACTGTTTATCTCAATTTTGAAGAAAATGTATGGGTTAAGTTCTTCCCGTAATTATTGTAAAGCGTGAGATAAATCTAAATTTAAATGAGGAGTGTCTCCAGTGCGAACAAAACGCACGTGTGTGGGTAAATTGCGCGTGACGTGACACATGAAGGCGAATACTTTGAGTGTCGCCCTCCGATGATTGCCCAATTAATTGCCCAGCCTTTGAAGTGTATTTATGAGAGTAGATGAATGCACGGACTCTCCGTATTGATTTATCTCTTACATAAAGTCGAAGGTGGAATGGAGACTCGCAATTAATCTATTTCACTCACCTGTTTTGGTATAGTCGTTTTTATTCTTTAAGGTACCTCTTTTAAGCTTTTGTTGAGTGTCATCTATCTGTATGTTCAGCTCAAATCTTGTTTTGGATCGTTTCTTCTCTCTAAGTTGTTATGTGAATATAGTTATTATAATAGGTGTGATAGTCGCGTCATGATATTTGTGTAGTTTTTATGTATTGGTAAAAAAATATCTGATAGGTACTGTATGAATGGAAGCTTTTCCTATCGACGTTACAGTTACTTATTAAGAATGAGTAATTGATTAAGTAGCAACAAGTAGATAGAAATCTAGCTGTTAGACATAAACACAAACTTTTGTTATTTGAGCACATCTAGCTTAATGTGTCGGTCTAACCTCTTTGATATGGCGTAAAGATTCTTAGTATTGAGTCAGATGTCATCACAACTATCGGCACAGCTGAGGATTTGCGACAATCGTTTGATCGGCCGCACGACGATAGATTGATGGGCGAGTCGAGGCCGGGCCAGATCGATCCGCCATTTCCGTTACAGATTATTAACGCTTATATTTGGCGGGCTAGTCAGCATCCGCATCCGTTTTACATTAAAGCATTTTTCACACCTACCGTATTGACTTTATGAGATGGGACTGCAAAGTAGTGATATCGTACCTTTAATGTTGTTTTCATGTAATTCTACGACGAAAGGAGAAAAAGAAAAGTATAAGTACTAAATAATTATAAGGCGATTTACATCGAGAAAACCTCAGCTGATTCCATATATTATAATTATTGATTCAAAGGATTTTTAAACAATTTTGTAGTCTTGAAAAACCAGCAAAATCAACATCCGACATAGCATTATTCAAGGATTGGCTGCGCATTTAAAAAGGAATATTCCAATTGAATGGAGCTCATCCCTAACTCATTTATTGATAGCGAACTCAATTGAACTCGTCGACAAAAGGGCCCAGTGTAAAATATGCTGATCCGCAGACAGTTACGAATTGAAACCGCATCGAAAATAGAGTGGAAAGGGGTGATAACGCGGCGCCAGCGGCGCGTGAGCGTCGGTTGCATGAACCGAACAATGAACACAAAGTGAACGAACCTGTGCTAATCCTCGCATTGTCGGCTCCCACTGCTCCCAGCCCCCGCGAGCGCGACCTACCGCCGATAACACTCGCTATATTTTTTCAGAAAACTTACCTACCTGCTGGTCCTTAAAAAAATATCACATGATCTTCTATGAGATAAGATTAGTCTACACCTCGAAAAACCGGTGCAATCTTTCAGAAACACATCATTTGTTCTAATGAAGCCTCAACCCCCTTAGTTCCCGAGATATATTAAGTGATTAATTAAATATGTAAAGATTTAATTACACTCTTATTTGTTCAACGCAAATTTACTGATCTCAGCTATTCTGAATACATTTTCATAAATTGATTTTCTGAGAACATCATATCAGATGGATACCTCCCGATCGATTAAGATTTTAATCGAAGCCTCTGTAATAATGTACGTATTTATTCTCTGGTACATAATGTAAAAGCACTAACTTGCTACGATTTCATGCATCATTCAATTATTAATTTTAGAAAGGTACTACCGGAAGATGTCCAACGGTAGTGAGTGATAAAAAAAATAGCTGTATAAACTTTAACTGGTCTCCTGGCCCCTTATATCGTTGAAAATTAAATTTAAATATTGTGACGAAGGTCTTTGTTTACTCAACGACTGACATGAATGGTTGCCGTAGGAATTCATTAAGAAATATTGCCAAGAAAAACTATCGTCGTTGTGAGTTCCAGAGCTGTGGAGTCCATTCCAAAAGAAACCTTGTTTCTGTGGTGTATAGATTTATATCGACTAGTTTTATAATTTTTCACTTCAATAAAAAAATACGGGTCCGCCGGACGGACGGGATGAATGGTGTCAAAATGACAAGTCAGTTTTGTTTTTTTGCGAGTTTTATGGCAGACTCAGTGGCGGGATCTTATCCGCTGCGTTGGCGCAGGGGATACTACTCGTATTACCGAGTTTTATCTAGGTTTAATCTTAAAGAGAGGTAAGGTGAACTCGGATCTCCTGAGGGTTTTCCCATTAAAATTGAAGTCGCCGCAGGGCTGGGAACTGTATCTCCTGTACCTGTCTTTTTTTAAGCTTCTTATGTGGCACACAAGCACACACCTGATGGTAAGCAGTCACTGTAGCCTATAGCCACTAGCAATAACAAGGGTATCACTAACGGGTTGCACCATGTTGTTGATGAGGACTCACTGTGCTAGCAGCAAAACTACTAGCACAGCGTATCCTCGTGGCGCACTGACAACCTTACTTACCGCAGAAACACAACACTAAACAAGTAGTGTTATTTAACTGCGGTCTTCTGTAAGGTATAAGGAGGTTCCCAGTCGGGCGGCACCAATTTAATGAGAAAACCCACGTGAAATCCCAAATCACCCTACCTCTCTTAAACCTCATCTGTACCTATCTTACAGAAAACCATCAAATAACACCACTTTGCCCTAGGCTCCTAAGAGCGATATTAGGGACTCAAATAAAGAGCTCCGGTTACATTACCTATAAGTGAATGCATAAGCCAATAGATCAGTACGTAGCTTTGTATGGTCTTACTTTCCTATGTTTATCATGTTATAAACTAATGGTCGATATTTACATTACTTGAGTGTGTTAAAAGCAAAAAGTAAATAGTTTAGGTGCGGTCTAGTAACGTTAAATTAACACCATAACAAAAAATATGAAGGTTATATTTATTTCAATTAAAAACTAAACCTAAAACTAAAAACCTTAAAAATGTAAATATTAAAATATATTATTATTAAATATATAACACTTACATGAGATCAATTTGTTGAGCAACTTGAGCAATCGTACTTAGGCCGCCGTTTGATAAAACTGCATTATTGATTTTTATAACATTTTATTCAAACGTCAGAGATGTCTTATTTTGATCGTTCGTTTATTCTCCCATCAAACCTGATAACCGATAAAACACGTAAAAACGTTTACAAAAAATGTAGAGTTCATTTTGATTTATTGTGAAGACATGCGAGCGAGAGCTTCCTTATCGTACCTGTGGCCTCGCGGGAACCATAACATCGCCAAATACTTGCTTCATTGTTACATTGTTGGCAAATTGAATTAAATCGAACGCGAAAACGAAGTCTTAAAAATACCAAAAAAATCGTTTCTATTTTTTTCCGAAGCGTGCATTGCGTATGGCTCCTTATGCAATTGGTTTTAAAGTTGTAAATAGTGCAGACAACAATAGTAAGCTAGAAAAGGCGTACAGAATCGCTATATAGGTTAGTTTTTGCAGATTATAGTAACGCTTGTATTGTTGCCCGCGGCACGGTGGCGCGCGAACTAGATTACCCGCCGCATTAACCCCGGCTGCGTTCACTTTACAATGCGGGCATCGTCCCCAACAAAACTGTTGCGCATTTTCATATTAGTTTTGTACAAATCAATTAAATAAAGACCTATACCCCCACAATAGCAACAGGTAACACTAGCCCATTGTGTCATTTTTTTGGGTTATTTTATTTGATGAACCTTAGATATGAACTCGCTAGGTATTGCAATATCTATACAGATTAACAAACGTTTAACAATGTGCCTAGGTTGTATGTGAGATAGTAGATTTTACATTAATTATATGTTGCTGTTATTAATTAAATGACAAATGACTGATAAAAATACCCACTTTGATTTAGAATGATTTTGATTGCGCGGATTTGGCGATCTTCATCCTTCATATGTCCGAGTTAGGCAGACTAGCTGCCAAATTAATCTTTCTGAATAATTTTCCTACCTACTCACTCGTAAGAAACGACAAAAGTTCACAATTAGTGAAATTCCAAGTGACTTGAACTCCAACATAAGCCTATATTTCGTAATAGGTACAGAAACGTGAGTTTTATTTATTTTTAGGTATATTGGATGAAACTCAAAATACACATTCTTACGCCATGCACGATAAAAAATATGTAAGTTAGCAATGACATCGAATCCAAGATTTGCGGTGTAACCCATTTAGACACAAATAGGAAAGGTATCCTCACTCTTGTGGACGACATAATTTGGTGTTTACGATTTACGACTTCCAGATTGCGTTAAAACACGTCTATAACAAACTAAACAAACAAGGCGCGCGCAGCCGTCTATAAAGCGCAAGTTATCCACATTTAATTACATTCTGGTATTTTTGTAAGTATGGACGCGACCGCCGGCGGAGCCGAGCGCGGTGGTCAGAAACAGCGGGAACGCGCTTTTCATTCTAATCAAATATACAACACTATTTGTGTACCTATTTCCGTACATTATACAAGATACATTGATTAAGATCGCTCGGGTTAAGAAAGCTCTTGACCTTTCTAAAGAGTCACTGTTAGCTTTAGGATGTTGATCGATTAGCGACTCCAGTTCAAAGACAAATCTGCCTCTGCATGGTATATTAAGTACGCTTACAGCACGATGGATGAAGCAAAATATCGGACTCATATAACATACTGGTCGCACTGTCATCTGTATGAGACGGAATTCGAGCTCAAACAATCCACGAAAGTGATGCACCAAATACAATCATTACAACGTGATTTTAGATCAAAATTCTTCTTTCATGTCAAAAAGACGTCATAGTGGTTGAAATGTTTATACAGAACACGGGATTTTCATACAGAATGCCATATTCTCCATTGGGTAAATTTTTCACAAAAACTTTATCTGTACATGTACTGATGTTCAAATTAACAAGAAATACAATTAATGGATCTGTGAAACTACCGATTAGATTACTAATTCATCTGTAGATCACAAGTCACCAACCAATATTTGAAACGAAATGCAAGAGAGAACTCACAGTTGGCAGAGATTCGTGGTCAAACTTACGCGATGTTATTTTGAAAGAAATCAAAACATTGTCGGCTAGTTAATCTCTTGTAAAACGCCATCAAAATACTGCCGTCCAGCTTTGATTCCAGTTAATCTTTATGTCACAACATTATAGTAAACTGTGCTTTTAAATTGTTTAATCGCACTAAGATATATTTCTTGTTAACTTTATACAATGCTCATCGGGTTTTAAGAGTCATGGCAAGTTTATGAGCAAAAACATGAGATCCAATTTATGTCCACTGTCACTTATTACACGAAGTATTTTTACGTTTAAGCAATTATCAGTTATATACATGTGGAGAGTTATATACTTGACCATGTATCATCGGAAGGACAAACCTAATCTACTAGTAGTAGGTATATTACACCTACCTAATAGATACCACTTATTTACCGTAACAAATAATGAGAATAATCTTGTTCCTTAACTTTAATTTAAACACCAAAATTATCAGTATAATTTATCTTGATTCTTAGCTTGCAATATCAATATGTAAATATACCTACATTCTTATATAATTAATGACACGAAAATCTATTGAAATCGAGTAAATAGCGAATTCAAATTTTCTGGTTGGTTACCACTTTCGTAAAAAGCATTTGGAACGTAGGTCCCTAACCTACTTACCAAATGGAATATGAAGAGTGATTACTGCGGTGTCAGGAGGGAAAGCTTCCCTGAGGTAAGTATATAGGGGAGCGTGGGTAAACATTTAGCAACAAACCGTTTCCAACGACGCCCGAGGCGGCATTGGCCCAAACGAGGGTTGGCGGCAATAGTCAAATATTTGCCCTGAGGGTTGGGAAGCAGCCGACTAATTGTTCTTTAAATACCTCGGGCCCACCCTTGTGCAAACAATTTCCAAATCGATTTATTGGTGCCGACTCCTGTTTTTTACTTTTTCTTAAGGTATGGGCTCTATATTATATTAGTTCTCCTGCATAGTGGGGACCGCACAAACAAATGTCGGTCGGAGCTTCTTCAAATATTTGATTGTTTTAAATGTCTACAGCAACGCCTATTGATAGCACTATGCCGAATAAAACAGTTGTGTTTAATTCGAGTTACCGTCAAGCAATATTTGATAAATCTCTTCCTGTTTAGTAAAACGTACATTTTTACACGCGATTTAAGGTTGAACTATATGGAACGGTCACCGGATACGAGCAGCTTCTTCTTACATAAAAATGCACAGATTCAAGATTTGGTTACTTATACCAAATCATACTTACAGCGTAGGCTACATCATTAGTGGTGATTTGCTTAGCTGAAAAAGTTGTAAAGCTTGTACAAACAGAAGCACCGACAATCCAACCATAAGTCAAAAATATCTTTACCCAATAAGGTATAATAGCGTCACATTTTACTAAATACGTCAAATCTTTATCTATATTTATTTGATACAATATAATTATGTAATTAATTGATTGACGCGTCGGGTCCTGCGCCATTGCCGACCAGTGTAATCAGACTTGAAAACGTTGTTCGTACAATTTTAAATTTAACATGAAAAATGGAATGTGAAGCCGGCACTAGATGTGAACATATCAATGTGTGTTCCACTGTCAGCGTTTCTATTTCCAGCTGATCTATTTGTCACGCCCGTCTAATTTGTGTTAATGTTGATGCAAAGATTTATTGTTAGCTCGCGGACGCATTGTTCCCTAATTATGTTTCACTGCACCATCGATTGGGTTTCGTGTTCCTTGTACAGTACAAATTGTCGGCAACTTTTAAATCGTACTACACTTCCTACACGGAAATAGATTCATCGACTAGTCGATTCGGGACCTTAAATTTTACAAGTAAGTACAGTAACATAAATTATAGGCTGACACAAAGACCATATTCCAAGTCGTTTTAAGCTAGCTGTAGCATCACTATCGTGTCATCTCTATGCAATGGTAAAGGAGCAAGTAAGCAAGTATTTCTTAGTTTTTAAGAGAAACATAGTTTGTGTAGACATTACAGAATTCTGTAAATGAATTCATTTACATATGTGTAAAACTAGTAAAGTTTCCACTGATAGCTTTAACATGTTTTCAAAAGACGCTTGCCATTAAATAGGATACAGAATATACATTACATAATATTTAAGGAGACAGTAAATAATATATTACGTGTGTAGATAATATAAAACAATAGTAAATGTTAATAATAATATTCTAATTTCTTCCTAAATTGAGTATCGGGTCCACTGAAGACATCAATATTGTATAAGATGCGCCTTACAGAGCTAAATAAATCATACTAACAATCACATGTGAGTGGAAACTGTACGTCCTCGTCGGTCGGAGAGAAAGAAATTAAAATAACGCGCACAGCTCGGGTCCATATGGGCCGTGTCTCGGGCTACCCTTTCTGGGGGCACTATTTTTGTAATGACAGTTTGCAGGCGGTCGATCCGACGACGATTCAGGGAAACACCTAATTGTGCTGCGGCCGCTTTATGAATGAACACATATTTGTTTAAATATTGCATACTTTTTCTAAATCTATATTTATACTAATATCATAATTATAAAGAAGTAAAATTTTATTGTTTAGTTGCGTGTTTTAGGATCTTTGAAAATCTAAACAAATGAAAAAACTCTAATAGAATGCTACAGTTTTTTTTATAATCCGTATATTTTTAGTTCGGTTTATTTAATTAGGGTAGAATATGCAGAGCGTATTCTTATCAGAAGTAATTATAGAAAGTATATATCTAGTTCATTATAATGCATGGGCCCACTTTTTAATTTCACAGACGAAAGGTCTGTGAAATAAAAAAGTGGGTTAACACCAAGAGAAATTTAAATACGACAAATAATATACCTATTTATGTATCAAGATGATATCTTGTTCCAATGTCACGATGGCAATATTTTTGTGCAATTTGTAATATTAGCTTTGAAATATATATCTAAAACTCTTAAGAATCCACCTATGGTCGATCGTGATTTATACATCCATTGAAATGAAAAATTATTTATTTGTAATTAATAACACTATCTATCCCTTTAATATTAACTTAAAATAAACTAAACTGAAATGTACAAAACTTAAATACCTTTACCTTAAAATAAATGGGACACTGTCACGGGGAGGAGTGCCAAGAAGGCTGGCGGCATTGCCACGCTGTATTGCAAGACTTAGCCTTACATCTATTTGACGCAAAGTGAAATACAACATTAGCAACATAGTACAGAAATTCACCAGTTCTCGTAAAGTGCTTGTTTTTGAACACAACGCGACAAGTATGCGCCTCGTACGTAATCACAAATCTCACGGTTATGTAAACGTTACCAAGTCAAGGATTAATAGTAAAGTTTATTTTAAAACGTCTCTATTTATTTATTCAACAAGTGCTTAGTAATGTAAACGTAAACTAACCGTGTAGGCCGCGAAGCCGGAGCGGGCGCGGACCGCCGGCCGGCGGCTGCTGACATTCGGGACATGTGTGGTTTTTTATCATTTACAAACATAGCTTAGCAATAAAAGATCAAGACTGAACGCGTCAAAATCATAAAATCTCGTTTTATCACACATTTCAGCATATAATCTCGGCAACCAGCGGATTTACATTGCATGCTAAGGGCATAAAAGGGACAATAAAATTGCAAATAATAAATTGGCTAATAATTCAACTATCGTGACGTATCGTATTTATGTTATTTCATAAAATAAAATTTATCATCTTATTTCTTATCACGAGGCATTATGAAATTTATTTTTAATCTAAATTATAAAGTAATATATATTTTTTAAGTAGATTCAAGATTATGCGAGTATAGGAATCCAGTTAAAGATTTTTCAGGTTACAACAGTTGTAACCTGAAAAAACTGTGCTCAAAAGGTTATAAAGACATTTAAAAATGTTGTTAAAAATCAGTAACAAAATCCGAAGATGAAGAATATTACCAATTTCCAATGAGTATATTTGGATAAGGAGAGTTCGTGCGGCTGAAAGGGCAGCAATGGCGGCATTCAGTGTAACGGTGGCCAGTTTCGTGCCAAATTAGACTCGCTAAACTAAATATTTATCTAAGTTTCAATATAAACGTAGTAGGAGGTGAGATAACCGTCAAATCAAATGGCTTTTCGACTAGACTGCGGGTGGCTGCTTGCACGCACTATTTCTCAGATTTCCAACGAACATTTCAGAACCCAATTGAATTAAATATCACGAATACTTTCTGTAGATACCTACTCCTGAAACCTTTTAAGAAAAAGATCAATGTATATTAATATCAACACACACACGACGTACGTTCAAAATAGAGTTGGAATTTCCCGTCGGAAAACATGCAAATGTAGTTTTATTAGATATTTTCACTGCGAACCTCGCATTTTATTTAAACTAAGGTAATAGGTATATACCTAATACTGAATCTGAATAATAATAAGTAGAAATGTCTAAAAACCTCTGCCAGCGTAAGGAAAGGCCTCGACTATACGTCATGTATAGTATGTCATTAAGATATAGCCCTTACAGGTAACGTTATACTCATTTCTAGCTATTAGGTTTACCATATTATGTAGGTATTTGTTTACCATATGTATTTGTGTGCATCTGCTTTTTGCCTTGGACGAAAAACTCTGACTGATGAGACTAAAGTTATCAATTGCTATTTCACACTCACTTCTGTGCAAATAGATTTCGAACTTTGGAGGAATTTAATTAATAAAAATGAAAAACCTATATTTTATGTTTTGAACATAATAATATAGGCACCTACAGATGCCTTCGTGAGAAAAATACTCGTGATGGGTGATGAGAGGACATAAGGCCATGATTTATGTGTTTCATTTGTTTAAGTTACTGTGTGCCAACATCACTTGATGCCCCGGCGAACAATTTAATGGGAATCAAACATTGCGATAAGTACTCTAATTCCTAATCAATATCGCGATTACCAGCGGATTAATGAATTGTAGTAATTTTTAGCTTTCGTTACCTGTTTTGGAGAAACCTATGCAGATGTCGCAAGCCGAAAACAAACACAAAGTGACCTGAATCGAAATAAGAATAATATTAAAAGATCTAAAAGTAAGGACTTTAAATATTTTGAGAACATTAACGTAAAAGTTTGTACATCTCTAAACATTTTATATGTTATCAGAAAATTAAAGTGAAGTTTTGTACACAAAGCAGTGGAGCTTCGTGCCATTTATATTGATTTGACTTAGCTATGGCACCGCCTACAGCTCGACATTGTTACTGCGGTGACGAGCTGGGGACGGAGCCCCATTCCGTGGGGGCTGGCGTAGGGCGCGCCCCACTCACTGCGTGGCTTTCGCAGGGACTTTCGTTAACTGTACGTACACAAAAGGTTGACTAACTGTAAGATATACATCTATCTACGTGATAGTAGAAAGATTCGATTAAATGAGACTGGAATTAAAAAAATATATACACACACAAATAGGTACACTTTGGAGTAAAGCTCTTCTTTATGTTTGTCTGGACTTAAATTCAACTCCTTAATAACTATTTATTTAACATAAGTGACATACAAAAAACAGTCACAAAATATTAACAGACAAAAAATCCCAGCCAAGAACGCCTTTTAGGAGTCACCTCAGTGACTACACTGAGGTGACTCCTAAAATATTGAATGAACTCTAATAACTGAATCTTAATTAACTCTGCCTCGCAATACTCACTCGCGCTTAGCATTGAATCTATTGAATCTCTTGTGCCACCAATGGCTATGAATTGATATAGGTCTCACTATTGTGGTCTCATAACTAGCCCGAAAGCCGTCTTCTGTAATAAAACTTGTAAGCTATCTTACTCGCTATTTTAAACTAGCTCTTGTTACCGAGGAGTAAAATTTTAAAACCGATAACTTATTCTTTAATAGCGGTTTCCTGAAGACAGTACCTACCTACCGGTCGTAATTCAAGCGAACGGATTATTTTCGAGTATGATACACGGCGTGGTGCTACCGCACGTTGCATCGGGACTATTAGAGGCTTGGATAAACAAAGGATTAAATGATCGCGCTAAGACACAGATAATCCATACAGATGAGATGGTTGTCGACCTTCGATCCCTGGATGCAGAGCGCCGTTACTCACGTATGCTTATTTTAAAGGTGCCAACACATGTATTACTGAGGTAAGACAAAGATATAACATGTTTTGGTTGATTAGCGTTCGTCCCGTGTTGTCATGCGCAGGGATCCTACCAAAAACTGCCCCTATCCTGATATAATTTTATTAATTTCATTACACGTAATATATATGGGACAATAATAATACAATCTAAAACTAAAACTAGCCTAATATAAAATAAATAAATAATAAATACTTGTCACAAATTGTTGACACGCGGGAGGGTGCCAAGATGTCTCCTAATATTAATTAAAAAATTAAGATAATATGATTTGGCAATACGACAGGCTCGTATTGCCAAATCATATTATCTTATTTTTTAGCCATACTTACGGACCTATATTATAACAATATGAGTCACAGGATGGCAGTTAAATTAAAAAGCAGTTATTTGCTACTTATTATAGTGTCGGTACATGATACTGCAACCTTATCCACGTGCACTTGGGTACTCTCAATTGGTCATATTTTTTTGTTTTAGTGTTCAATGTTAGAACTAAGGACCCAAATATGACTATCAGAAAATAATAATTATGGATACCCAGTGTTTTATCAGAATGTTTTCACCCAATATTACTGCTTCGAAAATATAATTTTATTTCATTTCAAGACAAAAAATATGTTACAAGCTTTTGTAAGTTTCATAATATGATTTTCTGAAGGGTCGGCAACGCGCGAGTGATCTAAACCTCTGGTGTTGCAAACGTCCATAGGCTACGGTAACCGCTTACCTTCAGGCGGGCCGTATGCTTGTTTGGAATCTTAGTTGTATTAAAAACAAAGATCAATTTTGAAGTACTTGCTAGCATTGGTGTCAATACAATAATATGATATCATGTAGCTGGTCTGATAATGAACCTGGAAGGTGGCCATAAGAACTCATCAACAACACATATCCTCTCTTGCTGGGACGAAGTGTGCACTGTGCACAAAAACGCAAAAGCTTGATTGCAAGAGATGGGATAACTTTTTACATCAAGCGATCTAATATTGTAAACTTTGTAGGTAATATTAACGGTTAAATTAATGCTCCCTTATTACAATATATCTTTTATCAGTGTGTTATGTAGTTGGAAATGGTACTCCTTTCGTGTGCGTAGCGGCGTTCATTGGTGCCGAGTACATCCTCGTAGTTGTTATAAGGCCATGGTTACGTAAGCCTACCTGTTTGTTCGAGACTTACCATTTTAAACAAATAGAGTTTGTGCCAATACCAACACGGCTGTTGTAGAAAAACAATAAACACGGTGAGTCGGTTCATTGACCGATACAGAGTGCCAAAATAAGCACCCCTTACCTTCCACAATGAACACTGAAATGTGAATTTACACTACTGTAAATAAATAATTATATACTGTATGAAGTGTCTCTACATTGCTTGTGTATTCGCTTATCAAGTCCGAAATTATGTTTTAGTCCATTTTAGACATGAACAATTTAGTTCAGTGACCATCATTAGTCTCAAAACTAACTTTTTCATCTAAAGTTCCTCGTAAGAAGAGCTATTTCTCTATCTGGTTCCTATAAAGATTTTTACTGATGTTCTTTTGCTTCGAAGTGTTATACTGCTATAAAGGTTTGATAAGGTAAAAAAAAAGCAATGGTTGGCCACGCGGGTGGTGGCATGTCAAGCTGAAGTGTCCGACGGTAACTGACAGCAACTCTCCACTCGGCCGGAGCCAGAGCCGACCAACACAAAAGGATCCCTGACTCTGCACATAATCTACAACTTCTATCAAACAAATAAGCTGGATCGTAGGGTCAATAAGAGTGGCGAACGCCCTCATTGTCGTGGCCAACGTAGCTCCTTGAATCGGCACTTGATTTTTTTTTGTTAAGCCTCGGAATTCGTGCGAGGCTCTAATCATGATTGGAGGACTACCTACACGAAGTTGATTTAATATAATTGCAGTTACTTGATTAGTAAGTATAAGTAAAAGTAGTTCTATATCTATTTCCTCGTCAAAACAACTCATTTTTGCGCCGCTGTCCTGGCGTCCGGTAACTAAAAGGTTCTTGTTAATAAAGACTGAACTAGAGTAGTTATTTATAATGACTTTCATTCTTTGGTATTATATTAAATATTAATAACACTTTACACTTGGTTCGACTTGCGAACTTTATAACTTGAAAAACTCAGAATCCATAGCAACAAGTCGTAGGTGGACGCAATTCCTCGCACCCTAAAACTGATCTACACCACAATGCTGTAAATGAAATTGTTCTCGGTAAAAATTAACGCCGACTGAAACCAAACCAGCTACTTTCCAGTTAACTTGCAACATAGCCTTGTGATCTACGTTTTATCACTTGATTAGACAGATCATTACTTCTATTTGTTGTTTGAACTTTTTCCACACAAAGTCCGATGCAATGTGTCTATCAACAACCCGTACCATAACACCAGTTAAATTAACGCGGTAAATCTTTACATCTAAATCTAATTGGAGTTTAGACTTTACGCGTCTAGATTTTGTCTTAACATAACATGCGCTGTCTGTTGAATTTGGGTTCCGTCTATGAAATTAAGACACGAATAAACTATGAACATTTTAAAATGTAATGTACATTTGTTGGTTGTTCTTCAACCCGGGAATAAAAAAAACACAAAATTGTGATGCTTCAAGGATTGGTGGCCATGTGGTTGAAGTATCCACCCGTAATTTGATGTAGTCTGGATTCAAGCCCCAGCTTTAACCAATAAGAGGAAAGGCGTGAGATTTCCCATTCAACAACCTGCAGATTGGGAAAAGTATCATTCAATATATCGCAGTCAAATAACACTAAGAAGAGCGCCGAGTAAAAAAGCTCGCTACTCAACATATGACGGCCACGACCACTCAGCCAAGAGTGTAACGATGAAGAAGTAAGTCTAGTGTTATGGAAATCATTATGCTGCAAGCACAGTGAGTCCTCACAACAATCAACGCGCTAGTGATATTGCAAGCATTTATAAACTACAGTGACTGCTAACCATCAGGGCGGGCCGTAAGTTTGTGTGCCACCTCCGCTGTATTACTAATAATGGTTAAATAGGTGTTTCATACCACTAGTGGCAAAGAAGCAATTTCAAATATATGAGCCCAAGGTATTCCATCGAGATAAGTAGGGTTTTGTATTTGTTTCCATTTAATACTTTTTTATTTTACTTCATTCCCTATCCCTAACACACACAGTTGTAATTGTATAAGAGATTCCTCAACCATGATGAGTAATTTTTCGTCACACAAAAAGTTGTAAGATTATCGTTCAATTAGTGAGCGAGATGTATGAAAAGGTAGTCAATGAGTCACAGATATTCCGAAGCGCAGAATACTTGGGCTGCCTTGAGGTACGCACTTGACCAGTTTTTGTAACAACAAGTGTGTAGGTACAACTGATTGAGTGATGATTCGTAAGAATACATCGCAAGTCTGCCGAATTGAGGAGCCTCTTCTGAGTTTAGTCAAGCTATTCAAACTAATATTCCGCATTTTACTTGGTCTGTAAAATGTTTTCGCCAAGAGAATACAATCGCTTGTGTTTTCGAACTGTGCAAACTGGCATCCTAAGAAACGAAAATTTATTTATTTTTTTAGAGAAAGGTTTGAAAATCAATTTTAAAAAATACGGCTAGTAATGAAAAAGGAGAAATTTCTGAGTAAGGAGAATATTTGTGGTAGGTGCAGAACTAAGAGGTTTACCTATCTCTAGCCTTCTTTAAGTCACTATAGCTTTTCAACGTTATTTGTAGTCCAACTTATCTCTTACTGGTAAAGTTTAGCCTTTAGGTCTAGTTATTATTCTGAGGTTTACCATATTGCAGCCTCCTTTAGAATAAGGACTAAAGCTATTCTAAGCAGCCACCTATCCTCAGAATAATGACTAGACTAGCTCACTACCGTATGCTATGCGCTACTCACATATGAATTTCAGGTTTAGCTAGGGCATTCCATTAGATCTATGGGGCATTCTCTCTACGTAACGGCAACGTTTGCTTTGGATAATTACCTTGGTAAATTTCTTCGACTGTTTGTCACGCTGCCTAAATAAAACAGCATGCGCGTCAAACCTGTCCTCAGCAAGTCATCGTCTTCTATAATGATGTTGAAGTATTTTTGTCAAAAACAATAACAGCAAGCGCCTCATAACTACATAATCCCTTACAGATAATATACTGCGTCTAATACATACGTCAATGGTGTAATACCTATTACTAATCTAGAACATTCGTTATCATCAGGATTAATTTTTGATAAGCTTTGAAGTCAAATTAAGCACGCGCGACCGAGCGCCCCGCATGTGAAATCCTAACCATGTCTGTAAAAAAAAATACTTATTACAAATAAACATTTATTTAAATTAAATACATTTATGTACACACATTTTACTGTAATTATCACAAAGTTACTCGCTAATAGGTAGATTATTTAAAGTCCAAAAACTTTGTTCACTTTCTATAGGTATTGAATGGTGTATTTAAATTGGAATTTATAGACTGAATTAATTAATTATAGATTCTAATTATTGATATAAAGCACTGTCTAATAAAACTATGAGATACACATTGTGATTCTTAGATCATATATCGAAAAGTCAAACTGCCGCTAAATTTTGACAAGTAATAACACCTACCGTACTTAGGCCAATATATGCCCCGTTTATGACAGATCAAAATGTACCATATATCAAATTGTAATAATGTGTTGTGTAGGAACAAATCATTTAAATAACAGATTGAAAGAAGAAAATACACATACATACATATTATCTACTCTGAGGTAATAGGAACTTAATCGATTTCAGGTGTAAGAACAGAATCGTACCCTTTAAAAAGTCATCGTTTTAAGGTTCCGTACTTGAAGGGATCCTATTACGAGCTATATAGCTACCTAAGAGTAGGTAATAAATATACTGCTATTAAGTATTACTAAGTCCGCGCTGTCCGTCAGTCCGCCTGTCTGTATGTCATGATCCGTATTTTACGGCTTTACAATCATAAGTAGTAACAGGAAAAGATATTATGATCTGTCAAAATAAACGATTTTTATTTGGCCTCAGTACTAAGGTAAGGTAAGCACACTTACCTTTTCATTTCGAAATAAAATTATCGAACCCCTTTTAATATTAGTCCTGCCATGTCATGTTCATCGGTATATACCTACTCAAAGGTCTGTCGGTCTGTTTGTCGCAACTTATTTCCGTTGTGCTAAAATTCGGTATTAAAAATGAAATGTTTATACATAATGATAACGTCTTTTAAAAATCTAATTTTAAGACCTAAAGGTCAGTGATGATATTTTATTCGCGCAGCCTATTGAATTTGTTATTTAGGCCTTCTCAAATAATAATTTCAAACGCGTCTAATTTCTTCTAATCAGGATCGGAACTGTTTACCTATAACCCAATAAATTGTTAACAAAATTAACTCCACGTGTACGAAGTCGCAGGCAGAGCTAGTTACAAAGAAATTCTAGAACATTTTGTGTCTAATTTGTTGTCGGTTTTGAATGGAAACAAAACAGAACATAATCCGATCTAAAAGCATATGTGTCTACACGACCACTGGCCTATTTAGAACTTTACAATGAGTCCAACATTCAGTCTCCTATTTGAAAAAAGTCAATATTCAGAGATACACGATATTAACCTTAGGATAAAAGTCCGATACTTTTTTTTATTAAAAATCGTATTAATTCAAAATAAGTAGGCAAGCGGCGTGTGCAAGGTAGTCTGTTTGTAATTGCATACTGGATATCTGTATATCTAATACTTATCTTATAGATAACTAAAGCTATTAAAGTTAACCGCCTAACTTACAATACATACATAAATACATAATTCCTCTAATAGATACATAGGTACACAATATCGAACACATTTATATGATTAACCATGTAACATTGTGACATTCTTTATAGTAATACACAGAGGTCATTACATAAAAAGGCGTTCCTCTTTTTCTAAATGGACTTCGTAAACGAATATGTGTGTTTATTTTATAAATAATATCCATCTAAATATTACCAATCTCAAATAATTTGCTAAAAGGACACAACACATATTAGTGAACTAATTATCATCTCATATAATTAAATAATTCATCTTTTTAACAGTTCTAAGACCATCTTAATTGATATATGAACACACATCTGAGTAGGATAAAAAGGGTACTAGGTATAGTAATCCATTTGAATTTTGAAACCCAGGATGGTGGCAAATTTTAACAAAAAGAATGTTTTTTAACATATCCTGGTATTTACTGCTTAGTAATAAACAGGCATACTTACTAAAAATATTGTTTTTGTTCCAGGAAAGAATCGCCGCTAAAATTTATCGGGAAATGTCAAACAATTAGACTAGAACACCCGGCATATCCCGCCAATTCCCTTACTTACCACTATCAATATTCATACATATTTCTAAACATACTAAATGAAACGACTATATTTACATTCACCACGGATTTAAGATTAATCAATATACATAAAATAAAATTCAAATATCTCACTATTCCGTGTAAGTCAAAGACTGTTCGATTCGGTAATCATCAACAAACATCAGTTTAGTGCATGGCTTAACTAAGTTTGAAATATTTAAGATTAATCGGAATATTTTCGAATTTTGATCTTATTCGTTATCTGTACAATAAGGTCGTAAGTACTAAGAAGTCTGTGGCACTATAAATTATCTCGCGAGAGTGTGAGGCGTAACTATAGTGTCAGATACGGTCGCACCAAACCTACATGACGCAACTGTTGGTCACGTGTCATGCATTGCACGCAAATAAAACTCGTGCCGTCCACCATTATGTTATATTCCCTGAACTCCGCCTCCCGTTGTTACATAGTTCCGTCATACCTGCAACAAACAAAATATAGCATGTAAAATTATGATCATTTATCATATCAAATAGTTTACAGCCGATTGTGTGCTGCCAGACACTGCAGGAAACAAAACAAAATTTTACTGAACTGCCAAGAATATCCCTCCAGCTTATAATTATTGTATTGTAGAGCTCGCACAAATAATACTCTCTTTGATTTCAAAGAAACAACAGAGGATCGCAGTCATATAAGACTTGATGGTATCCATATTAATTTATATTCTGTTTTTCAAATAATCCATAACACGTAAATACCTTTTAAAAAAAACCTATCCTTATACGCCGAAGAAGGTCAAATTGATTTGGAAGTGTCGACGTTTTGCCTTAACGCGTCAAAGCGTCCAAAGAACGATAGACAATGAGTTGACAGAGGGGATTAGAAGATTAGACGTGACTAATATTTTAACATTTGGCAGAAATCCGGATATCCTTGAGATTACAACCGTAAGACTAATCTCCTTATAAGGGACGTAGAATGTCGTTATTGAATATTGATAGAGGGCAAGACGGCTATCGCATTTTTCGGATTCGATGTGAGCTCATTACACGCTATACAAGTAAGATTAGATTAAAGATTTGATTGTGATTATAGTTAAGTAGTAAGGTACACATTATTACATAAACTACTACCTATTTACATACGTCTGATTTGATGTACCTACACAAATTGATAATGGTGTAGTTTAATGTTTAGTGAATATCTGACGATGATATTCGGAGATGGGGAAAGCAAATCCCAATTAAGAACTACAAATATCCATTTTACAGAGGACTTAAACTTTTGAAAATACCTAAAATTATATAGGTAACCGACTACAAACATGAAATAGTTGAAAATAGTTTCAACTTATTTATTTTTAGGAGTTGCTGTATGAATATTCTCTTGGCACTAACTGCAAACCTTTCATATGTTTCTTAAAAATGTTCAACATGATACATATAGTGTTTGAAATCGGGTCACTTATAGCGAATACTTTATACTATTCTACTTATACTAACTTGACGGTTTTATTTTGAAATATTTTACTTATTCAACCTATTAAGTTTACATATTATTTAATGTTGCAAATGCATCGGGACTTTCAATTAATATATTCGCTTTTAGGTAGACTTACTCATAAGAAAACCAGGTTATAGCGTTAAAAGCACTGTATACAACATTATGGCTATGTATTAAGCTTGATAACCCACAAGCGTTATTTCTCATATTCATATTGCAACCAACGAAGTGTTTCCTTTGGTCAGTTACACTAAGATACAAGAACGTAGATTAGTAATAGTGCCAGAACAGAAACTCTCAAAGATGTGTGACAAGATGTTTTCACAAATCACAAACAATCCAAGGACTTCAAAGAAACCTCACACGTTTGCCGGGCAGACTGTATTAGACAAAATGTAATGTGTGAGATATCTTTGACTCGTTCGAGACGCGGAGGTGCGATGTTTTCAACATTGCTTCACAGAAAAGATTATAGTTGGTTTGTTGGCGATGGGTAATCCTTATCTGTTGTCCACTCTAGACCTTCCGAACTGAACTTAAAACCTATATCGCTGATTATGTTATTGTAACAAAAATATATTTAAGACAATCAAGATGTTGGAAACCGATTCTTTTCCCTAAACGTGTGCATCACGTATCTATGTATCCTACTGTGTCCAAACTCATACATTCCTTAATACACGACTAATCAAACCGATAACGATTCTACCTATTTTACCCAACTACTGCAGAAGAAAGATTATTATAAGTTTTCCAGTGTAACTAGGTATCTCTACTTAACTACTGTAAACAGCCTATATTTACGAGGTGGCAACATTTGCGAATACCGCACATGAGTCAAGTTTATGAAAAATTTGGACCTCCATCCCCGTCTAATAATTATACAAGCGAAACGTCCACTTTCCATGCCCATCAATTATCCTAATATTAAAAACGTCAATGTAAGCTTGTTTGTTAGTTTGTTTATACTATTAAAAACAAACAGAATATAAACCAAGGGAGGAAACTCAAAAAAGAAGTCCGCGCAGGAAATTGCACCGAACCGGGCTTACAAAGACGACGGTTTTGTGACGGTACAAAAGAAGAAGCGCTGCCAGAAAACTGTTCCGAATCGCTGTGGCAAGGCTCCTGCGGAGCCCAACGTGACGCTGAGAGCTGCCCACCCGAACACTCCGGTGTACATCTCCCGCCTGCATTACTCAACTAAGGCGGAAGATATAGTGGAGTACGTGCACCGGAAGCTCAAGTACCGGCCGAGAGTGCAGCTGCTGGAATCCCGCCGCAACGTCAACTTTAAGGCGTTTGTGGTGAGAGTCCCGAATTGCTACCTGCACCTCGCCATGCAAGAGGACTTCTGGCCGCAGGACGTGGTGTTCCGTCGCTTCCGCGGAACAGTGCCACACGAACCATTAGTGAAGTGATAATATAATATGTGTGTTAGTCTGTAAGGTATATGTAATATGGGCCTCGTTGCCTGATTCTAATTTAAATAAAAAAAAAAAAAAAAAAAAAAACAATATAAGACAAAAAATACCTCGGTCCATAATAAAAAAAAACTCCTTTTTGAAGTCTGTTAATACCGGAGGGACGACGTGCAGTTTCAACATGGACTAATCACTACTTTCGCTAAACGTCTTACGAGAGAGATTTTGGATATTATTATGAACACAAAAACCTTACTATAAAATATAAATTGTGGTTCTGCCAATACTAGCAGAAAGGCTAATAAAAACAACATGGGATTTTATGAAATTATGTTGTGTTAAAATAAAATATATAGAACTCAATGGTAACGCATAACGACATGTTTTATGATCTAGCGAAGCCCGCCGACTCCTCCTTCACGGGAGTAATAAAATTCTACTTCATGCGTACCTACTACGTTTTAAAAAGTTATTTAGTGCCTACCTACTTTAACAAAAGTTACAGATTTAGAAGTTAAGACAGTAAACATTAAAAGAATGGACTAAAGCAGAATGCTCATAGGCGTAGAGCTTATAGGTATCTACACTAATCAATAATATTTTGGCGATCTTATAAGAAGATGGGATGGGTGGTGGGCCTGCTTAACCGTAGTTTAAATCGTAATTAGAACCACATTTGAATTCGAAATATAAACAAACTATGTACGATTTGACAATTAGTAAAACTCATGTCTAGCGAATGTACTTTATTAAAGTACGTACCTATATCTTGCATATCACATAAAAATGTTAGCTTTCTGCACTGCATCTTTATTATAAACTTTCACTGCGCTACATTTAAAAAAATGGTGTACAAAATATATGCTTCATGATCGTGCATTTCATAGCTAATATCAGTATATTATCTCAGGAGAACGGTTAGAGAACCGTATGATAAAGCAGTTTTTTTTTGTGAAGGTTTGTAAATATGTACATTTCGTGCAGCAAAACTAGCGTGATCTTTGTAAAGCACAGTTTAGATATAGTCGATAGTATTTAGGCATTTTATAAATTTTAAGATTACCTACTTATCATACGATTCTAAAATAGTAAGTTACACTACATTGGAATGTCCAAGCATCCCAGTTTATTTCGAAGTAAATTCTAATATTACATACACTATGGGCTGAGTTAAAACTGTTTAAATAAGTAGGTAGGTACATATTTTTTGTGGTATCCACACTGCGTCTCAGCACTTGGTCACCATATGGTCATTTGTTTCCAATAATACGGAGTATAACAACAGAAGATTTTGTTAACCCAAGACAAAAAATATGGACGTGCTTTAACCATTGAAATTTTTGTAGTTCCACAACAAAATAATTAGGAAACTAACACTGCGCTCTCAAAATTACAATAATATTTATATAAATACATTCTACCTACAACGTCTACATGATAAATACGAGTACCTACATCTACTTATATAACAATTTACAAGTTGAGGATTCTGTTTTAACTTCATCATTCAATAGGAAACAATTGACTAGCTGTGCCCGTGACTTCGTACGTGTAGAATTAATTTTGTTCACAATTTCAAGTTTTTTTTTGTTGCGCGGAATCATAATTATTTTTCCAAAATTATAGAAGCCTTAGTTACGCTTTATAGCATCAGCTACTTTCCAGTGGACAAATCAACAATTAACGAAACAAACAAGTTCAAATCGCTGTCGTCGTTCGGATGTTGTTCACAATTACAATAAATAAAAAAATAAAAATAAAAGGGTTTTTCTTGCAGCAAGATTTTTTTTCAAAATAGAATTAGTCTACGTCACGCTCTATAATATCAGCTAGCTACGTGCCTATGAAATTCCCGTTCAAATCGGTCCAGCAGTTTCGGAGATAACCCTAAACAAAAAGACAAACATTCAGACGAAAACTTTATAAATTGGTTTTTTGTCGTTATTATCATGTTTATTTTTATGTGCATTTAGTAAAAAGCTATTATTATGACATTACAAATGGACACATACATTTTATTTATTTGTATAGTTTTACTTATGTTTTTAAGTGAGTTCAACGTTTTTTAAATAAAGTCGCATTAAGTTTTCAAACATATGCCAAAAAAATTAATTGAAATCAAAGGCACTAAGCAGTGGGTATTCAATTTCAATAAAATACGAAAAACGTCTTCCATGAATTCGGTTAAAAAACGTTTATGCTTATTTGAAGTAGTTTTGGCCCCTCTCTTTCATCCCCTAAGGGTAGAATTTCGGAAAATCATATCTTATCGGATGCCTACGTCATACAAAGAACACAACCTCCAAGTTTCAGGTCTCCATGATCAGCGGTTTAGGCTGTGCGATGATCCGTCAGTCAGTCAGCATAAAGCCATTTATATTTGTATAGATAGATTAACATAGCATAATCAATTAGAACTGTAATTGTCCTATCCTAGTTAAAGGACTAATAACAAAAAAGTAGTATTTTGGTAAGTACCGTGATACCAGATACTCGTTTTGAGCAGGATAGGACTCCCAGGCAGTGCGCACGCACGGCCGACAGCATCTCCCAGTTATTGTTACAAGTAGTGCTAACACATGCGGCGTCGACATACCTATAGGTGTGGACGGAGCGGGAGGCGGCAGGGTCAGCCGCCGATCTGTAAACAGTGGTTATCGACGCGCCGCCACTTGCCTCCAACGGCATCTCCGGCTACAGCGCTATATTTATCCGCTCTGCAACTGACGCGCGCGGCTAAATCCGTTTGGCGCCGTGTGATGCCGGCCTCCTGCAACCATAACCATGTCACGAGGTGTCGCGGACCACACCAATATCCGCTCCGTAGCCGAGGAGTGGGCCCAGACTCCAACTCGCACAGCGACATTCGCGAACGCCATGCTATATGGATGAAAAAATCGCAGTGCGCCAGCATAGTGAACTTTGTTGTAACTCACCTTAGAGTGGTATCTCAGTATGACTTGTGTGCTGGTGCTGGGGCGGCGGCAACGCAGGCCTGGTGGTGGTAGTACGAGGGCCCGGGGGCGCGATAGTGGTGGTGTGGCGGGGGCGAGGTGCGGTATGCGTCGGGGGTGGGCGAGCCGCCGCGAAACCCAGCCAGCTGGCAGCTCGGCGGTTCGAAGAGATCACGGAACGCTGGCGGCAGCTGCTCTGCCGGCGGCTCCGGGGCCGCGTACCATCCCGACGTAGCCGCGCGGAACTCTTCGGCAGCAATGGAGTAAGGTTGTGGCGAACAGTACACAGCCGACGGAGGTAGCCGGGGCTCGCTAAAGTCATCAATGCCGTCCACCGGCTTTTCATACCGCGCGCAATCGGCGCCAGGCTCTCGCTTGGGTCGACATTCAAAAATCCTTGGTTTGACGTCAGGCTTGATGTCGCGTGCATGCCCCAGCGCGTCAGCCGCGCTCAGCGCCTCTTGCGCCGCAAGCGCTTCCTGCGCCTGCTGCAGCTGCTGCTGCCGCTTTAGAGCCTCCTCCTTCTCCTTAAGTGCGTCTTTCTTTTTAAAACGACGTCGCCTTCTAAGGTAGGAACCATTATCGAACATATTGTACGAGTCCGGGTCCAAAGTCCAGTAGCTGCCCTTCCCAGGTTTCTTATCGTCCCTCGCCACTTTCACGAAACACTCGTTTAGGCTCAAGTTATGCCTTATTGAATTTTGCCAGCCTTGTTTGTTTTCCCTGTAATACGGAAACCGCTCCATAATAAACTGATAGATGCCGTTGAGTGTGATCCGCCGGTCGGGAGCATTCTGTATGGCCATAGCGATCAGTGCGATATAGGAGTAGGGCGGCTTAACCATGTCCTTGGGCGCGCCGACATGCTGCTGGTGCGGGTGCAGGTAGGGCGCGCCGTAGCCATACCGATACTGCTCGTAGGCGTACGGGGCGACGCCAGCCGAGTAGCCGCCGCCGGCTCCGCCGCGGTACGCGTACGGGCTCTGGTCGCCGAACAGCGCGTGCATCGTGCCGGTGCCGGATCACTTAGTCACCTTCAGAGCCGGAACATGCTCAGACCTGAAGCGCGGAATCCTCGACGCGTTACTGTTTCGACAACAAAACGACGACTGACTGATTTTGTTTAGATTCACAACAAGGCCCGTTTACATAGCGGACGCTAAACGAGAGACGAATGAGCGGTGCCGTAGGCGCCGCCGGCCCGTGCGCCGCAGCGCATTTCGCCCCGCCCCAAGTGCGGCGTCTCGCTCGCACTTGAACAGTGATAGAGAGGTGTCTCTGTCGCGCCGGCTATGAGCAGGTAGCATGGTCCACGCCCAGGTCGACCCGAGGCGGCGCCCCAGCACAACCCCTCTGCGACACTCCTCACCCTAGTCGTATGCCCTATTATTGCTTTAACTCGCACAATTTGTCGATTACTCGGCAATTCATATAGGTACAGTCCTCATCTCAGTATAATATACAAATGCATACAAGAAATAGCGGGCCATCTGCAAACTGCAGAAGCCCGCCCAAAAACAAAAGATTTTTTTTAGTAAGGTTATCCCTTGGGCTACTAGCCTATTCTATGAAATTAAATTTATTTTATTGGGTAACATCTGATACGTAAAAAACTTAAAAACATTAGTGCGCACTTCATTATTTAGGCAACCACATCAAAGTCACTTTAGTTTTGCACCTGACAACAAAAAAAAATTAAATTAGGTACTAATAACATGCTTTTTAATAAAATCACCAACATATTTAAAAATAAGAGAAGATGAGACTATTATGAATCCTAGATACCTACCTACTTACATCAATCTTTATCCATATAATTTAACTATGAATTTTTTAATCACAAAAAATATTTCCAACACGTATACGTAGCCTGGCATTCTAAGTAAAGGTAAGTGCAATCAGGCCCAGGGTAGTTCTGTGACAACGCACACTCACAGATTGTACTCCAGCTAGCGTCTCTACTCAGAGTAGAAAATATAGCTATTATATAATATAGTACCTATAGTTAAGCAACTTGTAAATAAATATGAGATCAAGAAGTTTATGTTGGTAAACGGTAATTAAGAAAAAGTAATCAAACGCTTTAAGACGAGTCTTGTACGCCTAGGTACTAATAATAATATATCTTCAAGTAGATATTCCCACAAGGGTCCCCGAAGGGGTAGGCAGAGGTGTTACAACACCCACTTTCCACCGAAAATAATTGGATAATTGGATGAGTCGATCGCCGTCTCTTAGCACTACATACGTCCTTTAATTACTTCTCAGTCGGATGCAGGTTTCCTCGCGTTGTTTTCCTTCACCGTAAAGCTCGTGGTGTGACTGATCACAGCACCGGTCTGTACAAGTTAGAAAAAGTCATTTGTACAGACCGCTGGGATTCGAACTTGCATTGCTAGAGTAGTAGGCAACGCTTTATACCAAACGGCGATCACAATTATCAATCACAATCATCAAAGTAGTGTAAAATCGACAATTAAACGTGAAGTGCTCCCAACGTAACGTAACTTCCGTAACGCTTTGAGATGGTATACCTAAATTTTACTCCTCATAACATTTCCATACAGGGGCCATATGTAAAAATCTATCATTAATGAATAAACTCCAATTATCTGTTTTATTTTTCTTGCTATTCTTCTGTATGCATATCTTTTCCATGTATAGATAGTGTCTATCAATCAATACGCCTAAGTAACGCATGCATTGAACTCGCTTGATTTGTATATTATTAAGTTGATGATAAATATATCACACACTTTTCATTTTCTGCATTTAAAAATCCTCGTATCTCAATTCGCAACACTCAAACCTTAAAATTTCATTGAGAACTATATTTTGCAAAAGAAACATTGGCTTACATTGTTTGTAGCTGAATAAATTCGTAGCTCGTAACGGCACCGTAGCACCGTAGCGCGGTGTGCAAATCGGTGGTCGTCGTGCCGCGCAGCATCATCTTTCTACGAAACCGTTTCGATATACATAATGGAGTAAAAATAGTAAGGTTGTTAAACAAGGTGCTAAAATGGCGTCCCTTCCAGCAACATCATTTCAGCCTTCTCTGATGATAAATGTCGAGTAAGTATGCGACTGAAGGACTTGTATCCATGTCATGAACAAATAAACAATAATAAGATACGTGTAGTTCCGGGTATGTAACAGACACATTTTTTTTTACCTTTTCCTCTAGAGTAGGATAATCTATTTTTTCTCCGCTCTGGTACGCTACAATCTTCTGTAGCCGCAACGCAATGCACGTATTCCTCCGAAGAAATTACCGACTTGGTAGTTCCATTTTCAAAAATGAAATATTATTATTTTTTATAAAACAGTAATAAGTCAAGTCTTTATTCATAATTGTTCTATTCAAGAATGCATATTCTCGTTTTTGTAAGTAACTGACAAAAATTAAAAGAGTAAAAACTTTTCCCCCTAGAACAGGATAGGTATTCTATTTATTCCCCGCTCCCCGCTCTGAAACGATACAATTACGAACTTTTAGAGCATGAGGAGTGAAAAAACAATTGGGCAATGTTTACGATTGTAAATAATCTTTTCCACGTTATTTGCAATAAAATTAAATCGATGTTTAAATAATTTTACATTGATATCTACCGCGTCATTCTTTTTTGTGCCGTCGAACATTTATGTTCCACACATTTTCTTGTGTCAACACTAAACAGTTACGACTTCCGATGTTTACATAAGTGATTAGTCGTCAAGTATTAGTTAAGCTTTAAAAATCTAAAATATGTGTCCTCATTTCTTCTACGTAAGTACGCGAAAGAGAAGCCTTGCCTCACTTAACCCAAAATAGTAATGCAATGTCCTACTTAGTTTTAGTTTTATTATGATTTAGTTATTTATATACATACTCCTTGATGTATTTGATTTAAATTAGATACATTTTATTTTGACACATGTTTGAAAACTCAATCCGATTTTATTCAAAAAAGGTTGAACTCACTTAAAAACATAAGCAAATCTATAGGTACATCTATGTAGGTAGATATATATCTATTCAAATAAATAACCTTGAAGTGTGTGTTTGTAATGTCCTTTTACTAAATGCAAATGAATATACTAATGATGATTTGAGAATGTTAACAAACAATTATTATACTTATGAAAGACACCATCATGATTTGATAAATCTCTCTCATGAATAGCAAATTATAATAATAATGACTTTGTATTATAATTACAACTCTTTAGTTTAAACAACTTACGATAAATTATTATTTTAATTAAATATACATATATACAGATACCGGATCCGGTATATTGGTACTGGATCCGGTAAGCGTTTAATGATACTGGCAGATAGATGATTTTTATTGGGCGTAACTAAGGCTACATTTATTTTGGAATAATAATTAGGGTTCCGCGTCACAAATAAAAAACCCATGAAATTGTGAACAAAATCCGATTTGGTCGGATTGAATCCGATTTGGTCGGGACTTTCACTGGCAGATAGCTGATAGATGTTATAGGTAAGACGTAACATAGGCTACATTTACTTTAAAAAGAGAATTAGAGTTCCGCCCAACAAATAAAAAAGCCATGAAATTGTAAACGCATCGCCAAAACTCCGTATTTTTTGAAGTTAAGCGTATGAAAATATACATATTTAGCCCATCAGTTAAAAAAATACAGGGTAAAAAAATTTTTGGAAATTCCACCTCTAAGGGGAAGGAAAGTATGTATAAAAATCTGCAATTTTTCAACTTTTAAAGTTAAATCCATGAAAAATTAAAAATAGTTACCTTTTATATAAGCCGCGGGCAAAAACTCTCATAGATATATCGGTACAAGTTGATTTATTCACTTACGATGCGTGTGAAGCCGCAGGCAACACCTAGTATGTTATAACGCTAAAAACATCATTGACTCGTGGAATGTCATACCCTACCTACAATTATAATTATAGGTGTAAAATAAAACGTTATGTACTCTGTGGTGTAAAAAGGCGCCTACCTTGGTACGCTAGGCAGAGACTAGGTACTTGCTTTTCGCCATCATTACGGTTTCATAACGTTTAATGTGTCATAAAAGTTTATATTATTCTATCAGAGTCCATACTGATTATGTTTTATTTTAAGGCGATCTGACTCTGTGTCTTGCTTGAGTCTTGATATAATCAAAGCTTGATTTTGATTCATACTTATGAAATCTTAAGAAATATGTCCCCGTAGCGGCCATTCCGTACCAGCGTGTTGCGTTGGTGTCACGTAGATCGACATGTATATCGAAATATTCTGCATGATTTTTATATTACTTTTATTGTAATTATAATAATTCAATCAATAATGTGGAAAGCAAATTCACTCTCACATAACCGTACAACAAATATCAATCAGCAAGTCTCCAAAGACTGCCAACCCTGTTGTTGATGAGGAGTCTACTCTGCTAGCCGCATTACTACTAGCGCAGCGCAGCGTATCCCTGTGACGCACTGGCAACCTTACTTACCGCAGAAACACAACACTACATCAAAGTAGTGTTATTTCACTGCGGTCTTCTGTAAGGTGGAGGTACAGTCCCCAGTCGGGCGGCTCCAATTTTAATGACAATCGCCCTACGTTTGGCCATGGTGTGTTTAATCACTGTAAGTACATAAGCTTATAAAGACTCATTGGTAGGTACTGGCCGGGGTTTAAGCCTGAGCTTGTACGTAGTATATTATCTACTCTGAGACCGCACGAATAACAATTTTTAACTTTGCTTAGCGCCATCTGTGTAAATAAAGTAGGAGGCAACATGGCATTATTTTTGATTTGCACCTCAGAGTAGATAATGTACTGTGGCCTTCTAGCTTGTCCAGCTAGGTACTTATTTACCCACCAGATGTCGCTATTGCTTTTTACTAATTCCTCAGCTAATTCGTTTCTTTCTTTTTTTATATTTTCATACAAATTGAGTAATTATGTAATTAAGCTTTTGTACCCTATTCCAAGCCTATATATTGAGAGAGCATACCTCGACTTCCGGTGTGAACACGTATTTACCCCCTATTGACAGACGCGACGTTTCCTTCCGGCGCCATTTTATTTAATTTTCCCTCCATCGAAACATGGAAACTACAGTTCCTAAAAAGAAATTTAATACCCCCGAGGGCTTTAGTAGTGTGGATTCAAGTACATCATCTTCTGAATCTACGGATCATCACCGCAGGCGCACTAGACGCCGCGGTCGCAAATTTATGGATAAGCTTTTGAAACATTTGGAAAAAGTGGTAAATAGCCTTGCCACTACCGTAAGTACTCTGGCAGCAGGTCAGTCAAAACAACCCTTTACTTATTCTAATCAAGAAGTATTGCATGACAATTCTGATGCGGACGTTTTATCAATCTATGCTGATAATGATGATTTAGAGCCTACTTTATTTTCAAATGCTGCTGGCTCCGTTGAGACAAGTCGACCGTTACCCTCATTTGAATTTAAGGAAGAGACTACCATCAAGATTGGTTTTGCAAAAACTTCAAGTACCCATGCTGAACTTCTTTGCAAATTACAACATTTTGACACGGCTGACTGGTCTCAAGTTAGGTATGCAGATGCCCAAAGCAATATGTGCCAACTCCAGGGTTCTCCAAGTTGGAAAGCAATGACATGTTTAAAATGTTTGATCGTAATATAACCTTATCCGCTACTGAAAAAACTTTAGCAGCGGTGTCTTATGCCCTCATAATACAGAATGGAAAACTGCGCGAGGGATTTCAGTCTTATCTCATGATTGGGTTTGGAAGAATCTGTATTCACAGACAATGTTTTAAATAAGATTAACGAAATATTTACAGGAGATTATAATCGAACGTACTTAGACTTGTTACAAATGGTTCGTGGACGTCGTGCGGATATAATACAGCAGCGCCGAGACAGCGTTCTGCATTACGTGAAGGATAAAGGCATTAAAGAAAGTCTTCGGATGATCACTCCCACTATTGATCATTTGTTTAATGATGTTCGTTTTTCAGACTGTATTTCTAAAAACGGCGTTATAGAGAAGGTTTTCTATAGACCTCCCGTCACTCCTGCGCAAGGAGCAAATAGGAGGGCTCTTGCGCAAAGAGCGGAACCAAGGAAACCCGTCTCTAGCACTCCTCGTGGTCGCGCCGCTGCTCCTACGGCCAGTTCCAGTGCAGGATTTCCTTCGCATAACCGCAAACGTAAGTCTGATTTGACTTTTCGCTACCCGCAAGGGGAAAAACATTATCAAAACTGTCAGGGACGTCGTTCCCAACAGTGTTTCGATTGACTTTATAACCTCGTTCCGAGCGGGTCAACTTGCTCGTTACGTGGCTCGGTGAAAGGAGTGGGGAGCGCCCGATTATGTATTGAAAATATTAACAGGATACAAAATACCTTTTATCAAGAAACCCCCGTTAGTCATGCCATGTCGAGTTTCGAAAAATGTTCACACTGTGGACAGCCCCAAAATAAGAATCGAATTTCAAAATCTGATAGACCAGGGCGTTTTGGAACCGGCTCCAACCACTCCAAGCTTTGTATCGAACATATTCCTAGTCCCCAAATCGAACAAACAAGTGCGTCTGGTTTACAATCTCAGATTGCTGAACAAGTTTGTTTACACAACCCCCTTCAGGTTAACAAATATGTTCCGAGTACCAGATTTTCTCCAACCCAACGACTGGTTGGTGAAACTGGATCTCCTCAACGCGTATTTTCATGTTCCGATTTTATCCCGCTTGTGGCAAATGACATGCCTTCCATTCGGTCTATCGACAGCACCGAGATTTTTTGCAATAGTCACAAATTGGGTTGCCCAAATTCTTCGGGAAAATGGTTCAAGAATCTTAGTTTATCTCGACGATTTTTGTCTCGTGCATCAGAGCCGGGCGATTTTAGAGCTTCAAGTGACACTCACACAAAATCTTTTTCAAGAGTTAGGGTTGACCATCAATTTCGAAAAGTCTGTCCTTGTACCTCAGAGGTCAATGGAGTTCTTAGGAATTATATGGGATCTCTGGGCCAACAAAAAAGTCACTTCCAGCTGAAAAAGTCCGAAGCTTGTTAGTAAAATCCAAAAGAATTTTATTGAAACGAGAAGCTTCTCTTCGACAAATACATTCCCTTCTAGGCCATTACGGATTTGCCAGCTTTGTTGTTCCAGGAGGGCGCCTGAACACAAGGGCATTACTCTTGTACAACCAGGGTTAGAGTTAGAGATTCCCAATTCTGTGCTGATAGTTCTCAAATGGTGATCACTCTCTCCTCCATTTACCTCCCACTCAAATATTTTTGACGACGGACGCGTCTGCTCTGGGTTGGGGAGCAATGTTGAAAGACCTAAAGATTTCCGGTACTTGGGATTGCCAGGAAACGGAGCTTCACTCCAACATTTTAGAAATGATGGCTATATACAAAGTATTAAGATTGCATGCTCGACTAATAGTTGCTTATCTTCGAATCGAGGGGGGGACGAAATCTCAACTGTTACAGTTATCAAAGAAAGCATTATTTTTGCTCGATCGTTTACGCGTAGTTATGACGATAAATTATATTCCCGGTCGTTACAATACAGAGGCGGATTGCCTATCACGCTTTCGGACCAGAGCAGAGTGGTACCTCCGCGAACAAACGACACACGAAATCTTCCAGTTGTGGGGAACACCGGAGATAGATCTCTTCGCGTCGCAGCAAGCCCATGTAGTTCAGCTTTATGTCACAATGGATCCATCCGATCCCCAAGCTGCTTTCGTGAATGCGTTCAGTCGTCCATGGGACTATCGAGTAGCATGGTTGTTTCCCCCACCGAACCTAGTGCCTCGCGTTCTAGCTCACCTCAACAAAGCCAGAGGTGTTTTTCTAATGGTGGTTCCGAGGTGGACCAAGGTATTCTGGCGCAGCGATCTAATAGCGAGATCCTTGTCCCCACCTCTAGTAATTCAGAATCTCGAGTCGGTGTTGATAGACTTAAGCACACTGAGCCCCCCTCCGGGAGCCAAATATATGATTTTGGAAGTTTTGAAAATATGGGGTGGAGGTCAAAATCAGAAAGGCTTTTTGCTAGGGAGTTGGCGTAAATCGACTCTTGCCTCCTATAAGTCCGCTTGGTTTAGATGGTGTTCTTGGGCATCGTCTAATCACATCCCTAAGACTGATCCGACCCCATCAAGCTTGGCACAGTTTCTGATTGATTTGCATCAAAAGGTTGGATTAGCATATAATTCAATTTGTCTTCATAAATCGGTCGTTTCAACGTTTTGTCCCAAAGATCCCCCTTTAAGTAATCATATTTTGGTAAGACAAACTCTAAAAGCAATCTTTTCTAACAGGCCCAAAACTCGTAAAGCTCCTATTTAGGATATAAAAGTCTCGTGTAGTTTTTCAAAAAGATGCGCTATTTTACTTTTGTTGTGCTCCGGACGCAGAGTACATGATCTTACTTTATTAAAGATTAGTGATTCCTTTTGTATGATCAATGATGATTTTATAATTTTTTGGCCAGAATTCGGTTCAAAAACCGACTGTGCTCACTCAGTCACCAACAATCGGGGTGGAGGCTAACCCCTTATTCGTCTAATCTAAATATTAGAAAGTTAATTACATTGTCTCAGAGTAGGAGGGACGATTTAGATAATTTGTTTGTTACTACTAGTAGGTCTCGTTAAACCAGCCTCACGGACTATTATAGGTGGTTGGATTAAATCGATCCTAAAGGATGCTGGAATAGTTGGTTCAGCTGGTAGTACCCGGTCAGCAGTTGCATCCGCTAGGTGGCTTGAAAATCATAATATTGATGATATTTTGTCCCGCGGAAATTGGAAAAATGCGTCTACATTCCATAAAGGGATTTCTAGCAAAACTCATGATGCATTTCATTGTTTTACACCTGTTTGATTCAATTAGGTATAATAATGGTTGTTATTAAATCAATAAAAGGTACATAAAAATGTTTATTTCCCTCTGTAAGATTACTCACATTGGCGTTCTCATATCAGCCTTTATTTTCAAAGATTGCAGTAAGGTACTATTAAAGCCCTACATTTCATATATAATAAATGTTTGAAATCTGCTGAATTTCCCGCCCAATGGAAAATTACACGCGTAATTCCAGTGCCAAAAGGTGGGGTGGTGGCAGATGAAAGTGCGTCTAGACCGGTGGCCGTGCTATCCACGCCTGCAAAAGTGTTTGAGTCGGCGATCCAAAATAGCATGCCACAGCAAGTAAGTGCCCAACTGTCGGAAGCACAGCACGGGTTCCGTCTGGGGCGCGGTACTAGCACCAATATGCTTAACTTCATGGCACGGGTCATTCCCGCGGTAGATTCGGGCGGACAGGTCGACACTGCCTATTTTGATTTTAAAAAGGCTTTTGACACCGTCGATAATGGCATACTGCTAATTAAACTAGCGGAATTGGGATGTACCCCGCATTTATTAGATTTTTTTGTCAGCTATATGAAGAATAGGCGGCAATATGTTGACTTCAACGGTTGTGAATCTCAGGCATATTACACTAGGTCCGGTGTAAGTCAAGGCAGCAATTTAGGCCCTCTCATGTTCATAATTCTAATTAATAGCTTACCAGAGGTTGTCAGACATAGTGCGTAAACACGTACACACCGCTTTTTGCGGATGACCTCAAACTGCTGTATGAGATTGGAGATGACTCAGATGGTGGGCGACTACAGGAAGATATTGACCGAGTCGTGCACTGGAGTAATGAGAACAAACTCCATTTCAATGTGTCAAAGTGCTCGGTAATAACGTTTACCCGGGCACGGAAACCGCGTCTGTACGAATACCATATGGACAAGGCACCTATACAGCGAGTCTCCCAGGTGCGCGATCTCGGCATTAGCCTCACCTCACAATTGACATTCAGAGAGCATATAAATAACATCTGCAAGAAGGCATACCGCAACCTAGGGTTCGTGCTCAGACAGTCGCAGGGGTTTACCAGTATCGCGGCAGTCAAGGTGTTGTATGATGCACTTGTCAGGAGTCATCTGGAATACGGAGCAAGCATATGGGCACCTCATGAAGCAAAATACACTGCAATGTTAGAAAGGGTACAAAACAAATTTACGAGGCATCTTTATTCGAAATTATATGGAGTGTACCCGTTCTACCCCCTCATGTATCCCACACTATTCGTACTGGGTATGGTGGGATACAATGAGTTGAAAGTTAGACGAGACTTCGCGTTAGCCGCGTATTTAGTGAAGCTATTGCGAGGAGAACAACATAACCCAGGAGTGCTGCAACGCCTGAGTATCAGTGTCCCGGACAAGTACGTGTGGAGGCGACGCTGCCCGCCGCTGCTCGCCGTACCCACCGCCAGGACCAACCTCCTAGCCAAGACACCCCTCACCCGAGCCATACACACTGTGAACGAGCTTCATTCCCGGATTGACATATTTGCATACAATTTGTGTGAATTCGCAAAAGTATTACTTAGTATTGTAAGTTATGATTAGTGTTCTTTATTTAATAGTATATTAATTGTTTATTGTTTCTTAACTATTTGTAATTGTCGAGCTATATATTTTTGTTATGTCCATGGTTTATATTGTTAAATTTAAAGTGTTTGCATTCCAATGAGCCGCACTATCGCTTTGGGTTCGCCTGTAATGATAGATGTAAGCTTTTAATAATAAATAAATAAATAAATCAGCAGCCGATAACAAACACTTCTCAATATATAGGCTTGGAATAGGGTACAAAAGCTTAATTGTAAAATTTTACCTAAAAATAAAATTTAAATTAAGCGACTTATCCTATTCCAAGCCTAGTTTTTATTACTGCCTGCTTACCTATTAATTATTTTCTTTCAGGTTTTAACCCTAGTAGTTAAGCTTATTTTCAGGTTTTAACCGTAGTAGCTAAGCTTATTTTCAGATATTAATCCTTAGTAGTTAAGCTTATTTTCAGGTAGATATCTTTTCAGATAGCTACAGATGCAATAGCTTTATACAAACCCGTTTATGCTAGCAGCTTCTTACTGCCACCAGTTCATCTCAAACTGTGGTATGCTTTCACTGTCCTCATGCTCTCATGAGACGGTTCCATATTGCCCTAGGTCCCCTAGGCTATATGCTAAATAAATATAAACAATATTAAGGTCTAATGAGGCTAGCGCGCCTTCGCGCCTGGCTGCTGCTCTATGCGATGGAGGGAAAATAAAATAAAATGGCGCCGGAAGGAAACGCGCGTCTGTCAATAGGGGGTAAATACGTGTTCACACCGGAAGTCGAGGTATGCTCTCTCAATATATAGGCTTGGAATAGGGTAAGTCGCTTAATTTAAATTTTATTTTTAGGTAAAATTTTACAATTGTGTACTTTGATATGGATATGTAAAACAAAAACAAAATTTGTGAGAAATATGCGCAACGACTCCATATACCTACTTAGCTAGCTTTGTTATTATTCAGAGGTATATACGCAGTAATCAGTTGTTAGTAGTAATCAGTAACCACACCTCAGAGTAGATAATATACTATCCACACTAAGGATTGTACCTGAGTTTAGCATTATCCTCTGAAGAATTACAAATAACGTAGTTTGACATATTATTTGATTAAGAATGACTTTACATTACATTTATAAAAATAAATAAATAAATATTATTAACTTAAAACGGAATAGCTGTATTATTAACTTAAAGTTAACAACACCCCATCATTATATTAAGTATGTACATATTACTTTTTATATGTCTATTTGTCCTGTGATAGTGCTGTGCTGTCGTATATATATAATTCAGAATGTAAATTCATAATGTATGCTCAATACCGGTCATAAAATTTTACACCGTACAGATAATCTCCAACACTTTTTCTTAGTTCTACCAACGCGACATTGGCGAAATTGTGGCAGCCCCGTAGAAGCCATTAATAAAAAAGTTGAAGTTGAAGTTGAAGAAGAGAAAAGCTCGTCGCCATTAACTTAGAAGAAGAAATAAATATTAATTATTGCTACCAAATGTTTATTAAGAAGGTACAATGATTAAGTTACACATACACTGCCGAGATCACACATAGAGTATTAAGACCAATTAATACACACCATTTATATTAAGATGTAGATTATTAAGACTCGCCATTTATATATCATCATATTGTAGGAGTGCCAGTACCATTTGAAATTCTTCCTTGCCTTGTCCCTTAAGCTAATCTGCAAATCATTGTCATCAAGGCATTTTTTTACGTAGCCCTCAGTCAATAATTCTGTAGGGACTAATATAATATGTTGGATATTAATTTCACAAATTATATGTAGAACAATAAGCCCTACATGGTACATTATTTAATTCAGACAGAACTGGCTGCCTTTGTCAGTACTTTACAAAGTTAATATTTTATTATCAAGGTAAAATATATTAATTTCTGTCTATCTGGTTAATAAATATTTGAACAATTGGCATAAATTTGCAGATAGCAAGGCTTTGGAGGGAAATAAGTTTTTCCTACGGCAGGCTACATTGGCCTTATAATGATAACAATAAAATTTAATAAATGTGTTATATAAATATTGTAAAATCTGTAAACAAAGAATAACTTATCATCTAAAATAAATAACAGAAAGTAGTATAAGCCTATCTGGATGATTTTATAGCTTCAAGTTCTTTTAAAACTCTGTTGTAGTCTTCCTTTGTTTTCATACATTCCACTTGCAAGTCTTCAAATTGGCTCTGAAAGGAAACAAAACTAATTTAAATAACCAACAGAGCCAAGCCTTATTTGCAGCTTTATTAGTGTGAAAATCAATGTCTGCCAAATAATCCTAGTGATGAGCAATAATTTGTTTCTAGGAATAAAAACTATGGATAAAATGTCAACATAGTTTCTGAGAAACATGTGTTTGTTTGTGCTTAAAGATTTTGGTGTTGATTCTGTTGTACAAAATCACTAATTTGACAGGACTAAATATCTTGCTCCCCCTTTCTCATGTGCGGGGTTAAATAAGGATGGCAATACTTTAAGTCCTGTCAAATTAGTTTAATGATTTCATACAACAAAATTAGCACCATTCATTACATCCAGATATCTTACTACAGGAACATCTGGAGAGGCTAAGTGGAGTTTTAAAAACACTCCATGGTGGTCAGTTATGGCACTCATAGGTAATGATGGCAGTCACATATCTCTATGTATTTTGAAAATGATAGAGCTGATATTTTGAAAGTAACATCTTAATTCCCTTATAGCCTAATCCCACTACGCTGCTGCTTCTGTGTGAATGAGACTCAATAACCAATCTAATTATATGTATATAGATTATACATATTATTATATACTCTCACTGACCATATAGTTTCTATATATTTATTGTTTATGTAATTTCTATTGATCTCAAACTGTTTGTATAACATAAATAAATAAAAATAAAGTCTGATTACATGATAATCTATACTAAGTACATGCTCAATGCTGACAAGCGACCGGAGTGGAGATCCCTGGTTAAGACAAGAATCCAAGGTTTTGAGGTCAATCGCTGCTCTGAGCTGAATGCCAGACGTGATGAATTGAAAGCCCGTCCACCTGCGGCGTTCAATTATAATTATGTAGACGGAGTGCTCACATGCCCGCAATGTGTGCGGATCTTTACAAGAAAGATTGGGTACGCAAGCCACATGCGAGCACATGAACGCCACCAGCTAAGGAGTTAAAGCGGTCACCATGGCCGACATCAGCCAGGAGAACACACACACACATGCTCAATTGACTTTAAATTCAGCAGTTACTGCTTTCTCAATGTAGACACCCACTAAGGATGGATGTTATGAAAATCCTATCCAAAGAAGATTATTCTATCTATTTTACATTCTATTGTTGTGTGGCTCAAAGGGAAAAGCCAGACAGTATTTGGACTTACACAGATGCATGATACATGATAGCATGCAGTTGTTGTACCAACCTGACAAATTGAAGTTTGCTGCCTCATTGCAACACAACTCTCCATGATTTCTTTGAAACGCTCCTTGTCGGACTCATGGGTTTTCTGAATTTCAGTCAAAAGCTTGTCTATTCGATTCTTATACTCTGTTACCACTGGAAATTAGTTAAGAAAAACAAATTAGTATAATGTAAAATAGGTTTGATTGAAATGGGGAAAGCTTAGGGAAAGTTATGATAGTAAAAGTAAATTACTGGCCAGATAAAGCGTGTGCCAGAAAGCAGGTCTCGATTAATATACAGCGAGTAACTACAAAGGGAACTAGAAAGGTTGCCTACCTGGGACATGTGTTTCGGCACGAGAGGTATGATTTGCTGCAACTTATTATGATGGGCAAAGTTGCGGGCAAATGCGGTGTTGGTCGAAGAAAAAAGTCCTGGTTGAGAAATATTCGAGAGTGGACAGGAGTCACAGGTGCTGCTGAACTGTTTCGCCTCGCGAGGGATAAGGAGAAATATTCAGAGTTGATAGCCAACCTTCAGTGATTGGAGAGGCACCAGAAGAAGAAGAAGAGTAACTACGCAAAAATAAAAATGTTGGTACCAGAGTAGACATAGGAACTTACCATTCAACTGATATTTGATAGAAGATAATTCCGATAAACACCGATCCCCCGACAACTGAGCACCATTTTTGTTTTCTTGTAAGTGGTTTAGGTACCAATAAATAAAACCAACAACTAGCAGTAAACATAAAAACAAAAGAGGAAGCTTTTCTTTCGCCTTCATTAGTGGAAGCAATTTTCTCATGGTCCTTAGAAGAAGACCCTCTTCATGTGGCTGCGAGTCATTGTGTATCACTCACAATTATCCAAATATATTATTCTGACACACGAAAAAACTTAATAATATTATAATTAAATAACTATTTGGTTGTAAGAAGTTAAACGAGCTTTGTGGATTAGAATTATTTCAAAGTACTTGGAGTACAGTTAACGATATTAAGATAATGTTGTAGGCCAAGAGAATACAACCGCTACGCTAAAGTTGTAGGATTATCTTCTATCTCAACTTGTGTAGTGTGTAGTAGGATTAGCGAAATAGCGAAATTAGTCTCTGGTAAGTATATAATCAAAGGTCTATAGTCTGTGGGTATGATATGATCACAGAGTACTACGTTTTAGGTATGATAGTATTACCACAGAGTACATAACCACTACGTTATTACTTTACTCTTTGGGTGTGAATTTGACGAAAACACTTTTGTGAAAACACAGCTATCTATTACAAAATCATTACAGTTTAATGCACTACTTGGCACTAATGTAAATTTGGTAGGACTATAGGTCGAGCGTGCGCGCACTGCGTTGCGGTGGAAAAATGTGCTACAGTTTACGGTGTGTTGGAACTGGAGTTCTGGGGTCTGCGCACTGCCACAAAATACATAACCACTATATTACGCACTGCGGCGAGTAAAAGCACAGAGTACATAACCACTAGTATTCTAGTAGTAGTAGTAGGCATAAGAATAAATAATTATTTAGGCATGTAACATCGCTCATAGAAACCGACTACAAGTCTTCATATTCTTCCTAACTATGGCAGTCAATCCTTTTAAGGACTATTATTGCCAGTGTCAAGTGTTAGAGAATTTTCATGTTTCTCAAAGAACATCATCAATTTTGGTCCGAATCTGAAAATGCCAACGCATTTTTTGTATATTCTAAATTTTTTTTACTGCGGTACCAAACCTGTAGGACCATTGTAGTTGATTTTATTTGAGCTCAAAAATCTGAATGTTCATTCATTTTTGTTGTAACTAGGAATTCATAATAACTAAAACGAATTCAATGTCCTGTAATGTCAAACTTCGATTCTAAAGTAATAAATGCTCAGACGGACAAACTCTAACTGAATATACAAAAAAAATGCGTTGGCCGGCACTTTCAGAAGTTTCAGATTTGGACCAAATCTCTATGAAAAATGGAAGATGTCCTTTTTGTGTTTGTTGCTTTAAATGTTAATTAAAATGCCTAGTATTATGTATGCATTCTAATGCTTATTGGAGCTTCTGGAAACAATCCACAGCAACTCAGCACATCACCTTTTTTAAAGAGCGAAAATTTTTAAACCCTTTTTTTTAATATGAGTTTTTCTTTATTATTGCTAAAGAAAATTGTGGCATGGTTTTATACCTCGTTACATTAAACGCAACGCAGTGCGCGCACGACCTTAAACTCAGAATAAGGACTAAGCTCGCTCTATAGAAACCGTACTAAAATAAAAACTGTGTAACAGCTCTCTTAATCACATTTTACAAAATATGCAAAAGTTCCAACAAAACTTACCGTTGAATAGTTACAAGTTTATTCATAGTTTCCATTTTAGTTGTATGCGATTTACAGTCGTCAACCACACATGCCATGCCATCATGACAAATATTGATTTCGAGAATACCTTACAGAGTCACTACATATATTTCCAGACGTATTTACGTAGTTTATTATTTAAAACAAATCACATTCACCAAAGCGTGTTCGATGTTTCGCTCCACTATAATGCGACTATGTTGCATTTACCAAACTTCACGATAAATATAATTATGTCAAGCTGTGCGTACGCAGAACAATAACTAAAGGTCGCTAAGTATTTTTTTATGTAATAGCAAATAATTTAAAACAAATTTACAACCACCTTTCAAGAACCGATGAAAACCACAGATATCTGCTATACTAGTCTACGAATTCAAACATGCTGCAAACATGTGACTGCTTCAAAATTATTATAAAGAAGTCGTTTTTGTTTCACTCACACAGCTTTTATTTTAGTACTGTTTCTATAGCGTATGCGAGCTGAGTCCTTATTCAGAGACCTATACAGTACATTTTCCTTATCTATGCGTATGACGTATACATCCTTATTCCTTAACGTCGCTTAGCTTCGTACGAAGAGTCGAAGAGAGAGTTCCTACCTATTTACGTTTGCGTATACCCGTTACGCAATGTGCGCACGCTCTTAGTGGTTAGCGGTTGTATTCTCTTGGTTAGTGGTTATGTACTCTGTGTATACCCGTGCGTGTGTGACGTTAACGTGCGAGTAGGTCTCTGAGTAGGAGTACAGTAACACTAGTAACAGTACGACATAGATAAATATTTAGAAAATTTCGATGCAATTGGGTAACCTCATCCTCGTACTTTAGACATTTTTTTTATCAAATTAATAATAGATACCTAGTTTTATAATGCTAATTAAGATATAACTGAGTAAAATATTTCGAAGTGATGTTTCTAATGTTTAAATGAGAAGATTCTGTTAAATTCCAGTGATTGTACCTTTAAAGGTGCGTATCTACCAAAAGTCAAAATATTGGTGCTTTCTGTTTTACGATTACGATTGTACGGCAAAGGTGAGTGAAACATTTTGATATTAATTTTACTGGTTTGAATTTTGTACTTAGTTAATGTTTAACAAAATAATCGTATACTTTATAAACGGACAATTTACCTGATGCGATTGTTAAGGTGATTTAAAAAAAATACGTGGATAGCATGTGACCTTAAAATTAATTATTGCAATAATTGATTTCTAAATTAACTCCGTACGTTAACGGCAGTGAACTCAATATACTATTTTAGATAGTGACATTTGCATACAATCCATGATTAAAGATATAGTGTACGTTGAAATATTCACGTAAACTAGAGCGTTTTTCGGAACTTAGACTTTGACACCTGCTTGGCGTGTGCGTGTGGCAACTGCGTATTTATATCTTTAATTGCAAATGTGTTTGTGTTTTCTCTACCTTCGCAAGTATCATATTGGAAGAAATCTTGTAGGTATGGTTACTATTTTACTTTTACAAATTTAAATCCATGAATTTTTGACACTATTTTAGTTGGTAAACTGGTTCTTGTTATGCTTAACTACAAGTCTGATCCTACCATTTCCACTCTACTATCCAACTACATAAGGCTTAGATTACATTCACACATATATTTACATGCCACAACCTAGGTATTTAGTATTGATAATTGATATTTTTCTTTCAGTAGGTCTTAGAGACCAAGTCTGTGAGTGATCATTCAGTAGGTTGTAACATTTATTTATAAATTTGAGTGTTTGTCTACATGTTTCTACTCTAAAGCATAACTACCCACCCCACAAAAAAATTGCAATGCGAATTTTATGTTTCCCTGCTTTCTTAGCCCTGCTCAACCTAACAATGCCTAGAATAAACAAAACTATTGATTAAAATATACTTGCTTTGATCAAGTAACACGCAATTGCATACCTATATATGCACCAGTATCCCAATCTATATTTAGGTCTGGCAATATGCAAACCCAGTGGCAATCAATCAGGGATATGCTGGAAAAATAATAAAAATTCTCTGTTATCTCAAAGCATGGTTTCTTATAAAAAAAATCAAAACCTATAAAATACCTTTTGTGACCTACTATAATTCAAAAGGAAGTCATGGGCACAAGTAAAGGAATAAAATAATTATGTTCAACCCATGTGGACTAATTTACATGTGCAAGATACAAGTTATCTCCCGACCAAATTCATTAAGACTGGTTTGGTAACTTAGCTGTGAAAAGGCAAGAAACAGACAGAGCTACTCTCATTTTCTTTTTATTAATATGTAAATCATACTATCTTTTACGTAATTAACTACCCCCCCTTAATTTAATTGCCTTGAATGGAAGGAAATCAGGAAGTACACACAATATCAACTCTAAGTTATCAATTTGTAAATGTACCAACAATGATCAGTGTCATATTGTAATCAATTGAACAAGATGTTTAATTTGTGATTGTTTTATATTTATTTCTTAATTAAACAATGTATGTTTACACTATGTATGTCTACACAATGTGGGTACTTAATATTTACGTGCTGGCAAAGGTTGCATTTGCAAATTGTTTCTTCTTTCACTATTATTTGCCACTGCAAACAAGCTTAAAGTCCTTGTATGGACTTACAACAGTTGCAACATGAGAGGTAATAATCATGTATGCCAACCTTGATGGAATTCTAGCTATTCTATATTAAAATTATATATGGACATATTTTCAAGCACTAAAGTACAAGACCTTTTCATTCCCCTGGTAACAACTATTGACTACATATTCATATCGATTATTCGATTATTTTTGGATGGGAAAATGAACAGCACTGCACTGTTGAAAAGAGTAACTAAAAAATTGTGTGAATATTCGAAGTTTTACAGTTACGTTTTCGAATACGTAGCCTAAAAAAATTATTAAGACTGTATGCTAAGACGAAGGCTATACAAAGAGGTCAAAGAGATGGCTAAAGATAGAACGGCTTGGCGATTGCTCCACCAACAAGAGCCTAGATGTAGGCTTGTGTGTCACCTTTCCGATATAAAACATGTGGCTTAATTTTAGGTAACGGACCATCATGGCAGAAGCTCATTCTGCTGTGGCATTCTCGTTCGCGATCACTCATGATGGATGGGATGTGAACTTTGATCGAGAAGTGCTTTACCTGGTCTGGGAGTCTGGAGTGAGGTCATGGAGGAAACGCTTGGCGCGCTTTAGAGTTAGTATTTACATATAATATAACACTCAAGATCTTATTTCCCCTCTGGTGTGTTGAAGTTTAAAAAGTGGTTGAAAATCCTGGGACCACAATAGCCCAGGAGCACAATATCTCAAGCCAAGAGCACTACCTATGGGTCGTGGAGCTGGTTGTTTTATAACATGAATGTGGTAAAAGTTATCAAACCAGAAAGAAATAGTACCTGTAATTAGGACTGCCTAATAAACTTATTCATATGATTGAACAGTGGAAGTATGTTGACTTTGTAAAAAAAAACCTTTTCTTTTTGTATAGAAATTTAGAATAAGATATCATTGTCTTAGAAATAAAAATATATAAAGATATTTTGTGTGTCCCACAGAATAGTGTTCATAATGGCGTGTATCCAGGCCATCTTCAGTCATTATACTTCTTGTGGGCATTGTTGGTTGCTGCCCACTTTGGTGGTTTCAACATACCATTTGGATTAGTACAAAAGGCTATAACTGTTTTACCCAGGTAAGTGACTCGCCGTTACTACATTAAAAAAAACATATGGGACAGGAACACCATTCTTTATTCAACACATGTTCTAAAACTCGAAACTGAAGACTACATATATAAAGTAGCAAAAAGTAAATAATATGTCAGATATTTTGTAATAAATAAATAGTTTGTTTTATTCATCAGACCTTGAACACAGAAAAAACTTTTCTTGTACCACCTAGGTACAAGCAACTACAATGTTTTATTGTATACTTTGACATTTGTGTTAATTACATATTGATAGCCACTTGTCATCGTCATTAAACTGGCAAATATACCTATCTATGCCATCCACATATATCAGAAAAATCTGTTATCTATTAATATAAATATTACTAGATGAATAAAAGTATGCTAGGTCTATGTAAATCCTTTTTATATAATGTGTATGCATTGAATACTCCTTCATATCAGTGGACACTGTGGAAAATACATCCATTATATCATATATCCTTGAGTGGGTCCCGAGAGATCATTACGTCATTCAGACGCGCGCTGGGGTACTTATTTCCTTTCATACAGCACGCGCCAATCTATTATCTGCCCGCGCATTCCACCTCGTGCTACTGACAGATTCTGCGCAGCCCAATTAAAGCGGACTATAAGTTTGTCACTATACGGTGCCTCTTAATCTACATGAGTTCGTTTTATTTTCAAAAGCACACACATGTTGAAATCAACTTTTATAGAAAGTAGTAAGAGTCTATGTGTGGTTAGTTTAGGTATGATTGCCAACACGATCAGCAGTTTTTTTAGCTACGTTTTTGTTTAGCAACTCGGCGCTATGGCAAGTTGTGGCTTGCTTGCTGGCAGCTCTCACAATGTGGCTCTCAGTCATATTCCTAATGCGTTACCTGCTTAAGCTGCTGCTTATGTACAAGGTAATTACACATAACTACACCCCATCCATGCCCATACTAAAAGTTCAAGCAAAATCTGCTTACATTTGGCACAAGTAAGATACAGAGCACCAACAGTCATCAATGTTTAGTTGAAATATGATTTAGTTCTTCATTAGTTTCATAGTCCAGCAACACTCTAGTTCAGACATACATTTTATGTTACATTACATTGCATTTTAAAGTTTGCAAATTATTTTTTCTGGAGCTTTAAGAAAACGAAGGTCTCAGATGGGTCCCTTAAAATCTGTGTATAAGTATAAGTGTATGTAAATAAGCTTGGAATATAGGGACATGACATGTTATCTCTATAACACATGTTAGGAGCGAACGCGCAGGCAACGCTATCTATGTTCGTAGGGTTGGATGTACGAGTCGCGCGCCCCAGGAGCAAGGATATCGCTGAAGACGAAGCTCTGGGTGAGCGTGGTGAAGGTGCTCTCAGGGTGGAATAAGCCCAAGTTGTACAGCTTCCAAGGCTCCTTGCCCAGGCTCCCGCTGCCCTCGGTCGAAGACACTATGAAACGGGTGAGAATCTAGACTTATTAATATGACAAGCTTATTACTCTTTACTATTTCTTATTCGGACCAGTCTTACGGGCAAAACTTAAAAAACAATTTTTCAGTCGTAGATTTTGTGTTTTGCTTAATATCACGTGATGTGTTTTATTTGTGGCCATTTATATATATGGCAGCATGTATACTTGTGAGTACTTAATGACGTACAGGAACAGGACGGCATCACCAACCATTGCAATTGGACCGTTTGGTATAACGATGAACAATATGAAATAACATCTAAAGTTTGAATTAATTCTCAATTAAGTGAATTCTACTTAATTGCATTAATGTATTGATCAGATGTTCTATATAATGAATGAGGCATGCGCGCTGCTCGAACGAACGCGCCTTTTTAATAGTAAAATACAATATAGCTACACGAGCATCCATTTTGTATGACTACCTTGAAAAAGTGATTTTTACGATTATGATTGTCATAAATATGCCGATACTAAATAACTAACACAACTATGAAGGGTGGATATTCTAATATACACCCTGCATATTCTAATATCATTCTAAATCTTATTCATGTAATTTTACTGTTGTCTCACAGTACGATATAAACCAAACATCAGTGTCTTGCTACAAGTGGATACGATTGACCATTTCAGGTTAACCTTTTGATACATTCTGCTTTTTATATAAAATTTTGGTAGTGTTAGCAGTAGAATTTATTTATGAAGTATTTAGCTCTAAAATAATAATAATAATAATAAATTAGGTTATTTTAGGTTATTAATTAGTAGTAAATTCGTAGGTATTACGAATAAATACTTTATAAGTGTTTTATTGTTTTAGTACCTGATTAGCGTTCGTCCGTTGCTGGACGACGATAATTACAAAAGAGTAGAAAGGTTAGCAAAAGAGTTTGAGGAAACGATAGCTGTCAAACTGCAAAGGTACCTCGTTTTGAAGTCATGGTAAGTTGTTTTAAATACATATTGAGTCTAATGCACTGCATATGGGCGTCGTCGGTGCTGTGTGCTCAAAATGTGGAAACGAAATTTGGAAGAATATATTTTTTCTGCAGCGTACAAGATGAGTTTACCGAAACTGTATTATACATGTTTCGCCGACACTTTCGTTATAAAATGAAGTGAAATTATGAAAATCTGGACCATTGCGTCTAAAGCGTTACCAACTACGGAAACTGTAACATAGAACGCGCTTGAAAGTCGCTAATTGACCGGCAACGCGACGGGCTAAAATATCCTGAACGACGATATTCAAAGGAATTGTAGAGTGGCTGATATGTCAGTGGGCTGATCATCGCTACCTATGTGCCGAACTTGTCCCAGAAAACGCCTTGCGTAGACTAACTTAGTTTAGTCACCTGCCAGCCATTGAGCGATAACCAGATGAGAATGGAGGATGCAGAGGCATTTGGAACGCCTCATGATAAACTATGAAGCAAATAAATGTCAGTCCCTCATATTATGTATTAGATTTAGATCTGTAATTAGCAAATCACCTTTGGCGTAAGATTATTTATGTGAAAATCGGGTTTAAAGGTACAGGTATAAGAATAAGTACTTATTCTTATGGTACAGGTAACAATAGCGACGTTGCCGCCATTTTGATCATGAAACGTTTCGTGTACATTTAAGTCTTGTTCCGCTTTTAGCTGTGATGATGTATGTACACAGTGCTATTGGCTGACTATTACAGGAACTAACGTAACATAAAATTAATCCATTGGTTTAGTATAAAGTGTCACACAGACTTTTACAGGCGTCGCTGCGTATAATCAAAAAGTAATTGCTATGCATGCAACTGTAAGATTAAAGTATCGACGTATGGAATACGATTTTTCATACAGACTGAGTAGCCCAGTTCGCTTACAGAAAAAAACGGTTCTCTTTTTTAAGACGTTGATAGGAGTATCATAAGCAGTAGGCCCCTGTCTTAATTTTTGGTAAAGAATTTTTATACACGGTACAGATGAATCAACGGTCAATAACGATAACTTAGTTATGTTTTTAAATTTGACCAATTTCCTCTTTTCTTATCGAAATCCGTGTATTGGGTGGAACGAGTTTTGTGTGATATATGTAACTACTCTTTATTTACAATAATGACGTCTTGGAAATTGGTAGTCGAAATAATTGGAACATTTTTATTGTTTCAATGTTCAGTTTGTAAATTATTGAGTTAGCTGTATATATTTAAAAGCTGCTGGTTCCCATAGTACAAGCTTTGCTTAGTTTGTGGCCAGATGGCGCTGTGTGATAATGTCCAAACATTATTTATTTATTATATTAATTAGCATTGAAGATTACCTACAACACCAAAATGAATTATACCTCAGAGTAGATAATATACTATACTACGTACAAATTATAAATACCTACAAAACCTTTCTCTTGAATCACTCTATCAACAAATACATATTGCGCCGATCCAAAATAAAATGGAGTAAGGGCAGGAGAATGATGATGATGAAATAAATTTTGCTCAGAAACATAATGAAACAGCATGTAACAAACTTATAAGTACCTACCTACCTGCATGTTTATATATATATATATATATATATATATATATATATAATATGCATATAAATATATATAAAATAATTGATTTTATTTATATATATATAAATAAAATCAATTTCGCATTGCACGCCATCGGTCTTCGTAGACTTTATAAAAAAAAGAAAAGCTTAGTATTTGTGTTTGGGCGCATATGTAGATCAGTGAATTTGAAGAGAACTCTTGCAGGTGGTCAAGCAACTACGTATCGGATTGGTGGGAGGAGTACGTGTATCTTCGCGGTCGTTCACCTCTGATGGTCAACTCAAACTTCTACGGAACCGACGCGATATTGCTGAGGCACACCAACGTCCAGGCCGCCCGCGCCGCTGTCATGATATATCTCTGCCTTAAATTCAGAAGACTCATCGACAGCCAGGAGCTAGAACCGGTTCGTATGAGGAATTTTATTTACACAGAACTCACATTATAGCTACTAAAACAATTTGTACTTATGTTTCGTACATTATCTTCTACATGGCTATTTCCGACTAGTACTCTAAAGAGTCATTCATCCAACTATTCAATGTATCTTTTTCCGATTGACAATAATCACATTACAAATAGATATGAATGTTGAACTATATGATAAATTGGTTCATTTCTAACCGATACCACCGATACAATCCTTGTCACATTGAATTTAGAACATTTGCATATTTTCGTGAGATATGGTTGCGTGCGATTCTGATAGCGTGCTGATTATTTAAAATAGGTTGTAACCTAAGGGTATAACCCTTAACCTATCCTAATTAAGACCTGACACCTAACGTAAAATCTATAAGTAATTAGTGACCACATTACACTGTTTACTTTACGCGTTACTCTTCAATCTCTCACATATGCTATGCTCGTCGGTTACAACAGACATTATTTAACAATGACGACACCAGTTGTTACGACATATGAATACAATTGTTTTATAATATTATTGTAATGTATTTCACCATCACATTTCCTTGTATTTTATTGGAGTAAAATATTGACCTACTAGCTTCTGCCCGCGACTTCGTCCGCGTTGAGCTAAGAATCCCAGTGGAACCTAACATTTTCCCGGGATAAAAAGTATCCAATGTGTAAATCCAGGTTATAAACTATACTTGTGCCAAATTTATCATACAAATCTGTTGAGCCGTTATCCATACAACCATTCTTAAAAACTTTCACATTTATTAGGTATATTAGTAGGAAATTAAACACAACAAAATGCGAATTTGACAGTTCCGATTGGTCGACTATCTTAAGTCCATAAATCGTTGCAAGCAAAATTCAACAGTGCTCTAATAAGATAAAATATAATTTTTAGTTTTAGATTTATTATCGTACAGTATTTTATACTAGACCCGACGTCCATGGTAGGTTAGTGACCACAATACATAAGCGCAACAGTAATTAATAACAAAAAAAATCGTCGGCTTGAGCGCGTGCCAAGCAGACGTGTCGCAAAATATCTATTAAATTATAAACCAGTGATGCAATCCTATTTCAACTTACTTACAAACGATTAAGACCGTGATTACATCGACGAGTGCAGTGTTAGTTATTGTCATTGTACACTGGCCACATCCACCCGACGAAGCAACAAGCGCCCCTCACCACCTCGGGCAAAAGAGACAAGCTCCGATTCTATTACTCTGTTTGTTCGCCGACAAAAAGTAAGTCATAACTCAACATGAACATACTACGCTCACCAACTGGAAGTGGCATGAACACAGCGCGCAGTGGTTCTCAACCAAACCTGAGTAGTACGGGATTAAACACTCAAAATGCTGAATCATCCGATACACCAGGTATTACTTTTCGAAATAAACGCAAGTTCAATGAAGATGAAACTCAGACACAATTAACAGATATTCAGAGGCAAATGGCGGAAATGATGTCATTACTGACGACATCCATAAATGTACAAAATGAAAATACTACTCAAATTAGAAATGACATTGCAACAATTAAAGACCAGATGTTTGATATAAAAAGTAGTATAGGAGTAACAGAACAAAAAGTGGCACACTTAACATCCGAACAGACACAAATCAAAGCTGAATTTAAAAATCTAGCTGAAAGCATACGCACAGTAGATACAAAGATTTTTTCTCTTGAATCAAACGTTCAAAAGCTTCAGACATGTTCATTGGAAGGAACTCGTCATGTAACACCATTCGACGAAATACTGAATGAATTAAATGAACAAAACTCAAGAAAAAAGAATATACTTATTACAGGCATTCAAGAACCCAACCTCAGTGACAAGGCAGAGAGATGGCATTCCGACAAAACTGAAGCCGTCAAAATTATTAATCTAATACTCGAAAACTGTTCTGAACCAGTTAAAATAATACGCGTTGGAAGATACAAGCCTAACAAAATTCGACCTATAAAAGTATGCTTTGAATCTGAACAAACCGCAATACAAATACTACGTAGCAAAAACAAGCTAGAAAATACGCAAACTAAAATATTCTCTGACCATACGCCTCACCAGCAAACACAGTTAAAAAATCTTAAAGAGGAACTTAAGCAACGAAGTGCTAAAGGAGAAGACAACCTAATTATAAAATATATAAAGGGTGTACCTAAAATATTAAATACTCCTCCAAAAAACTTAGAAAAGTAGATAACTTCCGCTATAGTAAACTACCTCAATCAACAACGTATCAAACTCTCAGTAACTATAATGATATCAAGCCGGGTAAAAGTACCCTTAAATTTTTGTATGCAAATGCTCGGAGTATAGTGAAACCCGGTAAACTTGACGAATTGTGCTGCATCATCAAATCCTTACATTACGAATACATGTCATAGTCCTAACAGAAACGTGTATAAAATCAGATGATGAAGCCAAAAGACTTCAAATACCAGGTTATACGCACTACTATAATTACGGACAAGGTGCCGTGGGTGGTGGAGTCTCAATTTTTGTAGCAAGCCACCTAAAACACTATGAAAATGAAACACGAACTAAAGATGACAACCAATTTCTTTGGTTGCACTTGATGAAATTTTCACTAGATATTGGGGTTGTGTATAAACCGGGAAGATCTAAAGAAAGCTTTCGATACCGTCAGTCACTCACTGCTTTTGAGTAAGCCGTCAGATGTTGGTGTTACAGGAAAAGCTCATAAAATGATCAAGTCATACCTTACAAATCGTTTTCAAATAGTAAAGATGGCTGAATTTCAAAGCTCAGTACAACCAGTAACATATGGGGTCCCACAGGGATCGATCCTGGGGCCATTGCTATTTCTGATCTACATAAATAACATTAGCCAACTCGAAATGAAAGGGGAGCTGTCACTATATGCAGACGACACAATCATTTTTTATTTTGGCAATACAGTAGAATCAGTAGTTGAAGATGCTCAAAATGACCTTAAACTTCTTAATACTTGGTTTCAATGTAACTTACTAACAATTAACATTGCTAAAACGCACTACGTCATCTTTACAGCTAAAAAAAAAAAAAAAATTCTGTCCATTAAAAATCAACAACACCATAATTAATAAATCAGACACAGAAAAATATTTAGGTCTTCTCCTTGACAGGCATTTAACTTGGAAACAACAAATTGAACGAATTAAAGCCAAACTAACATCGCTAAACGGAGCGCTTCGACGAATCGTTAAATGCTTACCTCGCAATGTCAAATTCCACATATATAATTCACTAGTGAAGCCGCATATTGACTACCTGATCGAAATCTGGGGATCAGCTGCCAATACCAACCTTGGTAAATTACAAACTTCGCAGAACAAATTAATCAAAACATTATTTAACTACAACTACCTTACTTCAACTACAAAAATATATAGTGACACAAAGTTAATGAACTTAGACAAAACATACAAATACTATACATGCATCTTAATACGGAAATTATTATCTAAAGAATTACACTCTAACATTAAATTAACAATTAAGAACGAGCACCCCCAACTCAAACGATTAAGAAGCGCAAATAATATTATATTACGTACTCCAAGAACAAATTACGGAAAACAAAATATAACTTTCGAGAGTGCTAAGATTTATAACCAATTACCTAATTTCATAAAAGAAGCCACAAACATGCATACATTCAAAAAATTGCTTAAAATTAATTTTAATAATTAGTAATTCAACACATTTATTATTTGATAATATTTTCGACTCATAACAAGAATAAATATTGCAATAACTTTTAATTCAATAATTAAAATAATCAAAAATATGTAACTAAGTATGTAATTTAATTCAAAATCTACTTTCCACATAATTACTATACTCTCAATATACGCTCGGCTAGTCGCTTCCAGTTGCTGTTGATCGGCGTGAATTGTGCTACTTCTACCCTCATATCTGATAATCATTATTTGGTTATGTCCGTTAGATAATGCTGCAGAACATGGTCCCGCTATGTTCGTGGCAATACGAGAGGCTGTTCAACACTGTACGCGTTCCGGGCGTGGAGACGGACAAGATAGTGCACTACCAAGACTCTTCGCACATCACCGTCTACCACAAGGGACGCTACTTCAAGCTCATGGTCTACAGCAGAGGTCGCCTGCTCAAACCTGCCGAGATTCAAGTGTGAGTACATTCATTCAAGCATTTATATGTGGGCTCGATGGATAAAACCACACTCGAAGCCGCGTTCAAATGGAAGCCACATGCTAATCCTTTGAAATGGGATTTAGGATGAAATATGGTGTAAAATACCGAAGACGAACATTGTTTTAATCAGTCCACCTAGCTAACATTAATAGTATTTTATTATACCAACGATAGACTAAACACAAAGATACATCCATATTACATCAGAGTATAGCAGTAATGTTATGCGATCGTATATGTACCTCATCCGAACACATTGTATCGGACGGCAGGCAGCCCTTGAAACGTTAATTGAAAGTAGTTGCCACTGTAGTTATGCAATTAACTACAGTCAGTGCGTCAGAAGATTGCACTCACACAAATAGCTATTTCCTTATGGAGCAAGGTTAATATGATAGCTTATCATACCAACGTGTGGACAATTTTCATTGTATAAAATGATGGCTTATTACAACAATACATATGGATGTTATTGAAAGTGTGTTTACGTTTCGAGCAATCGCCAGGCATTGCTTTTATAGATATTTTAGTACATCTAATTTGGCACACAAGCATACGGCCGCAAATTGGTAAGTGGTCAGCGTTACCTATGAACGCTTGCAACACCGGGGGTATAACTCGCGAGATGCCGACCCTGTTGTCGCTGAGGAATCACTGTACTGGCAGCATTAGTACCCGCCCAGCGTATCCTTGTGGAGCACTAGCAACCTTACTTACCGCAGAAACACAACACTACACCAAAGTAGTGTTATTTCACTGCGGTTTTCTGTAAGGTGGAGTCACAGTGCCCAGTCGGTCGCCAATTTTAATAGGAAAAAAAGGAGTATTTTTGTTATAATGAATGTTTTTTAAGTTATATGTGGTTATACGAAGTATATTATGTTTGCAGACAAATTCAGCAGATCCTTGACGACAAGTCGGAGCCGGTGGTGGGTGAGGAGCGTCTGGCGGCGCTGACGGCGGGCGAGCGCTCCCACTGGGCCCACATCCGACAGACCATGTTCAACCGCGGACACAACCGCACCTCGCTACACTGCATAGAGCGAGCCGCATTCAACGTCTGCCTCGGTAAACACTTTACTTTATACAAACTATACATTATTTTAACTAGCGACCCTTCCGTTAGGCTTCGCCAAGGTTATACAAAGCCTAAATGAATCTATACATACAACATACAAATAAACAAAATTGAAATGTAAATATGATACTGATAACAAAAACGCAATGTTTGTTTTGTCCGTCTTTCTGTTTTTGGCTAATCGCCGAAACGGCTGGATCTATTTGAACGGAACTTTCACTTGTAGATAGCTGATTTTACTGGGCGTAACATAGGCTACTTTTATTTTGGAGAAATAATTAGGGTACCGCGCAACAAATCAAAACCCCATAAAATTGTGAACAAAATCCGAACGGTTGGATCGATTTGAACAGGACTTTCACTGGCAGCTAGCTGATGCTGTAAGGCGTAACTTAGGCTACATTATTTTGTAGACAAGATTAATCCGACGCATACAAAGTCGCAGGCACAGCTTGTTATACATAAAAACCTTCCTCATGAATCACTCTCTCTGTTACTGAAAACTGCATTAAAATCCGTTGAGTACTTTAAACGATCTAAGCGAACAGACAGCGGAAACGACTTCATTTTATAATATGTAAAGACACGCTTTTATTAGCTTCAACTGTTTGTATATCTATCAATGTAACGGAACCTTTCACCTACATGTACACTTAAAGACGACTGATTATTTCGAAAAATTGCACTCACGTATTAAGGACCTATGATTATTATCATAGGTTACAATTACAGAGATGAAGGCTGATAGAGAAGGAAGGAGAAATAAATATTGCGCCGACCACAAATAATATGAGATAAGGGCAGGAAAATGATGATAATATAATAATAACATGACTTTATCCTTATCAGAATCATAAGGTTTTAAATACATTTTGAAAGTGTTTTTTTTTGTTTTTATTAGTAACGTATTCCTACATTGCTTGCATCTAAGATCTTCCAACTAAGTGAAATTAAAATTATAACAAATATTTAATCTCAATCGAACGTCCTTAAATAATCTTGTTTATTTAAAGGGATGCGTTGCCTAGGTTTCACTATGCATTAAAATCAATACGGAAATAGTGACTATGTGTCAATTAATAGTAATCTGAAGATAAGAAAACGTTCTGAAGATAATAAAATCTCGCTGGCCTCGATCGACTTTTGATAAAGTATGTCTATATTTATGTCAGCCGGTCTGTGCGCTGTTGTCAGCAGTCCTCGATATTCGACAATATTTGTTTATTTTTTTATCAAAAGCCGTGTTACCAATACGATATTATTTACCACATAGTCAACGTTGATACTGGTTGCTATGCTCCTATATATCGCAATTAATGTTTTTATTATATTTGTCTAATACTAATTCATTCTCTATGTACGATAATGTAGCATTATAAAATACTAAACTCCTGCATTGTTTCGTATATATGAAACGGCGATGAACGAATACTGTATGCTATATAGAGTTCGAATAAAAACCATATTATAATCTTATATATAAAATGCTCGTGTCGCGGTGTTTGTAGTTAAACTCCTCCGAAACGGCTTGACCGATTCTCATGAAATTTTGTGTGAATATTGGGTAGGTCTGGAATCGGACAACATATATTTCTCATCCGCCTTAATAAAAAAAATATCGGTCCAGTAGTTTCGGAGCATATAGACATTAATCAATTATTTTGTCCACCCGTGCGAAGCCGGGTCGGGCAGCTTGTTATATTATAATAATCAGCCAACCAGAGTGGATATTTAAATGCGAAATAATTATCATCATCAGCCGATAGCCGTCCACTGCTGAACAAAGGCCTCCCCCAAAGATTTCCGCAATGACCGATTCAATGCGGCCCGCATCCAACGCTTGCCAGCGACCTTTATCAGGTCATCGGTCCATCTAGTGGGGGGCCGTCCGACGCTGCGTTTTCCAGCGTGGTCTCCACTCTAGAACTTTTTGGGCCCCATCGGCCATCCGTTCTACGAGCTATGTGCCCTGACCATTGCCACTTCAACTGGCTTATCCGTTCAGCCATGTCGGTAACACTAGTTGTTTTGCGTTTTTTCATTTCTGATTTGATCACGCAGAGAAACACCCAGCCTAGCCCTCGCGATAGCTCCATTTATTTACACTATTCTGTTGTTCCTTTAAACTAAATATATTCATGGTTTTGACAGCACTAAGCTAAAATATCTCGTCGCGATTTTTAACAGCTAAAAAAGTTATGAAAGCGCTCGATAACACGTCGATTAAAAATAATAATTGATATACTATGCAGAACATCAGTCAATCGATTTATGCAAAAACCTGCTTGCGTAAATATCAAAGAATAACGATACATGTAAACGTTTGTAATAGTAATTTTCAATACAAACAGACATTAGAATGGCGCTGTTTCCAGCACTTGATAATAAAACAATATCATATATATATATATAATATATATATATATATATATATATATATATATATATGTTCAATGCATAATGAACACTTGAAATATATTCAATTATATTATTTAAAGTAAAACAATAGGATTCCAATTGTGTAGCAAATTCAGAAATCCAATAACAGTGTAAGCACTATTTCGATTAACCATACAAAGTTAGGTTGTGTTGCCATACTGACTTGCAAAAATCACCTAATATGTTGGCCACACAAAATTGTAATAGTGTGTCAAGAGAATTGGCGCCATTGTTATAACAAACTAAGTATGAATAATATTTGTTGCAGACGACCAAGCGTACGGCTACGACCCTAACGACCCTTCGAAACTAGACGAGTTCGGTCGCATTCTCCTCCACGGGAAGGGCCACGACCGTTGGTTCGACAAGTCCTTTAACCTTTGCTTCAGTACCAATGGATTCGTAAGTACTCGATGCTTACTATCATAAATGCTATTTTTTTCGCTAATCTCCAAGCTGAAACCGACGTAAGCTACCATGGCCTTTAGATGTTTGCTGGCTGTCATTGATGGTGGTTTATAGACATTTGTAACACTAGGAATATCAATTGTGCGTGGGCGATCCAGCAAAAATTACATACTATTCTGCATGCACTCAAATAACACTACTTTGGTGTAGTTTTGTGTTTCTGCGGTAAGTAAAGTAGCCAGTGCTCCACGGGGATACGCTGCGCTAGTAGTAATGCTGCCAGCACAGTGACTCTTCATCAACAACAGGGTTGGCAGCTCGTTAATTATCTCCCTAGTTTTGCTAGCAGCTAAAGGCTACGGTGACTGATTACCATGAGATGGGCCGTATGTTTGTGGGCCAACTTAGTGGTTTAAAAAAACCCCATCCTTACTCCCTTAGGAACACCACGGCGGGGAGCTCATTCCACAGCCTTTAAACGGATAGAATACATACATACCATTTTTAAATACTCGCTAATACTATATGACTTAAAGCAAATGATTGCATCTGTTTATCACATAAATGCCCTTTTCGTGGGTCGAATCTGTGACACCTGGTAGTGGTCCATTGTACTAACCACAACACAAACGGAGACGATAAGATACGCTAGTTGATGGACTGTTTGAAGGAATTAATGAAAACTGTTAACACCAATTATTTTACAGGTTGGCTTCAACGCGGAACATACCTGGTAAGGAACTCCAATTGTGTAATAAAACCACATTCAACGAATATTCAAATGCAAGTAGTAACACTCGTCGAACTTAACGATTTCTTAAATTATTCGGTTATTCTATTTAGTTATACGGAAATGGGAAACCTAGCACATGTGTGTACATGACAGACAGTGTATACACATACACTGTCTGTTTGCGATTCTATTCAACTATTATTATCTAAATATTAAAAAAAAAACGAAAAATGAACAACGCCGTGACCGGTTGGACCGATTTCGCTAGTTCTTTTTTGGCGTTTGTTATTGTTAGAAGGTTCTTATGAAAAAAGAAATAACAAAACCGGAACTTTTTTTTAATTTGGGGATAAATTAAAGGTATTTTTGTCTATGTTGCATTTTACAAATGAATTCATAGCTAAGAATCTATTATAATTTATATAATAATAAAATTGATCGAATAACCGAAGCTAAATAACTATACAAGAACAGAACGCTCAACGGTAAGTAAAGAATTAACTCCTTATAAACGAACATGTGTCGCTGGTTCCTCGCCGTTTCACTTATCAGCGCTAGATGGCGCTTTTCTGTGTAAACTATATGTTGAAGTTTTTGTATGGGTCTATGCCTAAGCGCATGCAGATTAAAACGCGATAAAAACAATATACTGTCGGAAAAATAATTTAAATATAATATGATCTCATGAATTGTTTCAGGGCGGACGCACCTGTAATGGGCCACTTATGGGAATACGTCATTTGGTGTAACTTGGAGACAGGGTAATTCTTTTTACATCAACCAAGGTGGATATCTAGCTAATGGTATATGGTTACCGCAGCCAATGAGCGCTTGTGCAACACCTGGGGAATCACTCACGCTTTGCCGACTCTAAACGTCGAATATCCGCCGTCGTTTGGGCTAGTGACGTATGTGGGTGAGTGGCTACAAACGCCCGCGCTGGCAGCTGAAATACAGAGCAAGAATAACTTGCGACTACGTATTCGAAAAGACACTTTTGAGCGGAGTCTAGGAAGTCAATGTATTATTAGGTGATTGCTTGTAGTATAATGTGAGGAATAAATGTGTTGTAGCGATGGTTATGATGTGTTAGGTACGCGGCGGACGGCAACACGAAGGGTACTGTGGACACGCCGCCGCCGGCGCCCATCCGGCTGCAGTGGGACCTCAACAACGAGGAGTTGCTCCGCGCCATCGACGTCTCGTACGGCGTCGCACAGAAACTACTCAACGACGTCGACCTCAGGATACTCATGTACACTCAATACGGGAAAGGTTAGATGTTTATTCACACTTATGGCCGAATATTTTAGGGTCATGCGCGAGTGATACCACTGGTGTTGCAAGCGTGCATAGGCTACGGTGACCGCTTACCGTCACGTGGGCCGTATGCTTGTTTGCACCTTAGTGGTATTAAAAAAACAATTAATGAAACGCCCCATTCATTTTGAGTGGTCTGCGAATTTACATGCGATATTTTATTTTGACGAGACGCGAACATTTCCGTGGGCCTCCATACTTTTGATGTGGAAAAAAAACAGGGCACTGAATTTCTCGGTGTAACTTCTTAGGTTTTTCCGAATCGGTGGTTAAGTAGACTTATATTCTTATGAATGCCGTATAAGGGGCTCAAAATGAAAACAAAAAATATTTTTAGGTCTACCTATGCTAACTAATGGTATAAATGCGAATGTGTTTGTTACACCTGTTATACACTACCGTTACTATTCACGAAATCACACCCATAAATTGCAGAGCAGCAAGGTGTTATACATGTTACCATACTATAGAAGAAAATTGTTTCCCGCCGTTTACACGCTTTGATCGTTTAAACTATACACTACTCAACAGATATTGAATCGTATTCCAATAATAGACGGAGAGATTCCCAAAGAAGAATGATATATATAATTCATTTAGGTTTTGTGTAAACCCGTGCGAAGCCGGGGCGGGTCGCTAGTCTATAATAACTTCAACTTCTTTATGAATGGCTTCTGCGGGGTTGTCACTATTGGCCAATGTCGCGTTATTATATATAAGAGCGTATCTGTGTGTTGGTAGGTTTCATGAAGAAATGTCGCGTGTCTCCGGACGCGTTCATCCAACTGGTGCTGCAGCTGTCTTACTACCGCGACGCGAACCGGTTCTGTCTCACGTACGAGGCGTCCATGACGCGGCTGTTCCGCGAGGGACGCACCGAGACCGTGCGCTCGTGCACCATCGAGAGCTCCGCCTGGGTCAAGGTCATGGTCGACCCCAATGCATCGGTAACTACCTACACTTGTCTTTATACTTATACCACTAAGGTGGCAAACAAACATACGGCCCACCTGATGGTAACAAGGGCCGATCCAGCTTTCAAGTCAGGAGGGATTTATTTATATAATAATGTACATCAGTGTCCAAGTTCTTTCATATAGGTGACCTCCGGACACTATTTAGACCCGACGTCCATGTGTTATTATTAGTCCTTCAGTCGCATACGTTTTAGTCATGTTACGTTTTTTTTGTTTCACCATTTATGCGGTGTCTTATAGTGACTTTGTGTAATGTAGGTCGAGGAGCGCATGAAACTGTTCATGAATGCTAGCCAGCGCCACCAGCTCGGGTACCAGGACGCTATGGCCGGCCGCGGCATCGACCGCCACATGTTCTGTCTGTATGTCGTCTCCAAGTACCTGGAGCTGGAGTCGCCCTTCCTCCAGGAGGTGTTCAACGAGCCCTGGAGACTCTCCACCAGTCAGACGCCGCACGGTGAGATCATGCATTTGCGTCTTGTAAGGTAGACAGAAAGATACGGAGGAAATTGTGTAATGGAATTAAAAATCAATTAATTTTAGGTGAAGCTCTTGAGACAGTTAATCATTTTAGGCAAAATTGCATTAAAATGATTCTCTAGGCGATGGCCTCGATGTAGTAATTTGAGAAAATCAGATGAATTTCTTCTCAGTATGAAAGTGGAACTCATCTATTGTTCCTTCGTAGTAATATTATTGGTATTTGGTTTGTGACTTACGAAGAGAAGGATATGCAGCAACTATATTTCGTAAAGAAAAAAAAATTGAAGATAGTTTAAAAAATGTAGTGTAGTTATTCGAGGAAACTTCGTCCGTCTGAACTGCCTGCTTACATCTTTATAATTTGGTGCTCATTTGCCATAATTGCTTTCGAACCGGTTAACATGAATAAAATATATTTATGAATGTATTTAAAAGAAACAAAAGCGAGCACTCCTTTAGTGTGTGATAGGCGCTCTATGGGGATTCGGCACTTAACTTACTTACCTATGTATGAGTTTGTATATGCTTTGTATACTCTGTAAGGTCAAACCAGTATGCTGGACTTGAAGAAGCATCCTAAGTGCGTGAGCGCGGGCGGCGGCTTCGGCCCGGTCGCCGACGACGGCTACGGCGTCTCCTACATCATCGTTGGCGAAGACACCATCTTCTTCCATGTCTCCAGCAAGAAGAGCTGCCCCATTACTGTAAGTAGCTTGGGACAATCTACTTGAATATGATTACAATTCCCAACTTTATTTGCGGCCCACCATAAAGCCACCCTAGACGGCTAAAGCAAACGCGATAGCTTAAACAGATGTTGTTGCTGTTCCACTTTCGCTATTTATTATTGAAGCGTAAATATATATATGGGTGAATTTACAAAATTTGGGTGACTCGATGTCATCCCACCTGATGGTAAACGGTTACCGTAGCCTATAGACGCTTACAACACCTGGAGTATGACTCGCGCGTTGCCGACCCATCAAAATACTACTCGTTACCACATTTTATTTTATAGATACTTTCATAACTGTTTTTCAAAGTCTACTATCTACTATACCTATAGTCTCATACTCTCACTGCAGCAATGCTAGTCGAGACACAGTAGGGCACACGTTGAGGTCTTGTTTTACTAAAACCGTTCCGCCGGCGTAATTACGTCTTGATTTGAAGTCGAGGTGTGTTTAAATGAACACCTACCATTTGACATCTATAGTTCAGGGTCAGGCGTGTACCAATGAGTTTTCTCAGCTCTAATCTATTATACACCCAACTAGCGAACCTTGTGTAGTGATATGATATTAGTACTAGAGTGGTAGCGGAGTAAAATAAACTTCAGTTAAGAAAGGGTATTAAAAATGTAATTAATTAAAATCCTAAATTGTTTTTGTTTCCTTAATAAGATGTTTAAAAACAAGAAACCCAAGGCATATTTTTTGT